>WTXC01000021.1:0-362639 GCA_022496195.1 Lactifluus subvellereus
GCTGTGAATGTTTTGGAGTCGTATCCTACTGGTCGTCAGCGTCCTTGAGTGTCATGTTGGTACAGGATGGCACCTGTGGCATTCTGGGAGGCATCCACTTCTAGTTCATAGGGTCATGCTGGGCTTGGTTGCCAGAGCACTGGGTCGCTTGTGACAATCTCAATGAGCTGGTCAACCACTGTGGTGCACTCGTCTGTCCATATGAAAGGGGCTCCTTTCTTTAGGAGGTTGGTTAGGGGGCGGGCGATCTTGGCAAATCCTGGTATGAAGGGGCATTGGTATCCTAGTACGCCAAGTGTGGATCGCAGCTGCTTGATGCTGGTGAGTACTTGAGGCCATTCCTTGATGCCCTTCAGCTTGCTAGACTTGATGCGTAGTGAGTCTCCATTGATAACTAGTCCCAGGTATTCGACTCACCTTTGTTCGAATTGGCATTTCTGGGGCTTCAGGAAGAACGATGCTGCTTCTAGGATGTCTAGCAGCTCGTGGACCACGTGTCGGTGCAGCGCATAGTCTAGAGGCATGGCTATGAGGATGTCGTCCATGTATATGAAGATCATTCGCGGATACTTGAGCTTTAGTGGACGCAGGAGTCGATCCATCACTCACTGGAAGGTGCTGGGTGCATTACATTGCCCAAATAGCATGACGCGTGGCTGGAACAGTCCTTGTGGCATTTTGAAGGCCACCTTCCATTGATCGCCATCTTTGATTCTAACATTATGGTATCCCCATCGAATATCGAATTTGGTGAACAGGGCGTGTCCCTCGAGGTCTCTAGTGAGGATGCTAATATCAGGGAGGGGGTAAACATCTCGTATCATCCAGCTGTTCAATGTGCGGTAGTCCTGAACCAGGTGGAGGGATCCATCCTTTTTCTTAATGAAGAAGAAGGGGGCGGCATAGGAGGAGCTCGACAGCTCAATGTATCCTTTGTTGAGCTGCTCTTTGAGCCAGGCATCGGCAGCAATCATTTCTTTGGGATTCAGTGGGTAGACCTTGCAGTCCAGCATCGCAGGGGTGTCAGGTTTCAATCTGATGGCATGATCATCTTCTCTGCTGGGGGGAAAACGCTGTGCTTCTTTTTCCGAGAAAATCCTCCAGTGTCACGAGTATTCCGAAGGCACATCTGCTGCCATGGGGGAGGTTCGTTCTTGGTGCTCCTTGATTGCCCATTCTTGGGCGATATTCGTTCTGTTGATCTGGATGTTATGGCTCGATGGGCTGTGAGCACAACTTGTGTGACTTAAGGCGTGGGCAAGAGTGAACATGTGTGAGGCAACGAGCACGTGGTCCTGAGCGTGACACTTCTGGTGGTCATGTCGACACGAGAGTGAAGCTAAGATCTTTGGAGTAGGGCGAGCACATGACTAGTGCGAAGGCCCAGAGCTAAGTCGTTACAGCCGACTTAGAGAGGCGTGAGAGCGAAGCAGTGCCTTGCTGAGCAATGGATGCGAAAAGGCAACTTGAAGCGGCAAGTTCAAGTAAGGTGATGACTTAGAGCGGCAAGCTTGAGAGAGGAGGCGAGACAAGATTGAATTGGAATGAAGTCAAGCTTAGGGCTTGACTGTATGCAAAGTGTGGCCCTTATATAGGCCCATACAGGAGAGTCATGTGCTACTACTACCAAGTCATAATGAGGGTAGTGGAGCAGTCCACTAAGTATAGTACTCGCTCCACAGGTCACCGTGGAGCGGGGTGAGTCACTGTCGAGTCAGGGCTAAGTATAGTACACACTCCACATCATAGTGGAGCGCAGCGAGTCAGCTATCGAGTCAGAGTCTAGCACGTAAGGCTGGATGTGGGCTAGGTATCGTACAACAAGAAAAGAGATGGTCCACATGGTCTGTAGGTGAGATCGTAACAGTACACCCTCCCCTAAGGGACAGCTACCACGCTGTTAGTCCGAGGTGGCGGGCTCACCAGATAAGGCTTGTCCAGCATCATTGGCGTTGGGGGAGGACTTGGGGCAGGTGCGCTTGCGTCGAAGGGCATGGATGGCAGCGTGTTCACGGACAGGCAGGGGGCGTGCATTCATGAAGTGGACGTGCGGCAGCACGTGGATGGGGAGGGTGGAGACTGCATCAGTCTGGTGAGTCACAGGGCGTCCCCACATAAAGTAAGACATGGAGGGGAGGATGGGGCACTCCAGGATTTGGTCCAGCTTCGGGCCAATGCGTGACATGACCGCAGCCTCATAGAGGCGTACCTCAATGCCGTGCAGCTTGTCTCTGAGCTTGTGGCAGCAGCAGACTAAGTCAGCGTCCCTCTGCAATTGGAGGGTGGTATACTCGACGCGACACTCTGGGGTGGTCAGCAGGTGGTGGTACTCCTGCTCAATTTGGAAATGGAGCTTGTGCACCACCGTGTGATATCTGTGGATTTCAGCGACAACCCCCTGGTCACTAAGTCCGTCAACGAGCCTGTCGACATGGCAGCGAAATTGGTGGCTGCCCTCCAGGGCGAAGAGGTCCCAGTCGTCTACAGCTGGGAGGTGAGCGTCGGGGCACGGCTTAGCATGGAGGGGCTCAGCAAATATATGGGACGTCGGCGTCAGACATCCCAGGACGAGAGGCTCGTCGAGGAAGGGCAGGTGGGTGTAGAACGTGGTGGGGACTAGTTGATTGTTGTGATCGGGGACAAGGATAACGTTCTGTTCACTTGGATTGTTGACAAGTCAATTCCATCACAAGAAATAACCATTGTAGCTGAGCATGTCGTCCGGCTGACTGTGGCCTGGATTCCCTCGGGCACTGTTGGTGTGTGGAGTTGTGGTACGGGGCTCTCTTCCTTGATTGGTGTGGGCGGCGGCGATGTCTGCGTAGCTACGGAGGATAGGAGGGGCTGGGAGCCGCGTCGGAAGTGCAGTGGGCGTTCTGGTGGCAGCGATGTTTGGCAGCTGCAAAAGCTGGAAGGCGCTGGCAAGGTCATCGTCTGTACCTCGTCTAATGGATGTGGAAATAGCAGGGGCATTGACCCCGGTCGGCGAAGTGGGGGCACAGGAGTTGGCAGTCGCTGTGTCGCTGCTCGAGATGGGGGAGGCGCTCCAGGTGGTGTGGCCATCGTCCATCTTAATGGGGGTGTTGCAGATTCCACAGAAATTGTCGGCGGAGAGGGGGTGATCAAATTTTGCACAGCTGTGGAGGTCAGGGAGTGGAGAAGTTTGTCCAGGAACTGGTCCACCTGTTCTGCAGTCGTTGGCTGTCCACTCGGTGTTGCTGCTAGCCTCGCTGCTGTCGTCGTCGCTGCTGCTGTCGCCTCGCACAGTGAATATCCTGGTGGCGACATTGATCTGTATGGGGCGCTGCATGTCGTCATCCTTCGGGGCGGGGGACATGGGCGAGTCCGAGGTGATGGGGGCTTCCCTTCCTTTTCCTTTGCCGATAAGTTGGACTTTCTGCGAGCCATCAGAGGACATAAGGGAGGAATAGGCTGGTGGTGGTGTGCTAGGAGTGAGAGAGGCGAGAGAGGGGGATGAGGACTTGAGGGTGGTCAGGGCATGTCTTATATAGGCTTTTCTTATCGCTGTGGGGTTATCTCGGTGGAATTGGCGGACTAGGTTCAGTGAGTTTTTCAGGTTCTTCCGAGGTTCCCACATGTCTTCTGCTGCGGAGTACCCTTTCCATCTGACTCGGTACTGCGGTTGCTTTGTTCTTCCAAATGTGCGGTATTCTAGAATGGCCTCGACTTCGTACTCTGCTTCTCCATCGATGACATCAGGAGGCGGTTCTGTGAAGTTGGGGCCATGCTCTTTAGTTTCTACGTACGGGGTGAGGAGGCTTGCATGGAATACATCATGGACACGGCGTAATTTCCACTGAGGGGGAATTGCGACTCAGTATACTACTGGGGAAATGACATCAGTGATCTGGAAGGGGCCATAGCACCTTTGAGCGAGTTTTGCGCTTGGTTGGGTGATGTGGATATTCCTTCCATCGAGCCAGACCTTCTGTCCTTTCGTGAATGGCTTAAATCGTGCTCCCCTTCTGGCGCTAACAAGGGTCTGGTGTCACGTTTGTGCATGTCAAGATCGGACTTTGCTCTCAGTGTGCACAAGGGGGGCCATGTACGCTTTATTTTCCAACCTATTTCACTCCTCTCGCATCGCATTTATGGACTGCCAGGCCCCTATGGCCTGAGACTCTGCTTGAGGCCATGGCTTGGCCGCTTTCGCTTACATCATGCTTACCTTCCTGTTATAGTAGGTGTTCCCACGCTTCGCCTCTGGTGCGCATTTCACTAGTGCTACATTTGCATACCTCTGCGCATGCGCTGCCTCGGCACCTACTGACTCATACTGTACAATATGACTCACGCGTCGGCCTGCTTACTATACAATGACTCGAAGCTTACTGTGTCCGCTTACTAGTGTCCTAGGGATACTATGACTCGACCTGACTCGCCTCCCTGATGTACTTATATCGCGTTGTATCGCCTTAGAGCAGACCCTAAGTCTGTTCTCTTGTAATCTCAGACAAGTCAACCGTCTTCAGGCCTTTACTTGTGAACCACCGCTCCTCTGGCTTATTGCCAGACTTCGTGTCGCTTGCACAAGTGTCACTAGCGTATGGTCAAAGGACTTAAGATCAAACGCCATCTTAGCTCTCCAGCAAGAGCTCGTTATCAGGACTTAGGACCCTCATGTCCAAGATCCTCTACTCCCCCGCCGTCGTCGCCACCGCCGCCTCCAACGCCAGTGGAGGTACGCCCAGAGTCTGGGCGTGACATCTGGGCATTGGTAATGGCAGTCTGCGCTGATATCCGTCCTTGATGGACAAGGTCTAGGTGTTCTTGGAGCGACAGCATTTTCTCGGACTGCTGTGGCTGGTGGGCGCGCGGGATATGCCCCATGAGGAGTTGGAAAGGCGCTTGCTTGGTGGTGCTGCTGGGCCAGGCGTTGTGGACGTATTGGGCAATGGGCAGGAGGGCGGACCAGTTGTTCTGTTGGTGGTTGACATAGATGCGGAGGTACTGCTCGAGCCACTGGTTAGTTCGTTTGGACTGTCCATCTGTCTGGGGGTGGTATGCGGTGCTAATGTTCTGTTCAATCCCCAGTGTCTTGCATAGTTCTCATGGGAAATGCGAGGCGAAGTGTGTTCCTCTATCGCTAATGATTTTCTGGGGGATGCCATAGTGGGGGAACACGTGTTTGGCATATAGCGTGATGAGTTCCAGCGCGGTCATGGCTTCATTGCAGGGGATGAATATTGCAGCTTTTGAGCAGTCATGGTCAGTGATCGTGAGGATGGAGTCATATCCTTCTGATGGGGGTAGCTTGACGATTAGGTCAAGGGCGATGGTTTCAAATGGTAGGGCATTGGGGTTGGTTGTGATAGGCATAAAAGGTGGCGCAGGCTTGGTGGTGTTCGCTTTGGTGGCTTGGCAGGTGGCGCAGCCTTTGACATAGGCGAGGACTGTTTGCTTCATGTTGGGCCACCAATAGTCTTTGGCAATGAGTAGGCAAGTTTTTAAAATTCCGGGGTGCCCGGCGGTTGGTGAGTCATGGTATAGAGAGATCACTCCCCTCCTAAGGTCATTGTCTGCCACGACAACTAGGCAGTTGGCATGCCACCAACCTCCTCCAGGGCGGCGTTCGATGGGATAGGTGGAGGCCCAGGTGGCAAGGGTGTCTTTATGGTTATTCTGGAGGGTGAGGGTGCGGTCCTCGAGGTCGACACTTGTTGTGGCATTAGTAAATAGGGCAGGTGGCAGGGTGAGGACTTTGGCGTTGTCTTGGCTGGTGTGGTCGAAGTCTGGACGACAGGAGAGGGCGTCGGCTTTATTTGTGGCTCCTGGGCGATGTATCAGGGTGATATGGTAATCCCCAGCGTGAGGATATATCAGGTGATGCGGCAGTTAATTTTCTGGGGTGACCGGTAGTACTGAAGGTTTTTGTGGTCAGTGATAACAGTGACCTGGTGCTGGGCTCCCATGAGCAGGTGACGCCAGTGTTCTAAACCTCTGATGATGGCGAGGAACTCCCTGTCCCAGATGGGGTAGTTGCATTCCATGGCTGTGAACGTCTTGGAGTTGTATCCCACTGGTCAGTGGCGTCCTTGAGCATTGTGTTGGTACAGGATGGCACCTGTGGCATTCTGGGAGGCGTCCACTTCCAGCTCATATGGGCATGCTGGGCTTGGCTGCCAGAGGACTGGGTCGCTTGTGACAATCTTGATGAGCTGGTCGACTGCTGCAGTGCACTCATCTGTCCAAATGAAAGGGACTCCTTTCTTTAGGAGGTTGGTTAGGGGGCGGGCGATTTCAGCGAATCCCAGTATGAAGGGGCATTGGTATCCTAGAACACCAAGTGTGGATCGCAGCTGCTTGACACTGGTGAGTACTCGTGGCCATTCCTTAATGCCTTTCAGCTTGCTGGACTCAATGCGTAGCGAGTCTCCATCAATGACCAGTCCCAGGTATTTGACTCGTCTTTGTTCGAATTGGCATTTCTGGGGCTTCAGGAAGAATGATGCTGCTTCCAGGATATCTAACAGCTCGTGGACCACGCATCGGTGTAACGCATGGTCTAGGGGCATGGCAACGAGGATGTCATCCATATATATGAAGATCATCCTCGGGTACTTGAGCTTTAGTGGACGTAGGAGTCGGTCCATTACTCGTTGGAATGTGCTGGGTGCGTTACACTGTCCAAACAGCATGACGCGTGGCTGGAATAGCCCTTGTGGCATTTTGAAGGCCGCTTTCCATTGATCGCCATCTTTGATCCTAACATTATGGTATCCCCATCGAATGTTGAACTTGGTGAACAGGGCACGTCCTTTGAGGTCTCTGGTGAGGATGCTGATATCAGGGAGGGGGTAGACGTCTCGTATTGTCCAACTATTTAGCATGCAGTAGTCCTGAACTGGGCGGAGGGATCCATCCTTCTTTTTAATGAAGAAGAAGGGGGCAACATAGGGGGAGCTCGACAGCTCGATGTATCCTTTGTCGAGCTGTTCTTTGAGCCAGGTGTCAGCGGCAATCATTTCTTTGGGGTTGAGTGGATAGACCTTGCAGTCTAGCGTGGCAGGGGCGTCGGGCTTCAACCTGATGGCATGGTCATCTTCTCTGCTTGGCGGAAATCGCTGTGCCTCTTTCTCTGAGAAAACTCTCCAGTGTTGAGAGTATTCTGTGGGTACGTCAGCTGCTGTGGGGGTGGTTCACCCCTGGTGTTCCTTAATTGCCCATTCCTGGGCAATATTCGTTCTGTTGATTTGGAGGATTAGGTTATCTCCTTCTTCCAAGGAGGTGGCTTGGAGGGTGTGTCCAAGCAATTGGGCGTATCGCAATAGGCTTTGGGGCTGTTCTGGTGCCCTTCTGCTGGTTAGTGCGAGGGAGATTGGTCCTCCTTTGATGGTTTTGGTGCTCCAGTCAATATCGGGGTTGAAGGTGTGGAACCAGGGGAATCCTAGGATTGTTCGATCTCGTCCTAGGTTAGCGAGGAAGAAGTGCTGCACGCTTTCTTTCTTTCCTTGTCGGATCGTTAGATCACAGTAGGTGGTGATGCGGCCACTGCAGTTTTCGGATCCATCTACATTGTAGAGGAGGCGCAGCTGGGAGAGTCGTCTGGGCACAAGATGCAGCCTTTGGGCAGTTTTCTGGTCGATGAAGTTGTCGGTGGCGCCACTGTCTATGAGCGTGCTTTCTGCAGCCTTTCCATGTATGGTGGAAAATGTAAAATTGACATTGATACTATTCCAATTTGAGACATACATGGTACAAATATGCGAGGCTTGATCCCAGGCTGTTAGGTCAAGCCACTTTAAAAATCCAGGTCTTCCTGGATAATGTGGTCAAAGGCTGCTGATTGCTCTGTCGCGCTCATGGCATGTAACTGGGACATGATGTCCATTGGTGCTTGGCTGGCACTGTCGTCGGGGACGATGGTCAGGCTTTCCTGGCTTGTCGTTCTTACAAGTGTGGTGCGTTGGGAGGGGGCTTGCTGGCTTTGTCTCCCCTTCTTTTTGAAGCATTGGGCGGCGCAATGTCCCTTCTCTTTGCAGTAGAAGCATTTTCGCTCGTCCATGAGCTTCTTCTTTTCTATGTCTGTTAGTGGTCCTCCCATGCGTGCAGCATCCACATCCATGGGGACTGGGGCATTATTTCTGGGGTGCTGAGTGGGGGCAGGTGCTCTGGGAATAAAATGTGGTTTGGGAGTGAAGCGCTGCTGGTTGGGGGCGGGTCCTAGGTCGGCGAGTATCTGGGCGCTCCTAATGACTTCCTTTCGTGCTGCCTCCTGCCAATTGTCTAGGGTCGTTGGTATGGTTTCTTTGTTAAGGATTTTTAGCGCTATCCCTCGACAAAGACCTTTTTTGAAGAGGTCTAGCGTTCCTAGGTCAGTAGGGGATTGTCCTGCTGCTAGGACAAGGTGGTTGAAGGTGGTGATGAAGCCGTCGACGTTATTCTCCTGCATCCTGAGGTTGACCAACTTATTAAAGGCATTTTGTTCTTTGGCCGTGTCTGTGAAGGCATTGGTGAAGTCTTGGACAAAGCTAGCCCATAGCGCCTCGTCTGTCTTCTGGATGCGGTTGACTGCTCGAGTGGTTCTTTCTTCTAGGAGTGCAGTTTGTGCGTCGGTCCAGTCATCCACCTTGGGGCCTCTAATGTATCCAATGGCGAGCGCTACTCAATTGTAGGGGATGGTAACGTTGTCTGACTTCCCATTGAGGATTCAGTATAGTTTAAATTCCTTTAGGAATTTGGCACTCTTGCTTCAATCTCCATCGAAGATTGCAGGCGCATTTCCTTTCATGGAGTCATTGCCGTTCCCTTGTGGCACCGAAATTGTTGCCATACTGGTCTGCTGTGGTGGAGGCGGGGGTGGTATAGGTTGCTGGAGGATGGGTGGTGGCGGCGTTGGCTGGGCGGCTTGTTGTGCTAGACGGAGTAGCTGCGGTGTGGCTGCTGTTTCCTGGGTGAGGGGGTGACTGCCTTGGAGTGTAGCAACGTCCTGAAGTCCAGTGCTTAGGAATTCTTCGAGCGGTTCTGTTTCTCTCTGCTTTCCCTTCGATGTGGAGGGGGCAAGTGGTGGCGAAGGTGGGTCTACATCGATGCTTTCTGGGGCTTTACCAGGGTGTCCTAGTCCTGTGGTATCATTGTGGGGAATGCAGTTGTCTGGCTTTGTCCAGTAATGATTTTCTGCCCACTCTAGGATATACCAGTGGTCGTTGATGAACTTGATAGGGAAGTGTTTTTTGCTTCCATCAGGGGCTCGGATCGTGTGGTGGTAGCACCACTTTCTGGGGTTTCGGTCAGTGTCTTTCCAGTAGGCTCCTCCGCAGATGTAGTCTGGTAGGTCTGTGTTTTTCCGCGGTGCGACTGGGGTGTCTCTGGTTTCCGAGATCTGTATTTGGAGGGTCGCCACGATTACTGTCCCTCTTCTTGTAGGATAAGTTCCACCTGATGAACGAAGATGGTGCAGACAAAGTCAACTTCTGCGATGATTTTGGCTAGTTCCTGTGCAATCTGATCAAGGTTACGGTGGTGTCTGTTTGGGCCATTGGCACAGGTCCTTGGGCAGTCGCGTCGGTGGTGGTTAACATCACTTTCGAGTTGGTTTGTGGCTTCCCGTGTCCAGAGGATGGCTTCGAGGACTTCTGGTAAGCTTATTTTGTGGAGGGGTCCTAAATGCGGTCGTCGAGTAGACTCCAGGGCTCTAGCGATAGCTGCAAGATGGTGAGGGCTGCTTCAAATGCTGTGAAGTCTTCTAGCCACTTCTGTTCGATGAATCGAAAGTTTTCTACTTCAATTGAGAGGGCGCGGTGTTGCTCTGATGGTCCTTCGGCACAGGACAGAAAGCAGGTGGCGTTGTGACAATAAACTGCGTTGTCAAGGAGGATTCTCCACTGAGTGATGTGTGCGCATCTTCTGTTAAGATCGCTGAGGCGTTCCCAATGGTCTGTGTTATCCAGGGCAGGGTGTTCCTGGTTGTTAGTGGGAAGCTTGACTTATGTTACGGCTCAATGGGCCGTGAGCACGACTTGTGCGACTTAAGGCGTGGGCAAGAGTGAACACATGCGAGGCAACGAGCACGTGGTCCTGAGCGTGACACTTCTGGTGGTCACATCGATGCGAGAGTGAAGCTAAGATCTTTGGAGTAGGGCGAGCATGTGACTAGTGTGAAGGCCCAGAGCTAAGTCGTTACAGCCGACTTAGAGAGGCATGAGAGCGAAGCAGTGCCTTGCTGAGCGATGGATGCGAAAAGGCGACTTGAAGTGGCAAGTTCAAGTAAGGCGATGACTTAGAGCGGCAAGCTCGAGAGAGGAGGCGAGACAAGATCGAATTGGAACGAAGTCAAGCTTAGGGCTTGACTGTACACAAAGTGCGGCCCTTATATAGGCCCATACAGGAGAGTCATGTGCTACTACTACTGAGTCATAACGAGGGTAGTGGAGCAGTCCACTAAGTATAGTACTCGCTCCACAGGTCACCATGGAGCGGGGTGAGTCACGGTCGAGTCAGGGCTAAGTATAGTACGCACTCCACGTCATAGTGGAGCGTGGCAAGTCAGCTATCAAGTCAGAGTCTAGCACGTAAGGCTGGACATGGGCTAGGTATCGTACAACAAGAAAAGAGACGGTCCGCACGGTCCATAGGTGAGATCGTAACACTGGAGGATCAAGTCGTCCCCTTCCTCCAGTGTGGTTGCTTGGAGGGCATGTCCGAGGAGTTGGGCATATCTCAGCAGGCTTCGGGGTTGTTCTGATGCCTTCCTGCTTGTCATTGCGAGGGAGATTGGTCCCCCTTTTACGGCCTTGGTACTCCAGTCAATATTGGGGTTGAAGGCATGGAACCAGGGGAATCCAAGGATTATGCGGTCTCATCCTAGGTTAGCAAGAAAGAAGTGTTGCACGTTCTCTTTCTTTCCTTGCCGGATCGTTAGATCACAGTAGGTGGTGATGTGGCCACTGCGGTTTTCAGATCCATCTACATTGTAGAGGAGGTGTGGCTGGGGGAGTTGTCTGGGCACAAGATGCAGCCTTTGGGCAGTTTTCTGGTCGATGAAGTTGTCGGTGGCACCGCTGTCTATGAGCATGCTTTCTGCAGCCTTTCCATGTATGGTGGAAAACGTAAAATTGACATTGATACTATTCCGATTTGAGACATACATGGTACAAATACGCGAGGCTTGATCCCAGGCTGTTAGGTCAAGCCGCTTTAAAAATCCAGATCTTCCTGGATAATGCGGTCAAAGGCTGCTGATCGCTCTGTTGTGCTCATGGCGCGTAACTGGGACATGACGTCTGTTGGTGCTTGGCTGGCACTGTCGTTGGGGACGATGGTCAGACTTTCTTGACTTGTTGTTCTTACGAGTGTGGCGCATTGGGAGGGGGCTTGCTGGTTTTGTCTTCCCTTCTTTTTGAAGCATTGGGTGGCGCGATGTCCCTTTTCCTTGCAGTAGAAGCACTTTCGCTCATCCATGAGCTTCTTCTTTTCTGCGTCCATTAGTGGTCCTCCCATGCGTGCTGCATCCACATCCATGGGGACTGGGGCATTGTTCCTGGGGCGCTGGGCAGGGGCTGGTGCTCTCGGAATAAAACACATTTTAGGAATGAAGCGTTGCTGGTTGGGGGCAGGTCCTAGATCAGCAAGTATCTGCGTGCTTCTGATGACTTCCTTTCGCACTGCTTCTTGCCAGTCGTCTAGTGTCATGGGTATGGTTTCTTTGTTGAGTATTTTCAGGGCTATTCCTTGGCACAGACCCTTTTTGAAGAGGTCTAGCATCCCTAGATCTGTAGGGGATCGTCCTGCTGCTAGGACAAGGTGGTTGAAGGTAGTGATGAAACCATCGACATCATTTTCCTGCATTCTGAGGTTGACCAATTTATTAAAGGCGTTTTGTTCTTTGGCCATATCTGTGAAGGCATTGGTGAAGTCCTGGACAAAGCTAGCCCATAGCGCTTTGTCTGTTTTCTGAATGCGGTTGACTGCTCGAGTGGTTCTTTCTTCTAGGAGTGCAGTCTGCGCATTGGTCCAATCGTCCACCTTGGGGCCTCTAATGTATCCAATGGTGAGCGCTACTTGGTTATAAGGGATGGTGACGTTGTCTGATTTTCCATTGAGGATTCGGTACAGTTTGAATTCCTTCAGGAACTTGGCACTTTTACTCTGGTCTCCATCAAAGATTGCTGGTGCATTTCCCTTCATGGAATCGTTGCCATTTCCTTGCGGCGTCGAGATTGTTGCCATGCTGGTCTGCTGTGGCAGAGGTGGGGGTGGTATGGGTTGCTGGAGGATGGGTGGTGGTGGCGTAGGTTGGGTGGCTTGCTGTGCTAGATGGAGTAGCTGCGGTGTGGCTGTTGTTTCCTGGGTGAGAGGGTGACTGCCTTGGAGCATAGCAACGTCCTGAAGTCTGGTGCTCAGAAATTCTTCAAGCGGCTCTGTTTCCTTTTGCTTCCCCCTTGACGTAGAGGGGGCTAGTGGAGGTGAAGGTGGGTCTATGTCAATGCTTTCTGGAGCCTTACTGGGGTGTCCTAGTCCTGTGGTATCGTTGTGGGGGATGCAGTTTTCTGGCTTTGTCCAGTAACGATTTTCTGCCCACTCGAGGATGTACCAGTGGTTGTTGATGAATTCGATAGGGAAGTGCTTTACACTTCCATCAGGAGCTTGGATCGTGTGGTTATAACACCACTTTCTGGGGTTTTGATCAGTGTCCTTCCAATAGGCACCTCCGCAGATGTAATCTGGTAGGTCTGTGTTTTTCCGTGGTGTGACTGGGGTGTCCCTGGTCTCTGAGATTTGTATTCGGAGGGTCACCACGTTTACTGCCCTTCTTCTTGTAGGAGAAGTTCTACTTGATGGATGAAGATGGTGCAGACAAAATCGACTTCCGCGACGATTTCGGCTAGTTCTTGTGCGACCTGATCGAGGTTGCGGTGGTGTCTGTTTGGCCCGTTGGTACAGGTCCTTGGGCACTCATGCCGGTGGTGTATGACATCGCCTTCAAGTTGGTTTGTTGCTTCTCGTGTCCAGAGGATGGCTTCGAGGATTTCTGGCAAACTGATCTCATGGAGGGGTCCTAAATGCGGTCGTCAAGTAGACTCCAGGGCTCTAGCAATAGCTGTAAGATGGTGAGGGCTGCTTCAAAAGCTGTGAAGTCTTCTAGCCACTTCTGTTCGATGAATCGAAAGTTTCCTACTTCAATTGAGAGGGCGCGATGTTGCTCTGATGGTCCTTTGGCACAGGACAGGAAGCAGGTGGCGTTGTGACGATAAACTGCGTCGTCTAGGAGGATTCTCCACTGAGTGATGTGTGCGCGTCTTCTGTTAAGATTGCTGAGGCATTCCCAGTAGTCTGCATTGTCCAGGGTGGGGTGTTCCTGGTGGTTAGTGGGAAGCTTGACTTATGTTACGGCTCGACGGGCTGTGAGCACGACTTGTGCGACTTGGGCATGGGCAAGAGTGAGCACGTGTGAGGCAATGAGCACGTGGTCCTAAGCGTGACACTTCCGGTGGTCACGTCGACGTGAGAGCGAAGCTAAGTTCTTCGGAGTAGAGCGAGCACGTGACTAGTGCAAAGGCTCAAAGCTAAGTCGTTACAGCCAACTTAGAAGGGCGTGAGAGTGAAGCAGTGCCTTGCTGAGCGATGAACGCAAAAGGTGACTTGAAGCGGCAAGTTCAAGTAAAAGGGGGCGATGGCTTAGAGCGGCGAGCTCAAGAGAGGAGGCATGACAAAGAATCAAATTGAAATGAAGTCAAGCTTAGGGCTTGACTCTATGCAAACTAAGGCCCTTTGTTACGACACCACGGGTCATTCTGGTGTAACAGCGATTACAACTGGTGATTCCACTTGGGGCAACAGTGGGCAAAAGCTTCTTTATACGAGAGTAGTTCGGCGTTGGCCGATAAGTCACTTGTATGTCTTGTGATTGTGCATGTGCGGCGAGGCGCGTGAGCGTGGGAAGGGCGAGAGGCACGTGACCGTGGTGAGGTGCACGTGATCGAGCTGAGTCACTTAGCGCAGACTCAGAGAGGGCGACAGGCGGTACGCTTCGAGGCAGCAAGCTCGAAGGGTGAGAGAGGGGAAGCCAACTGAGTCTGACACTCAGAGGCAAGAGCGATGAGGGGCAGGGCGAAGGAGGCAGTGACGGCACACAAAGAGGGCAGAGTCTTTATGGGCTTTATTCGTTTACTGTGTGGATAGTCAACGAAGTCAAGGATGGTGTTACCGTCCTTGACTTGACGCTTTATATACAAGTATGCTACTGCGTGGGAAGGCTTGAGCTCTAATGTATATAACCGGCACGCTCCACCATTGGAGTTGTGATCTAGTCCCTTCTGACGTCACCTATGAGTCAGGCTGCCGTATGGAGAGAATGGGCATAAGGGCAGAGGGCGTAAGTGGCGTAAGCGTAAGAATAGAAGTGGAGTGAGGGGGAATCCCTAGGGGAATCCTGGCATACTGTGGAGTAGGTGGGGCGGTCTAGACTGTGAGTCATTCTCAGTCAGTCTCAGTCATAACGAGTCATCGGAGATCTCCAGCAAGGCCTGGATCCTTATGATGGAATGCTCTACGTCATAGGTCACGTGTCTTGTTCTTTGGTGGTCACATGGTGGCACATCACGTGACATCTTGGGTGGGGAACCGGGCCAGATACGAACTACAGCTCAAGGCGGCTAAGTGCTATGGTGGGGCAAGGTGGATCGCATGTGGCAATGCGCTGGCGACTAGGACAGTGAGGGAATTCGTAACACCCTTATATAGGCCTGATACAGGGGAGTCACATGCTACTACTACCGAGTCATAATGAGGGTAGTGGAGTAGTCCACTAAGTATAGTACCCGCTCCACAGGCCACTGTGGAGTGAGGTGAGTCAAGGCTGAGTCACTGCTAAGTATAGTATGCGCTCCACATCACAGTGGAGCGCGACAAGTCATAGCTATTGAGTCAGAGTCCAGAACATGAGACAAGATGTGGGCTAGGTATCATACAACAGAAGATGGTCCGCACAGTCCGAAAGGGAGATCATAACACAGAGGTCCATATCGCAGTCAATATAGCCCCTATGCCAGGAGCAACGCACCCCCCATTAGTAGCAACTTACACTGTATCTAACCCACTGTTAGCCCCTGGTCCATTGCACCCTGTCACTGCAAGAGTTAGTGATGCAGCACCTTCTTGCAGCACTCCTGTGCCTGGCCCCTCATCGCACCAACCATGCATCCCCCCCACCTGTATTTCTTTGCTCCATGTCCTCTTGGAGTGCCTAGAAGCATTAAGAGTACCAACAGTTCTTGAGCTGCTGGCCCTCATGGATGCTGAAGACCCGGCCCCCAACCTGAAGTACATGGACATCCAGAGTGAGCTCTCTGACCACAACATTAAAGACATGATCGAGTTGTACTCACTTCCTGTGGAACTGCTGGCAACATTTGGGGACCTGGGGATGGATGGCGCCAGCCGTCTTCATCGGTATGTGGAGGAGAAGATGCTCACCCCCCTTGATCTCTTGAAGACCAAGGGGAGCAACGTCGGCAGTTCAGTTGTAGAAATCGCTAAAGAGGAAGTCGCCATGAAGGGTTCAGTTGCCAGGCAGGCAACTTCGAGCAATGACAAAGGCAGGAATGCGCCTATCCAGCCCACCCGAGGTCTAGGTCAGAAAGCTATCCTTGAGTGGTTGGAAGGGGTGCGCCAAGGAGAATTGGACATTGAGGAGGTGATTGAGTTAGAAACAGATGCAGATGAGGTGGAAGTAGATGCAGATGAGGATGAGGTGGAAATGAATGCTGGCGAGGGTGACATTGACATGGGAACCTCACCCTCATATGAGATTTGAGCTTTGTCAGCACAAGGATACCCACCCATAGATACTTTCAAAATCAATATACTCAGTTGAGTCAGTTTGTTCAGACCACACTGTGAGGCAACCTCAATAGTCCATTCTTCTGATGTACTTGCTATTGGAAAAAGGTGTATTTAATCTACATTGTACCCACAAGCTTTATACCAATGCTTCGTGTGCTCCACTGTGACCGAGTGAACAGCTTCCCAAAATATGTTGTATACCATACCATTCTCAGACTCCAATGCCTCATCCATGTGGTTGCGGTTTGTACGCAGCCAAGTCTTGATGGCAGAGAATGCCATTTCAATGGGGTTGAAGTCAGGTGAATATGTAGGGAGGTACAGCAGGCGCGCACTGCATTCCTCAACCAATTTGCGAATGCCAGTGACCTTGTGAATTGAAGCGTTGTTGATGACGAGTACAGAATTTGGAAGCGGCCATTCATTCATGCGTGGGAGTAAACCCTGAACAAAATGCAGGAAGTCGTCGCCAGTGATTGCCTTCTCGACAACCTCAAGGTGCACGATCCCGTTGAGGGATAAGGCAGGAAGAATGGAGTATTTTTTCCCACAAAAGGAAAACTCATATCGGCAAGCACATTCACTGCGTATTGACCACACATAGGGCCTCCTCAATGTAAGCCAGTTGAAATGGCTTTCATCTGCAAGGACTAGCTGTTCCAGGCAGAAGTGAGTGGTGATGAGGGTTTTGAACTCTTCACGGTCTTGCTTATTTCACTCCAGAGCATGCCATGTGACCTACAAAAATTATGATGTCGTGAGCGTTGATCATGTGGAAAGAAAGGGGACACACTGTTTTCATAGTATAACCCTTCTGTTGGAGGGCCCACATGATTGTCGGCAGCGACATTTCAACACCACAGACCTCACGGAGCTCTGTTTGCAGCTCTACGAGGGCCATGTCAGGCTGGCATGCAACGCAATCACAAAGGAACTAAGGTGGTGTGAAATACTGTAATGTACATGTTCTAGAGATGTGTGACATACCTGTACTGCCATTGCAGTGAGCATACATGGCCGACCTGGGGCAACTGGCTTGTTCGAAACACCACCAGTTTGGCGATATGTGCTTCAAAACCATTTGATTGTACGTTCACTGATTCCCATGAATTCACAGATTTCCAAGTCAGAGATACCCTGGAGGGATATAGAAAGTGCCAACTCTTTGATATCAGCAGATATGTGATGGCGGACCATCGGTGGGAAGGGGGCACTCAAGTGGATGCTCGGTGGAGGGGGAAAAGACTTGGACAAAAAAGACTCAGATGTGGAGTTGGGAGGCAGCAAACCAGATAACTATCATGATAACTCAGAACTTGCAGGGAGAGATGCTGGCAGGCAAGGGATAGCTATTTGATAACCCCAAATCTTGCAAGATAACTAATATCCAAATAATTTCATTTTTACTTAACTATGATCCCCGCTGTCAAATGTTGGAGGTCCGCTTGTATGATCATAGAAACCAGGGCCACTTCTAATGAAACTCGCTGTAGGTCTATTGTTAATGATGTGTGGACAGGAGACGGGGGGAAACCAGGCGTATGTGGGCCCGTCGAAGAACAAAGCTGGCAGTGTCGCTAAAGCGAGATAAAGTGGGCAATGGATCTAGGATACTAGTAGCTCTCGATCAGTACGTATTATTCTTCATGCCGAGACTATACCTTAGAGCCTGCTTTAAATGGGGGGGTTGTTAGATGCCTGGCGATGGCATTTACCACGCGCCACCAGCGGGGAAAATGTTGCGCGAAAGCTCTTCAGTGGACCCAATCCTGGCGGTAGGCCTAGAGGAAGGTCAGAGACCCCCGGGATAGGAGAGTAGTAGGGAATGGGGTCGATGTGTAGTACAACAAGGTGCCCACCAATAGAATGTGAAGTGAATAAAAAAGGGCCTGCACGAAACGCGGCCGTCTCCATGTTTCTGCGCCGTGACGGTATTCGTGGATATAGGTGCTGTTGAGTCAAACCCTCCCCTTCATCCTGCCCTGGCGCGGTGCCCTCCTCCACAACGGCCACATCCCATAGGCCAAATCAACTAACAACTCTTCACTCTTCTCGAGCCTCATTAAAACCTTCCTTGACTTTGAGAAAACAGCCCTTTTATTCAGGTCATCAACACAATTTGTGGTACTATTGAGATCTGATCTGGGAGCCCATCGTAGGCTGGTGGTCAGAACTGAGAGGAAGGTCCTCTTGCCTGGGAGAAAGCAAAACCACGGCGAGTCCCGCGATAGAGTACGTGAGAGTTTATGTCAAGGTGGCAATCCACGCCCAGCATCCTAGTTTTCCTGCCTCTCTTGAAATGATGGGGGCCAAAATGCTGTAACCCCTGCTACGAAATTGCACTACAGTCTTCTAGGGTTCCTTGAGACACCAAAGTGTAATCTCTGACTGGCACTTGGAACTTCACACTTTGATCAAAATTAGTTATCTAGGTATCAAGTAAATACGATTTAGAAGCTATGACATATTTTTTCGAGTCCCAAAGTGATGTGGTAAGATATGTGTGGGCAAATCTAATGGGCGTGTCGAAAATCCGCAATTCGGGGACCTTGAGACAGTGTGACAGGCTGTGACATCTCGATCACGCCTATGCGTCCTCAGAACTTGATGACAACGATTCAGACCCGATCTCATCCTCAACCCCTCCAAGAGCACTAGTTGAAGGCTGAGGATCTTTAGAAGGCTGGGGCTTGAGGGGCTGTGTAGGTTTCTTCAGCATATTCTTCTTCAAGACCCCCTCTGATGTCAGTTTTGCGCATTCTTCTTCATCAGGTAAACCAAAAAGTGCTTAATGGATCTTAATTGGCCTTAAATTTTTTCTAAGACCAATTTAAGACCAATTTTTCCTAAGACTGATTAAGCAAGGTCACCTCTTAATTAAGACATCATTCTCTTAATTTACCACTTAGCAACCTTGTGATGCCTTAAATTTTCATGGCTGTGTGAACTTAAGCTTTTTAAGTAATGGCTAAGACAATTTTAAGCCTGCTTTAATAAACATTTACACACATTTAAGAGGCTCAAAATTCATCATGTATTGTTTACTACTTTATTTTACAGGAGAATGTATAATAATTAATTAACCTAATAAAAATATGGTAGTCATTGGCCCACAGCGACAATGCTGGCACAGCGGCGGCTGTGGATAGCGTGACAGCAGTGGCGCCGTCACAGTCGTGGTCGTGGTGTCGTTGTCATGGTGTCGTTGTCGTGGTGTCGTTGTTGTGGTGTTGTTGTCGTTGTCGTGGTGTCGCGGTGGTCGTCGTTGTTGCGGTGTTGTGGTCGTCGCAGTCGTCATGGTGTCACAGTGGTCACGGTGGTCGTCGTCGTCATGGTGTCACGGTGGTGGCCGTGGTGGTTGTAGTCGTAGTTGCAGTGGTGGTCGCAGGGTTGTGGTGGTCGTGATCGTGGTCATGTGGCGGTTGCAGTGTTGTGGTTATCATGGTCATCGTTGCAGTGTCGCAGTGGTCATGGTCGTGGTCGTGGTGGTCGCGGTGTCGCCATCATCGTCGTTGGTCGTGCCCCTGTCACCATTGGTGCTGCTGCCGTCGTCATCAATTCCTGTAGATGAAGTGGCTAAATACATAAAAGACTTGGCAGGGAAAGGGGACATACCTGTGAGCTCAGGAGACAATGCTTCCCGAGCTCATGTTGCCCCTGTCTTTGCTCAGGAGGCGAAACGCCGGTGTGGCGTGGCCGGTATGAGGTGGTGGTGGTGACGATGACGAGGTGGTGACAACGACAAAGAGGCGGCGGCAGCGATGTGGTTGGTACAAGGGTGGTGGTGATGAGGAGGGACCTGATGGTGGGGGTAGAGATGGTGACGTGGCCAGTATGAGGTGGTGGTGATATTCATACTCACCTTGCCCTCATTCTGTTCGTTGTTCGTTGTTCACCCCCAGCACCTGTTCGTCCCAGGGAATGGGGGCCACGATCGTGGCAAACAACGTGGATGTGCACGCAGGGGCTAGATGGCGATGCAGCGGGGCCTACCCCAGGGCTGTGGGCACAACAGTACCTGTAGAATAAAGAATCATTAGCTACGAAGGGTTGTTGCAGTACTCACTTTACATTTGTGTGTTGGTGTGGCGTGACAGGCAGTTGACTTGTTCGTGTTCGATTATTTTTTTCGTGTTTGTGTCTGTTTGTTGTTACTCACGAAAAAAATTTGTCAAGTCTGTTTCGTGGCTTCAGTTATGTGATTATGTACCACACCGCTCTCTTTTCCTCCATGTCACTAACAGTATTCACTTGTCTTAGGTTTTACTTGTCTTAGGAAAATACAGTACAAGCACAAAGTAAGTATATATAGTTAGTGTTATATGCTGACTATGTGTTTCAGGTAATCAACAATCTTGGGCCCAGGCCCATGCGAATGAAGCGGTGGCGGTGGCGGCTGTGATGGCTCGACCACTCCAGAGGGGCATGGCTGCCTCCTCATGCCACTGCGGCGACGCACAACGGGCTGAGATCCACAGCGACAGCTGCGGATACAGATATACAGTGCACTCACATCTCCCTTACACTGCCTCACATGCAGCAGCAGCAGCAGGCGTTGCGCGACGACCAGCAGAGGCAAGGCGCGTGGCCTGGCGACAGTACGCACAGCAACAGCGGCAGCAGCAGAAGCAGGCGCTGCACGACCGAGTGACGGAGGCAAGAGCGCACATGGCGTGCACGACATCGCGGGCACATGGCCCGGCGGGCGGCACACACAGCAGCAGCCACCTTCGCCAGCGCTGCGCGACGACCAGCGGAAGCAAGATGCACACGGCGTGCCCGTGGCCCGGCGGCGGCACGCATACAACAACAGGAGACGAGAGCGCACACCACACTGGTCCACGCGCACGAGACCATGGGCACATGGCCTGGCGGGCGGTACGCACAGCAGCAGCAGCAGCCTTTGCAGGTGCTGCGCGATGACTGGAGGAGCGAGAGCATACATGGTGCACGGGCGAGATTGCGTGGGCGTGGTACACACATTTTATCATTATTATACTTGTATTAGCTAGGTTTCCCTACATAGAACAAATTCTATCTAGAGTGCATGCATGGCCCTGTGACAGCACACGCAGCAATAGTGACGGCGGGTGCTGTGTGGCGAGTGGTGGAGGATGTGTGCGCATCATGTGCACACGAGATCGCGAGCGCGTGGCCCGGTGGTGGCACGCACAGCAGCAGCAGCAGCAGACACCCCCGGGCCGCAACAAGCGGTGGAGGTGAAAGTGCATGTGGCCGGCAGTGGCATGCACAGCGGTGGTGGCATTGGCGGCGGCAGCGGCAGCGGCAACGGATATTGCTTACATCATACAGCCTGTCATTGTGCACTCAGACTTATATCACCTTTATGGACTTGGCAGCTTCTTACTTCTTAGTAGCCACTTGGTTTATTGTTATTTATTGACTTCATCCCTTGGTGTTCTTAACTTTGTCTTAGTGCTATATTTCTAAGTTCAATTTAAGTCAACAATCTGCCTTAACAGACTTAGTTGCCTTAATGGCAAAATTAAGGCCATCAAGCAAAATTAAGCACTTTTGAGTCTTGCTGATGCTTCCCATCGTGTCAAGCTCATGACATGGGCCTCCTTGATCGTGTTCCACTCCAGTTCCAACCTAGCCTTCTCAACCTTACTTCTCTCTCTCTTGTCCTGCCTCATCTCCTTCTGCCTGGCTGCCTCCTCCCAAGCATCTTGTTCTTCATGAAGAGCAGAGATGCTTTCGTGGTGAGTTAGATGTCTCCCTTTCCCCCTGGCAAATACCTTAGTCTTCTTTGACTTCTTGTTCTCTTTAGCGTGCAGAGTCTCATTCATCTTCTGAAGTGTCATATCCTGGACCACAAGCATGGCGGAGTTTGCTTCTTCCTGCCTTTCCCTGTACGCGATCACCTCCTTAGCCTTTTGGAGCTCCTCTGTAAGTGAGTCAATATGCTTGTTGAGTTGAGCCTTTGACTGATGTGAGGTGCCATAAGGCGTCCGAATGGCATCCCAGTTGGGCTGAGGGAGAATAGTTAGGGTGGGTGATGTGTGATCTGCCAGTCGGGGGAATGGTGTTGATGATGTGTACCTAGCACAGGAAATGAGAAATGAGCCAGATTGCATGCCAGCTAGACCAGCTGTCATCATCCACATATGTTTTGAGGGAGTCTCGGGAGTCAGAAGGGTAGGGTCAATCACTTGGTATGGCCTTTTCGGTGATGATCAAGGCGTGTAGGTGACATGAGGTGAAGTATGCCTATGTTCTGACTCTGCTAATGGCGGTGGATGAGCATGTGATGGGGAAGTTTCAAAGCTTGTTGGTTGATAAGATTGGAAAGCTGTGATGATGGCTTGTACAGGGCTTGTATATTTAACGGCAAAGGTTCCTTTAATTGACGTTGCTTCACTAGGTCGCATTTGCTTCTCAGTAATCACCAAGCGGTCAAATGGGTACACTCCAGTGGCATGGAATGCAGCCTTGATGGTCTCCTTGGTGAATGCAATTCGGTAAGCCTTGCCAAATAGCCCTGCAAAGTCGACTTTCATGACTTTGGCCTGATGGAGCACTTCGAAATCAATGATGACTTGTTTCCAGGTTTCCTTCATCCTTGCAAAGCATACAACATCAAGGCCTTGCAAAGCGTGGGTGCAGTGTGGTGGGTACCCAAGGATCATAATATTGTGGTCTTGAGCATATTCTAGCAACTCTGGTGTGTAGTGTGAGCTGTGCCCGTCAAGAATTAAGATGCGAGTTCAACCCTGTGCCTTGTCGCATGTCTGCTTTTCAAAATCTTTGATCATCCAAAAGAGGGCAACATCACCATCTGTCCATCCTTTTGGGGAATGGCAGATCCTGTTGCAGAATGGTAAATGCATTCCTGAGGATACAATTACAGTACTAGCACAACTTACGAGCACTCCAGAACATTGTCCTGAAACCACGCTTCTTTGAAGCCCCGCCCCTTCATAACAATAGTTGGGCGTAAGCTAGTGCCATCAGCACATATGGTAATTATTGCAGTCGTGTTTTCACGATCTGCCCCTCCTTGCTTGTGCTGAGTCTTCGTCCCTCTAGCCCCAATAACACGCTGCTTCCCCTGTCCCCCTGTAGGAAAGCCACTCTCATCCATCCCATAAATGTTCTCTCTTCGTGTTCCTGTTTTCACTATTAATTCCTCTACCAGGTCAAACCAATGCCTCACAGCCTCTGGGTTAAGAGCCCGTGCCCATTGCATGTCGAGGGGTTTACTCCAGTGAGTCTGGAGTTTGTCTTGGTTCCTATCAAGAAATGCGTAGATCCACTCCTTCCCAACTGGGGTGTAATTAAGCCCAATCCTCTTCGCCATAATAGCATCTGCATAAGATTTGACAGTGCTGTGTGTGAAGGGGAAGCCTCGGTCAGCAGACTTTAGAATAAAATCCACAAGAATGTCTTCCTCGGATTTAAGAAGTTTCTGCTTTTTTTGATTAGCAGTATCAATGCTCTGCTTGTCATGAACAGCTCGTGCAAGTGTGTCCTTCTTAACACCATGATATTCTGCAATAACACGAAGACCATGGCGTGCCTCAGGTTCTTTGAGCAGTTCTTGGTGGTATGCCTTGACTGCCTTCCCAAGGCATTCCTTGATCCGATCTCGGTTGAGTTTCTTCTTTTGGCGATCTGAGAGCGCGTGTCCGGGCATCTTTTGGCATTATAAGGCAGGTTGGACCCAGGGACTCGGAGATGGTCATGTGAATGGCAGCGACCCATGAGAAGATCAAAGGAACTGCCTCCATTGAGCACGCGCATCTTGTCATTTTTGATTGGGTGTCACGCTTTCCCAAAACCTCATCGTGGGCTCAATTTTGGAGAAACTACCTTGATTCAAAAGCTGAACTTGTAGGTAGGATACAAAGGTACCCTATCATGTAAAGAAAGTAGGTGTATGAGGTGATCCAATAGACTTGAGAGTAAATCCTTTCACATCTAGCAATAATTGGCCAAAATCGGACCTTCTCATAATTCCTACAGCACAGATACTTTTGCGATAGACACAATTTTTGGTCAGAACATTGGACATAGATGTATATACTCCTAAAAATAATTACAACAGGATCGAGTAAATTTTGCAGAAGTTTCCCTATGAGTGTCTCAAGGAACCCTAGAAGACTGTACAAGCATGACCAGTGTAGCGGAATGCCCAGGACTATGGCGTGAGAAGAGCTGTTCAATCGCTGACCTTTGTTGTTTCCAACCCCGACGGGTCGCTGGGGCCCGGTTGCTGAGCGCCGACTCGGAGCAGGGAGGCCGGTGCTCAACTTTTCCAATATCATCATTCATCCCAGTTCTATTCATTCGCATCTCTGCTTGAATTATCTTCCTGGGCAGATCCCACCACTTCGCATCAAACCTACTGTTAGTGATTAGGGAAAGGCCGAGTCGCCTTTGATGCGTTTGCTTGGCAAAGTGGTAACGATGCAGGACGATCAACTCGGACGGTTGCTCTATGACTGTACCATGTATGGTCAGACATTTGAGTTGAAAGCCAAGGAATGCTGATCTTTAAGAAGAGTTCATTGGCAATAGCACCAGGAGCGCAATCTTCATTCCACTATAACGAGTAGGGCATAAGTGTCTATTAGGCAAAGGGTCGGCGCAGCCTTCTGCCCAGGAACCGTAACGTGCGCACGATAGATGAAAAGACATGGAAGGTATCAAAGACAAAAGCAAGAACAAGTGATTCATCTCTTTCTCTTGGCCTCCAATGGCGATGCAATGACACCACGTGGCGCCGAGTTAATCGCCACTGTTGTAAGGCTTCCTCCGCCGAAGGCCTGTCCGCAGGGTTGCTCTGCATCATGGATTCGATGAGAGGTTCAAAGAAATTGCAATTGGAGTATTTCTAGGTCACAGAGCATTAGCCAAACGATGTGACCAGTATTGATAGGCATACATCGCGAAATAGCTGACGGAATAAATTGCCAATTGAGAATATGTCGACCTTGAACGGATCGTACGGTGTCTCATCAGACAACTCTGGCACGTCCTGGTCTCGCCCTGCGGTACCGAGGACCAGTCCTGTCCGCGACCCAGGAGGAAAATACGAGGAGATTCCGTAGTCGACAAAGTAATACCTGACTCCCACCTCGGACCGAGGAATCACGGGGGCAAGAGTCGTAACGTCGTGGAGAAAGATATGCCTCACGGGGTGGAATCCGAGCGGGTACATGTTGGCTGCATCCATCATAATGTTTTTGAAGGAGCAATCTCTGAATTATATGGGTTAGAAGTGCCTACCACAGAGGTGTCGACAAATCACCTGTGTGCAACACCCTTTGAATGCATGAACACGAGACCCTGATGACAATGCAATTAGAACGCCTCAAGCTTGACCACTAGGACACTTGACTGACCTCGAGAATTTGATCGGCGCAGTCTAGGATCTCTCCAACCGAATCAAAGGGAGGGTCATTCAACAGTCGAAAGAATGGCATGACCAAGTAAGAAATAGTCTCGTCTGTAGGATCGACAAAAGTATCCAGGATGCGGACCGAATGGTTGGCCGGGTCTTCGTAGGAGTTGAGCATGAGGGCTATACGGGATTCCTGGTCACCTGTCTGAATTTGTTTGATATAAACAAGCTTTCCGTCTGCTATACGAGTTGCATCTACAAGCAACGGACGAGCCTGATTCACAGAGGATAAGAACACTCATGCGGTGACTGGGAGTGCTTACAGGTAGCGCAGCTGAATCTTCCGCACGTCGCCAATAAGTTCCACTTTTCAACCAAGATGGTGTCCATCCAGGCCGGAGACGCGGACGAAGCATATAACCCATTGACTCCAAGAACTGCTGACGGTCTCTCCATGTGATCTCATGGGAGGAAAGGAGCTGGTAGGGCCCCCCGGGTCCCAGATACGATTCGCTGGTCTGATCGGGTGTAGGTATCATCGAGAGGATGGAAGAGGTTGAAGATTCGTTAGGTTGGGGGTTGACAAGGTCAATTGATTCATAACGAAACAATGCATTGAGCGTGTGAAAACCCCTTGGCGCCTGTCAATTTTGTAGCGACAGTTCACTGACCGAATTGCCGGTACTGCCAGTGGGGTGCCAGCTCACTGAAAAATAAAAGATACTGTAGGGGGCGCTCTTATTGTATTGGCTTCTTAGGCGAGAGGACGACGCCTCACAACAAGACTATGTTATTGTACGATGCGGAACCGTGGGTAGCCTCCTGTGCCCATCCCTATTTCGGGGACATCAAAAGGACATATTGGGGTGAGGCGGCCCGTGTGTATGCTTGTATGACCGAGCGCTGCACATATTTGAAGATTGCCATTACTAGATAGACGTATCACGCCGGAGCTGATATATAACCCTTCACCCAACATGTATCGTTGGCTCTTATAAAACAAGCACTGACATCTAAAGACCTGCGAGCAGGTCTTTGGCGATATCTCTGATAGCAGTCACCATTGCTCTACGCCTCTCCCTTTTTCCCCCTCCTTTTCTCTTCTTCATTGGGCGGTGAGTACACTTGGAGTGGCCCTCCATCCATCATGAGGTCTAGTGGTAGTGCTTACACTGGCCGCACCATAGATGTCCTCCAAGGGCTGGACTACCGTGGGGAACGTTGCCAATGTTGAAGCTCTCGCTTGGACGGTCGTGGGTAGTCTCGCGACGACTGCCTATCAGAAATCTGTGACAGCTTCAGATTCAATTCTTGAGGAGTGCAGGAAGAACCTGGAAGAAGTCAAGACACACCTTAATGAGCTCACACCAGAACGACGTGAAGAGATACGTGTCCTGGCGGAACAGGAAAAATGTTCAAGTCCTGAAGCACTCGACAAGGAGTTGCGTAGGTGGGCCCTTCTATCCATGTCTGTTCGTAGCGTGAAAAGAAGGGGTCTCCATTCAGTTTGTCGAACGACCGTTGCGAATTGAGCCTGCGTGCCTCACAGTCATCTTCCTGGCAACGCTGCATGCCGCTGTCACAGCTGCGAAAGGATCTCAGGTGGCTGAGAGAGGCAGTCCTGGACCTTCGTAATGACACCTACGTAGGTGGCACTGGAAGTGGGAATTTGGCCGTTTAAATACTTACAAGTTTCCCCAGAAATCAACAACTTTCAAAAAAGCAAGAAGTCGGGCTCAGGCTCAGCGTGGGCATTCAGAACCCTCATCACCACCCCATCCCTCCTATTCACCCGCAGATGGTATGAGTATACACTTCATGCTGCATGCCTTGCTCATGTGTCTTACAATACTCCAAGGGCCCGAGTCCGAAACAACCTGCACATCAGGATCGTACCCAGATACCGGGGGACGGCCTGAAGAATATCCACTGGACGTCATCCATCCAGCACCTGCTCACACCATGACGGGGCATGTCGCCACAAATCTCCCAGTAGGATTCGTCTAAGCAGAATATATCCGAGCACTGGCAAGCACTGTCATGCAGCACATCGACTGATTCGACTCTAGCCTTGTAATTGATTCCATCGAGTCTATTGTTAGCCATTACGGTATTTTCATTCTTTAGTCGGCTGTCTGCCCTGTGCCACGGACCAGTACGGACCTGCTGGTTTTCTTGTTGTATATTACGGTGACATTATAGTGATTAACATGATCGTCAACCCTCAATGCGAAGATTGTGGCCGGTGTTGAAAAACGAACGGGCTGAAATGTAATCATGATGCCCCTACCCGCTATTTCATTAGAAGCCCAAGGAAACTGACTCGTGGTACGATTCCGGGCTCTGGACTGTTCATGGACCCGGGTTGGGTATGAACCAGGAGGGCGCTCACTGAGGGCCCTGGTACCAGCCTAGCCCTGGTACACTCGGTGCGTATTTGTCTTCGAGATCCAGCTGCCATCTCCAATGAATGTCATCGTTGTTCGCTGCCCACGGTATGGTTTGCAAAGACATATTGTTGATCACCTGCGGACGGTAACAGGGTGGGGCAAAGTGGCGTACATGGCCCTGTCTAAGAACAATGCAGGTATTATCCTGAAGTGAGATGATTTTTGGTACCTCAGGATAGCTCCCGACCCTACGCATTGTGCTTCATATGTGCAGAGAATACACGTCAGTACCACCTCATGTGGGGGAGCTAGGACGCCTGGCAGTGGTGTTTAGTACGCGGCGCAATGGGGGAAGGATGTGCGAATGGTCCCCTGTGGGACTAGTTCTCGCAGTAAGCTGACCGGCAGCTATAGATAACTCGGGGGTGCCACATGGTTGCGGCATCCCGAGGTGTCCGCTAATAAGATACACTGCAGTAGAATGTGAAGGGTCATGAATGAAGTGCGGCCACTGGCATCTCCATGATGTGGTGACACCTATTCGAAGATGCTACGCGCTGTCATTCCACTGCGTTCTGACCTGACCTCCCCCTTTTTTTTCCCCGCCACGCACAGTACCCACCCTCTCCGCTTCCATAACCACGTCCCACGAACAAATTGGTCCCTACGACCTTGAAGGTACAAGTAAATGCAAAGGAACAATTCACGAGTTCAGGTCTCTCCGCTAGAGTGACAAGTATGGGTGGTACTGCATCGTGAACCGTGACAGTGTTTCAAGTGAGTGCCCCAAAGTTCGAGCCCGAACGTACACACCCTCGGCCTGCTCTGCCTGTTCTACTCGACTACGAATGAGATTAGGCTCGAGGGTGAGTGCTACGACTGACCCATGTTCATATAGTCTATGTCCACTACCCCTACGGTGAGATTACGAAGCACCAATGTATACGGTTTTTGTGCGGACGCTTGGGTACCCAGGCTGCATCCCTACTGCCGAGCATTACCGAATCACAAAAATCCAGTCATCCACGACGAGAACATGAGCAACGCCCAACAACCACTGCCCATGGCAGCATACTGTTGTATTTATTTGCCACTTGCCCTACACCCATCTAACGATACGTCTATACGAGCGCTGGCTCGAGCTGTTCCACGCGGGGACAGTAAATCGTCGAGCCACCTGCTATACTCTCGGCTGTCCCCCCCGGTTACTTCTGTCAGAACATAAACCCATCGCATCGTGGTACGATCATCTCGGCAAGTATGAGCTGTTGGTTGGGAGGCGAGAGATTCGGATTGGAGTAGACCAAGGTTCGATCGTCCTTGTTTGCGGCGAGCAGCGTGGCTTGTTTGGGTCTATGGTTACGGGTATTAGGGTATGAGGACGGGTTAAAGCAGTGTACGCAGCCTTGTGGAAAACAATGACAGCAGTATCTTATAGCGGGGGAAGTCTATTGGAACCCATGATGCCACTATGCATTGTGCTTGTCCGGGTTGAGGAGATCCATCGGAACCTGCCTCATGGTGCCTGGAAATGGGCCGCGCAGCGCCAGAGGGAGAAAAAGATAGCACGATGGTATCAATAAGCGGAGGCACTTGCGTGGGAACCAGTTCTGGAGGTACTGCCAAAAGACAGCTAGGAGAACTTGAATAGGACTCGGACCTCAACAAGACAATGCCGGGGCGAGCTCAGGGCAACTGCTGTCGCGTGGGACAGCCCTATGAATATGAGGCGAAGAGATACTGCATTGGTACCCGACCATTGCAAGCTGGTAGACAGAGTCAACAGCGGGGTCCGCATTTCGGAAAGCGAAAGCCTCGCAGGAGGGTCTGACGTGTATGCATGAGGTACGTGAGAATTTACGTGAGCGTGGCTATCAGCGCCTAAAATCCTCGCCGTTGACGACGGCACGCCACGTGGTTGGCAACTCCTAGCGGTTCTCCCGGTTCTCCCACATCATGGGGAGAAAATGCTGTGTCCTCCACTGCGAAACAGCACTGCGAGCATAGCCAGTGTAGCGAAGTGCCCAGGACTATGGCGTGAGAATAATACAAAGAGCTGTTCAATCGCTGACCTTTGTTGTTTCCAACCCCGACTGGGCCGCGGGCGGCTGTGGCCGTGAGGTCGGTTCGGCCAATATGATCGTCACGGTTCAATTGTATTCTAACATGCCATTGTCATTGTCCTCGTTGGCATCTACAGTCGTAACGCTACAGCTATGTTAAGCTACATGCATCGCCAACCATCCATTACAATGCCACCTATTCTGAGAACCATTGCAAGTCAAAGACTTGTCCCACCAGCGAGACGTCCGCAACACGTGCCAGAGTGCCATGCATCCATCATACATATGGCGGCGCGGGCCCGAAGAAATTCACTCTTCGAGGAAGAAGTAATTGCCCGAAGCTGAACAAAAGGCCGTTAGGGCGATCGCAAGGATTGATAAGGCACAAACCTTTCTGTTCCTTGTCTTTGACTGAATTGAGTTTGTTGACACGTGGGCGGAAGTTTGTCGGGTCGCGACGGAAGGTTATCTCCAACGAGGCGAGGAACTTGTTCATCCCCGTGAGTAGAGATTGTGGTCTGCAACAATAGGATGATGATCAGTTTTTCCCATTAATCGAGGACAAAAGGGAAACATACGGTGTAGCGGTGGCTGCAATAGCAGGTGTACCCTCGAAGACGATGACTCGGTCGGCAAGATAAGTTGCCATTATGAAGTCGTGCTCGATAACAAAAGCCGTTTTCTTCGCATGGAGAATGAAACGTTTGATCACTTTTGCCGCAATGATACGCTGCTCCGAATCCAAGAAACTGAAAATAGCTCAAATCGCGCGAGCTTGCGAGACGCTCAAATACATACGAAGAAGGTTCGTCAATGAGATACACATTCACATTGGGCTTGCCCAGTGCCAATACTATGGCCACGCGTTGTAGCTCTCCACCCGATAGCGTCTTGACTTCTTGATCGAGGATATTTTCAAGGTTCATAGGCTTCACGACGTCGCTCTGGAACTGCTGATTCATAAAGGCAGCCTTTATCTGCTTTAGTAAGAGCATGCGAACGGTGCCTGGGAACTTTGGCGAAATTGTCTGGGGCTTGAGCGACACGGCCATGCTTTGTTTGTCCGCCGGGTTGTCCGGCTCCTCACCAGCAAGCAGACGAACAAATGTCGTCTTTCCGGTCCCGTTCTCCCCAAGCATGACTATGATCTCAGAGTCGGTGAATGAGCCCTCCTCCACCGTCAACTTGAAACCGCCGAGCGTTTTTGTCATGGCCGGGTAGGAATAGTGCCGTGTTTTATCCACCAATATTTCCTCTGCAGTTTCCACCATTTTGAAGGAAAGAGACTCCTCGCGGAAGCGCAAGTTTTCCGTAGGTATAAAACCATCCAGGAAGATATTGATGCCTGCGCAGACGTCAACGGTGGATAACGAACAAGCCGGTCTTCAAACCTTCCCGCACAGAGTACGGCATCGTGACGACACCGTATATAGATGGTTTGCCGTATAAACAGCACACGAAGTCTGAGAGGTAATCAAGAACGGACAGGTCGTGCTCCACGGCGACAACGTAATTGTCACGGGTCAACAACTGGCGGATGACTTCAGCAGCCTTCAGTCGCTGTCTGACGTCCAAATAACTTGACGGTTCGTCGAACATGTATCTGCAGGGAGGATTAAGATAACACCGGAGTAAGAGACAAAAGGACGCACACGTCCGCACGTTGGATACACGACATAGCGATAGCGAATCGCTGAAGCTCCCCTCCAGATAACTGCGATACTTGGCGATCTAAAACCTTATTTAACTCGAGGTCGTCGCATATTTTTTGTTTGTTGTCGAGCTCTAGCTTAGAATCAAGCATTTGGCTGACAGTCATCTTGGTTTTGATAGCTCGGGGGATGTGGTCGACATATTGAGGCTTGATGAGAGCCTTGAGATTATCCTCGAGGACCTTCGTGAAGTAGTTTTGCAGTTCCGACCCACGAAAGTATTTTAAGATTTCCTGCCAATCTGGTGGGTCCTACCAGTATAAATGAAGGTCGGAAGACGACGATTTGACAAGAGTTAGAGCGCACATCATAACGGCCAAGGTTCGGTTTAAGCTTCCCAGCTAAAATTTTGAGGGCCGTACTCTTCCCAATGCCGTTTGTCCCTACTAGACCGAGGACTTGACCGGGTCGAGGGGTAGGGAGACGATGGAGCTTGAAGGAATTGGCAGTGTATCGATGGGTGACTGCGGATTCTAGATTCGTAGGAAGATTGATGATTGTGATGGCCTCGAATGGGCATCTAGAAGGAGGTATGGCTCAGGAGGATGCAAAGGTAGCCTGGCACCGCACGCACTTTTTTACGCAAATACCACACCCGATGCAAAGAAACTCGGAGATGAAGGCGATCTTGTCTGAGGGCTTCACCTCGATACAGAGCTTTCCTGCACGAAAATGATTTTTTTCTCAGCTGGCTTCATAGTTTCGACGAGTACCGACCCATTTTTACAACAGGACATGACTGTCAGAGCTGATTAGATATCCTATTCCTGGCGATCAGGACGTTCCACACACTTTCTTGCACTCCTGCGCGCAACGCTTGGGTTTGCAGCGATTGTCATCGACGATCGCTATACGCGTGATCTTGTCGGCCATGTATGATAGTAAAGAGTAAAAGAGAGTAAAAAAATCGGCTGGAGCACGGACTCGAGACTTGCGGTGCTGCTGAGTTTGTCTCGGCCCGCGTTTCCACCCCACGTGGCGGTGATCCGTACCTGATCCGTCCCAGGCATCCAAATACCATCGATCCGATTGGCGTCCTACCGAATGAGAGGCCAATCAGTCTGCTCGGCCGTCAATCAGTGTAGGGCTGCATGGGATTTGGGATCTTCTACGGGTAAGCTTGTGACCAGGGTGTTGCTCACGCCACTGCGCCCGAGTCCGGTAAAGTTTGTATGTCAAGGCGCTTGTGAAGTCCCTATATAACTTGCTGCTTGCATGCACGCATCTGTTCCCGTGACTACTACATCGATGGCAAAGGGCGGCGCCAGAGACAAGAAGCCCGCAGACAAGAAGAGCGGCGACAAGGGCAAAGGGAAAGCCGAAGAGGCGGGAGAAAAGGGAGGTAAGGTACGTATTGGTCTACTTTGCATACCCCGTTGTGCCCTGTCTCGTCCGTACTGATCGCAAGGATCAGGGAACCAAGGGTGGGTTGAAGGCCGCCACAGCTGTCAACGTGAGGCACATCCTCTGCGAGAAACACTCGAAGACCATGGAGGCGCTCCAGCGGATTCAGGTACGATAGGAAACTACTTTTTTCTTCTTTTTATCCTTTTTTCCCTTTCGCCGTGTTATCACACTGGCAGCTGATTCGTCGTGCCACCCCCAAGGCTGGGGAGCGATTCGACAAAGTTGCTCAAGAATGTTCGGAGGACAAGGCTAAAGGTCTGTGGACTCTGCCAACTTTATGGGGTCTCGTACTCAAATACGTTCTCGTAGTCGGTGGTAGCCTGGGTTGGATGGTTCGCGGATCGATGGTGGTGCGTGTCGTCTTCCCCAAGGATTTAGAATATAGCACTCAGTGTCGCATACAGGGCCCATTTCAAGATGCAGCGTTTGCCCTCGAGCCATCTACTGTTGACAAGCCTACTCTCTCCCCTCTTGTGAAAACAATCCACGGTTATCACATCATCATGGTGGAGGGCAGGCGCTAGGGTCCTCCAAGTCGATGTGCTTTCTCTCTATTTTCAAACATGGGTTATCAGGTATTCACCCTTTCCTCTCCCACGAGGCTCCGATTGACTAAAACAAAGTAAAGAGTGTCGTACAAGTATGTAAATAATTATCTGGTGGACAAGGTACATAAATAGTCCGGTGTCGCTGAGATCCAGTAGCAATACAGTAACGATAGATGTGAAATGGTCTACATCTAAACCAGAGAGAGGATGGCTAGGTTGCACAGCTAGAGGGCACACTAGGAGCAGAGGTGCAGCGTCGGACTCGTGGGTGACCCAGACATTGGAAAAGCGTAGGGCTGCAGGTCAATAAGGTGGGATCGTGACGTCGCTGAGATCGGAGGTACATCGCAGATCGCGAATGAGCGTTCTTGATTAGTACTGGTCACATCGCGAACTGGCTCAGGCAAGTCTTTCCTGTCTTCTTGGGGAGGATCAGGCGTCGGCGAGCGTCCAGGAGCCTGCGCCGCGATAGTGCGCAGGTCATACCGGTCGAGGTTAGATGTGTAGAAGTTGCCAACTTGAATGGTTGTCTAAAAAAAATACGTATACAAAATAAAAGTAGCGCCGCTGAGTAGACACACCTTGTTGGGCATTGATGCCGCTATCCGTTTGAAGTCCTTCCCGTACTGGGCTAACAATCCCATGAACAGGTCTAATGTGCGCACGTCAACGAATGAACTCTGCAAGCTCGCACGTGTCCTGACCTATGTCCCCTGCAGACCAAGCAGATGATCTACTGCGTGGGGCTGGATGTTCACTTTGACCATCAGATATCCCATTCGGGACTTCGATGACCGCTTTGGACAACAGTTTTAGTTCCGGTATCGAAGCATCCGGGACTAATTTGAGTTTTCGGGGCGCTCGTCTGCTCCTCTTGGGTGGTGGCTCTTCCGTCCCCACTAGCTCCGGCTCAGCAACTGGACGGTTGTTTCTCCGGCGTTTAGGGCGCGCCAACTCCAATTCTGGCTCCGGCGTTGGCGTCGTCACTGGTGTCTGCTCCTCCTGTTGCACCACCGTGGCGCTCCGGCGTGGCGCAACTCTCGCCGACTCGCGCCTCTTCCGCGTGGCTGCACCCGCCCTCGGCTTCACGGGATCTTTCCCCTTCGACACCTCTGCATCGTGTTGGCGAATGTCTGCGAGCAAGCCACCCTTCTTTTTATCCGTCTTCCGTCCGCCACGTCTTCGTTTACTCTGACCGTACGTGGCAATTGCCTCGCGGAAGTCGATGAGCGCCTTCTTGTGCAGGTAATAAAACCGAACACATTGCGCTTGTGTCTTGTGTACAAGTCCCGCAGCGATGTGACCGAACTGTTTTGGGTATTTCGCGAAACGCTGCTTGTAGACTTCCACCTCATCATCGATCCATTCAGCGAGGCCGCGCGAGGGATCAAAGAAGGATTGAGGATCGTCGACGAGGTTGTTCGTGTCGTCGAAGACAGCATCGACTTTGCCGCGCGTGACTGAAATCATGTCTGGAATGACGGCAACGTTGCGCAGTGCCAGATGAGCCGGATCGTAAAGTTCGTCATTGCCTAGGCTAGCGATAATCTGTTCCATCTCGAGATCTGACCGTACCGCATCCCCAAGGACCGCAGCAGAACGGCGAGTAGTGCGCGCAGGAAGGGCAGATACTTCACCAGCAGCAGGACCAACTCGATGTGAGTTATCCAACTCAGCACAGCGCGCAACCCACTCTCTATGAAGTTCGAGATATTCTTTACGAAGACGTGAAATCTTCTCGTCAGTGGTTTCCTGTCGGGCAGCCATATTTGCAACTAAAGAATCCCGCACATGAGAGTGGAAGGCTTGAATGGTGTCCTTCGCACGTTGGCCAGCTAGGACGTCCTGCACAAGGGTATCTGCCGACGGAGCGGACTCATCAGGAGTTGTGGCTATGGCTCGATTGGACATTAGGACGGGGTTGACGCGTTCCTCGCGAGACTGAAGTTCCAACTGCTGCCGCGCACTGACCACCATGCGCAAAGCTTCAGTCAATGACTTCGCCTCCTTCGCGTGGACAGAGAATGTGTCGCGCCCAGGATGCACGATTGAAGGTACGCCAACAGCTTGGAGTGCAGACGACACAGGGGAGGCAGGCATCAGCTCCTGGTCTGGTTCCTGTACTATGCGTGCTGCCACGACAACCTCAGGGGCAACACGTGGCGGTGACGGCGTCTGTAGACTCGGAGTTGGTGCCACCGAGGACGTGGGGGAGGACGTCGTCACTTCTGGGAGGCCGGTGACGGGGAGGGGTTGTGCAGTGCTACATGGTTCTAAGGGAGGCTCCAAAGGCGGAAGTGGAGGGGTCGCAACCCTCGCAGGGGCCAGGGAAAATAACGACGACTGAGTTTGGGGAGGGGAGTCAACCTTAGACACTTCAAGAAGTTCATGTTGCGCTGGCGGGGAGTCCGCAGGGGGTTCTGAAGGCGAGATGACGAGATTCGGGGGCTCTGGGACCGCTCTAATTACAGGTGACGATTCCTGTCTATCAGCGTTCCGGCAGGAAAGCTCCTCGCTTAAATCTAAGGGTGGACTTGTATCCGCAACGACAGAGACGGGGGCCTCTATGTTGGGACTTGGAAGACACTCTTCCGACTTGAGAGCCACCAAGGAGGGAGATTCGTTCTCAGGGGCTGAAGAAGGTTCCATCTCTGGCTCAGGGAGGGTTAGAACAGGAACGTCCTCCGGAACCACAGGGGTAGACACCTCATGTTTTGGCGTCATGAAAAGAAATGAGTCCTTAGGTGTTTCGATCTCATCCACGGGGGTTGGAAGACGGGGTATAGCAAACTCCTTCGAGCCATCCATGGGCAGGGGAGTTGCATTCGAGTCTGTGAACGTTTCCCGAGCTGATCCTGTTTGATGCTGCTGAAACAAGCCCCGTTTCTTCCTATTGACACCACCACGCCTTTTTCTTTTCGATCGCCCCAGTTGATACCCCAGTTGGCTAGCACTAGGAATAAACGGACTTCCTGCACCATTTGTCAGCGCCCATACGGAATCTGGCAATCGCTCCAAGTTTTCACCTTTACTAGTATGGGAATCGTTGTGTGTACTCTGCATGGGGCCAGAAAATCCGCGTTCAAAAAGGCGGTTACGTCCACCGGGCCCAGGAGTGAGATGAGGCGAAGAAGGACGTAGAGGTAGAGATGGATGAGCAGCAAAGCGATCATCAGGCCTAGACTCGATTGGATACGTCAAGGGTGGAGGAAAGTGGGGAGAAATAGGGTCGCGAAAGCCGTCCGCAGGAAAGCGCATTCCATGTCGTTGGCCACCACGGCGCCGACCACGGAATTGACCCACAGGTTGGCTTCGCTGGACCTGCGGTCGCACAGGAGGGTCCGCAGTATATGAACGAGAATCAACAGACGATCGAACTGATGATAGAGAACGCTCGCGAGACCGTGGCGGAGATTTCGTCCGCTCTCTGGAGGAGCGTATGGAGGATGAAGACGGGGAATGAGGCCTGCACGAGACGGCAGCGCGAGAGTGTCTCGGAGATGAAAAGCGGGAGGAACGGGGAGAACCACTTAAAGACCTTTCATACGGGACGCCTCTGTAGTCCGGCCGCCCATGAGGAAGACGAGCTGTACCATTCGGGGACCGCTGGCGAGCCCAGGAATTCGAGGAATCACCTAAGGTATATGAAGAACTCCAGCGCCTTTCTTCAACGTACCCAGGTCTATAGCAATCGGCCTGACGCGGGTATGCCGAGTCCCGTCTCGAGATTAAGGCAGTCCCAGGCCGGTAGGGGTCGCCATTGTAAGCGTACACATATTCTTCTCTAGGCGGCGGCATCCGACCACGGACTTCAGCAAATCGCTCAGGGACATCCAGTTCCAAGTCATGTCTGAGAGCAATGGAGGTGAACAAGAAAGAACGAAATTTCCGCGAGTGTATGTCCAAGAAACTCACACATGTTCATGTTTCCAGGATTCAGATGGCTCGAACATCCTCTCTGCCATGACATCGCGTCGCGACCATGGATCAGGGGATGGGCCATAGGCCTGAGGTTGAGAATGGCTCGCTCCCCAGCTGAAACGAGACCTGTCATCATCAAAGCCAGGTTCATAGTGATCCGCGTTGGGATCCCTCGGGCGATAGGAGGGCTGAGCTCGCCAAGAGTCACCTCGGGATCGGCCAGGGTTCGCTACTCCGCTGCCATAGGAGCTTCCGTGTAAAGGCTGGTACCCCCCGTAGGCAGGGCGAGGGCGAGACGGCCCAGGAGACGGTGGAATTGGGACGTTTGACATGTGCGTAAATTGCTGCAGTGAGTGAAAAGTCCTCATGTAAGCTGCACGCAGTCGCAAGCGGAGATGAGATGCACCAACGTTATCGCCCTGAAGATGAAGGCGTGTTGCAAGGGGTAGCTAGCGAGGCGATTGTAATAAATATGGGTCACACGCGTCAGAGGGACTGTGTTTAACTTGAATGTCTATGTAGAAATCTTGTTGCAGATGTTGAAAGGGGGAAAGGGGGCGCGCGTGTAGCGGAGTGTGTGCTTTTCGGGTATTACTTGAGCGCGACGTGGCCTGCAGAAGGAAACAGAGTAAATGGGACTTGAAGTGTGCGAGTGGGTGCTGTATAACTGTAACAGTTTGACCTTGTGCCACCTATCAAAACTCCGCCGGCGCTGGCCGAGTACCCACTGGCGCCTCAGGCTCCTCAGGCTCCTCAGGCAGCCTGAGAGCCCCCGGTATAGTCAAGCACCGACGACCGTTGACAATGAGCGAGCACGGGCTGAAGGACCCTTCTACATTAACATTTGAAGGGCCATATACACGAAGATGCATACTTACATCTTATTTGGTTCTTGTAATACTAGCCCTCCCTCTCTGGTGGTCAACTACAAGCATTGAACGGCTCTCACTGCCCACATCTCGCATTGATTCCCTGGCCCCTAAAGAGGTTCGTCGCTTGGCTACTTTGGGATTTCTCCTAACAAAATATTAAGCTCCGTTTGCCTATAACTGTCGCCGTTGACGAGGCAAGTACTGGTGAAGCAGTCTCGGGCAACCTAGTAGAAGAGCTGCGAACGAAAGTCCCCGCACTGTACAGCCACTTGGAGTTCTCGGTAGATCATTTTCAAGGTGTCAGTCACTAGTTTCGTACCTCGTGATGTCCTGTGATCTGAACACCACTCTGGGTAGTCATCGCCACCTGATGTGTACAGCATCTCATTGACCGAAGATGCTCAGTTCCCTACTATCCGAAAGAGGCATCTATCTGTCCCGATGCATCAAGGTTAGTTTTAAGGATCTCTGTCATGACGGTTGCAGCCGAGATGTCCACGAATAGCAAACCAGGCTCCTGACTTGTTACTGTCGCTATTGACACCATACAAGACCCCATCCCCGCCCGGAACATTCCGCCATCTGGTTGCCAAATATGCCCCTCGTTATCGCCTCGCATTCACTCTTCTGAATGAGGATGCTGCAGCTGGCAGAGCCGTGATTGGCTGGGACGTTGCTAAGATGATCTCTCGTTGGTTTTTCATTGTCTTCTTTCACTGTGAGAGGAAGAACCGAGCCTTAAACGCAGGTTGGATCTCACCCATTCTGAAACAAACGTCGGAACTTCACAATTTCACCATCGAAAGCAAAATTCAGTTCTACGCCCCGCTAGCTTTCGAGCCGCTTGTCACAAGCAATGGTGAAGAGGTGATACACGGGCTAACGCAAGAGAACCTCAAAGTATTTGTCAATTCTGCTGAGTGGACACTAGGTGAGCACTAGGAACCTGCTGTGGAATTGGCCCTCGAGTTGATTACGATTCCGTAGCGTCTAGCGTCTCCAACGACCCCGTTCTCCATTTCGTCGTGTTCGTCCCTTCAATCTCTCACAAACCATTACGCATACTCGACGACACCAGTGAGTTGTGTTATTCTCTCAGAGGCCGCGATCTTATAGGGCTAGACCAAGCTATCTCGTCCGACGCCTTCGTACTCCCGCAGTGGGGCGGCATCGTCTTACTGAACTTGCCAGCAGACACCCAACCTAAGCATCATCTCACGGAAGTTGAACTTGATCATGTCTTCAGTGGTTTCAGAGCCCAATTACTTCGACTCATCGGCATTTCCGAGCTGCCTCCAGGGGTGCGGTCTACTGATCCCAGTCGTCCATTGACCGATTTTCAACTTGACACGCTCTATCGCCAACGCGCGTTCGAGAACGCAGGAAGCAGCAAGGAGACGTTACAGAGCATCGTCAAGTTAGTCGACCAGATACCAAACATGCCCGTTGGCCAGGATGTTCGCGACGACGTTCGAGAAGCACTCTCGGCGCTTGAAGTGGTGCGTTCTACTCCGTCTAGCCCGCTTTCTATGGCCTAAGGGTTTGAAGCTTTACGCCGGAGTCTGGAAGGCTCCTGCATTGGCTCTACAACACTCGAGTCGCGCGTTGACGCTCGCCTCGCGTGCATTCTTCAACCCAGGGATGTTGGCCTTGCTCTATTTCCCTGCAGAACACAAGTACGCCGTGTACACACCGTTGTTCGCCCCGATAGCTGTCCCTTTGGTGGCCACACTACTCAAGGAGGTTTCTGCGTGGAGGAAGGCAAGGAAAAGTGGGAATGCGCCTTGATGTAGTATCACACGGCCACCAGAAGAGTTGGCACTGCACGGTGCCCGGCGAAGACAAATTCGGAGCTCTTGTAACAGAGAGCCAAGGGTCATTGCGGGATTGGCTAAGTTTGCTCATCCCTCTGTTGGGAGCGGCCAAATGATTACCCATACATTTCACTGAGCGTAGCGTAGATATCACACGGGAGCTTCTCCAATATCCGAAAGAGTAGAATGCGTCAGATACAGATGGGATTGCAGCATACAAAATGCATGGCAGACATCATAACGGCTTAGCAAATGGCGAAACATGTCTAGAGAGAGAGGAGAAATCGGACAAATGAGTATAGGTCTCGAGAAACAGTATATCTATCCTACGTACTTTTCACCACCAAAATTACATGCCGTGAGGGAATTTTTAATTCAGCTCCTCGAGCGTGCTATCCTTGATCTCCTTCTTTTGCTCCTCCACGTCGAAGGTTTCGACCAAGTCAGGTACGTCGTCGTCGTCGTCGTCCTCTGCAGCACCGGCACCGGGTCGTTGCTGACCCTGCTGAATCGCCTGGTACGACTCGGCGAGCTTGCGCAGCGACGCAAGCGAGTCGGGGCCGAGCTGATTAAGAATGCCCGGGACGAGCTCGGTGAGCTCCTTGACCTGCCCTGTGCCATAGATAGCATATGTGTTCGCGGGAATCGCAGCGTGCACTGGCAGGCGACAAGTCGCACACACACACACACACAAACAACACAGAGTCAATACATGCGGGGTGGCCACCAAGCACCCGAAAAAAAAAAAGACGGGGAGGGTAGGGGCTCGAAACTCACCCTTCGGAGCACTGAAGTGCAACACGTTGCCGTCCTCTCTGAACATGTTGACCTCCTCCACACCCGCGATGGGCTGCACGTTCAGCTTCTTCAGCGCACCCTGCAGCTTCTTGTCGTCCTGCGCGTTCGTCGGTTTCGATTTCCGCACGATCTTTCGCCGCACGGTGCCCTTGCCGCCTGTCCCAGACGCGGTACGCACCGTCAGCCGCGTGCCACACAACACACGAGACACAACGCCTCTCGTTGGGGGGGCAGGGCGTTTGCACGATGGAGTGGCATCGACGCACCGATCCTGTTAGAGGCCGCCTGCGCTTGCAGCTTGGCCAGTTTTGCGGCATCCAGGTTCGTTGACATGTCTGAGATCTTCGGTACTCCGAGCTTGCAGTTTTGTCTCTCTGTCGTGTGTCGTGACCGGTCGAACAAACAAGGTTTTGCGATTTGACCAAATATTGGTAAATAAAACCGCAGGATTATATTTCCTTTTTTAGTCTTCTTTTGACCCGAGCGGGCCCGGAGTTGGTGTGATGTCACTGATCTGGTCAGATTGTATCTAGACGTTTCATTCGACTCGACCTGTCTTATCCCTTGCCGTGAATGTCTGATTCGGGATATTTCGTCAGACCCGTGCGACCAGAAGATGTGGTAAGTTGATCAATGTGATGGTACTCCGCTCAAGAACGATCCAAAGAATGCGTGAAACTCGCAGCCCGCGGTCATACAGCTCATCTACGAGTTGGCACGATTCCATCTTTTCATCTCCGATTGCACTTGCTTATGGCTTCCGTGGGGCAGGCTGTATACGAAAAGGCGCCTCATCTAGCGGTGGCAACTCCCGAACTGGTGAGCGCACATCAAAAGAAGGCCATCGACATTCATAGAGGCAACCATTTGTAGATCACGAAACATATCTTCGAAACTCGTGTCGCTAATGCACTTCTCGCATTTTCCGGATCCTCGGAGGCTCCCGGAGAAGCTATCGGTCTGGCTCTATACTTTTTCAACTTCTCAACGTGGACCGGCAGACCAGGACTATATGTACGTTGCGTTGTAGAGAATACCAGAGAAAATAAGCTGATTTCAGCGTGTTTCATAGCTTGAAGACCTCTACGTAAAACCCGAGCATAGGAGCAAAGGCATAGGGAAGACACTGTTCAGAGAACTTGCTCTAGTTGCCCAAGAGAAGGTCACTGAACTTACTTCTTCATTTAACTGCGCAATTAACCTGATTGTAGGACTGCGCTCGCATGGACTGGTCCGTTCTCAAGGTAGCAATCCGTTAGACATACTGGCATCAGCTGATCCTCACGGTTGCGAAGTGGAATAAGCCTTCTATTGACTTTTACGAGAAATGCCTCCATGCGAAGGCGCAAGATGAATGGGTAGGCATGCGTCTCGAGGAGGAAGGGATCGAAATTTTGAAGAACATCACGAAGAAAGAATGATTAGCGTGATGGTGTGCAAGCTGAGCAGACCAGGTGTTTGTCTTCAGAATAGAGTGGCAATGGTATTGAATGGTGATGCAGCCCAGAAAAACGTGGCAGCTGTACTACAGTGTAGACGATATCAAGACCGTGCTTGAAGTCATGGCACTACACGCCATCGTAACTGGCGCCTCCAGCCTAGGTAAGACAGTCAGTCCCTCCGACGTCTGAGATCTATACTTGGAGTAATTACCTTGCGCAAACGGACAACGATCGGCTCTTCCTTCAGATCGTCTTTCTCTCTCGCCGCGACGTCAATCGAATACACGCGGAACACAGACTTGACGTCAGCAGCGTGGACAGAGATCTATTACGAAAACGTTAGCTCATGCGCAATCATCATTCTTTCTGCACACCGGGCCCAAAAATACAGTCCAAGGGCGTATGTATTGCAGATGCACACGACTGCGTAGACAACGGGAGAGTTACCTTCGCTTTCCTCATAACCTTGCACCCAGAGCCGATCCACGTAACGAGAATGAATTTCTCACGCTGCGACTCCTTATCGTTCGAGTATGCGACACGGACATAGGCGAAGGAGCCCCTATCTGGGTCTAATTTCTCTTGTAGTTCAGTCAGGCCACCAGTACCTGTAGCGGTGACGACCAATTTATCAGAACGGTCGTTCTTACAGTAAATTCAGACAATCAGCAAGGACAACATTGAGTAAAAGCCATAGGCAAACCTCGTAGTCTATGAGGGCCCAGTTGGTATCGGATTTGTTAGAACGAACATCCTCGTACGCTGAAGCTGTCATCAGGGACCGTCTCGCATCAAACATTTACAACCACACCTTCGCTGATCTTGGGGTCAGAGACATCAGCCATGATGAGAGAAAGACAGAGAGAAAGAGATACAGAAGATATATCAAGCCCTGTACAACAGCGAAAGATGAGAATAAACCCTTGAGCTAGTGAAAGAACGCAGACGGTTTCCACAGGACCCAAATGCGACGTTCTGTAATTGGTGGCTGTGCTACTGATTGCCGTATATGTCCCTCACAACAACACGTGATATATGTGCTTTCCTTCCTTTTTCACTTCGTCATGTTACCCTTCTTTCGCACTAGCTACTGTCCTTTGAGACAGAGCGTAGTTGCATCTTGTTCCAGGGTCTCCCTCCGACTTGCACACAATTCTGGCGAATCTTCCCCTTTACGCCACCGGGACTGGGGCGTCATTGGACGTTTGTCTCGGCCACCTTCACTTTCTGAAGAGGAGCCCGATGGAGAGGAAGTAGGGGAAGATGGGAAGAAACCTCGATACCAGACAGCTAACTATACGCCCGAGTCTGATCCCACTCCTTTGCGCTGGGCACAACACCGTGCCTCCATGAAGGCAAAATTCCCCGATGGGTGGGCGCCTCCGCACAAGCTTTCTCGCGCGGCGATGGATGGTCTGCGTGCGTTGCATGCGCACGACCCCGACACCTTCACCACGCCCGTCCTTTCCGAAAAGTTCCGCGTCAGCCCTGAGGCGGTGCGCCGCATCCTCAGAAGCAAATGGCAGCCGACGAAGGAGCAGCACGCTCGCCTGCTGGAGCGCGAAAGACGATACCGGCGCGATCGCACCTCCGGAACGGCAGAGAGCAAGTGGAAGAGTCCTGGTGACCAGAGATAGGTGGTTGCACCGCATGGTACTTGATGGGAATACCGACATTGTCGGCGTCCGGGAATGGCCATTTTCCGCTAGCTGTCAGCCTACCCACAAATATCTTTTGTACGTAGCAAGTCTAACTAATTCTCTATACATTGACTCAAGCACCTTACGGGCGTCGCAGTGATGCAGCCCATCTCCGCTTGGTATTGTGTGTACTACAGTCGAACCCCTCATAACCCATAGGTGGTTTAGCTCATATTCCCCTATAGCCAATAGCACTCTCCACCCACCAACTTTGTAGGTAGGGGGTTTCAATTCATAAACTCATACCTCCTCCACGGATGCATGGGTTATGGGGGGCTATGGCTGGGTCATGATGAACTTATGGGATATGGGTTAAGAGGGGTTCAACTGTAGTCTTAATGTGACTGGTGTCCCCATCAACAACCCTTTGGCTGGAAAAATGTGGCAATGTGGCAAAGGAAGTCAAATGTGAGCTAGCCGTGGCTTGGGAGAGCAACGTCATGGCTAGGTGGTGAACTAGGTCTCAAAGTCTGATGTCAGGGGCTCGCGGCGGTGATAAAGTTGAGCGATGTCGAAACAGGGTGCGAACTCATGCTTCGCTTTGATGTGCTCCCATCGTACCACAACCATGGGGTGCCTTGTTCGATTTGTGAACTTGCCAAAAACGAACTAGCCGGAATTACTGAAGGTGCTCCACTCTGCTCCCGCTTGGTACACCTCCCAACCTTTCTAGACACAAGGACAGAGCTCCAACGCGGCGGCGGCGGCGGAGCGTAATTTCATCGAAGCCGGATGTGGACAGAAGATCTCCCTCTCCCTATTTCCCGCGGCGTTTTGCTACAGCCACGGCCTCTTGACTTTCCCGCCGACCCCTGGTTGGTACGAAAGGGTACTTTTGCGTGTCGATGCTTATTCCGTATTTAATTGCAGCCGAAAATAATACATCGAAACGTTACCGGGTTAACTTACACACGCGCATAACAAGTGTTGCCTTACCCATACTGGTACACCTGCTGATTATAGTAATCGAAGCTTAACGTTCACGAGTATTGACGTAAGGTTACGGTGATCATCGACTTAACATTCTTTGCCCCCAAACCATAAATTATCAAGACACAAGTCGTTCTACGATTAGCAGTCGCCACGAGGCCAACTGAAACCTGACGGCAGAGACGGAGGGGAACGGAGGGGTCGAGGCCTCCCCCGGCCTCAACTGGATGAAGCAGCCCTCTCGCTATCTCATAGATTGCCACCGCGCCGCGGGAGCTCGCAAGGCTCGGATTGCTTGGGATAAAATCGAACGCTGGAGCTTAGCGAGGTATGGGCCGCACCGGCGGGGCGCGGCGCTCTCTGGCTGTGCGCATCAACAAAATTACGACCGTGGAGAAGACCTAGGGTAAACCTTGTAGGATAAAACGCCTGACGGGCAATCGCAATGCGGTGTTCCTCGTGTAACGCGTAACGCTAAATTAGCCTTCCCCTCACATAAAACGCGCATAAGCCGACAAAGTTCCTGCTCTGGAACAAACCGCCTCCGCAGCGACGATCATTGACGCGATTTAACGCGATTACATATTGCGTTCCGCCCGTGGAATATTCCCGGGTGCGTCTGACGCAACAGCCTACTTACATACACACCCTAGCAACCCTTCAGGTTGCTCCGTGTCAGATACCATATTTTTGACACCCGAGCTGGTTGGAGTTACAGCCACAAAGTGGTATTACGAGATGTGCGCTGCATCCAGCACTCGGCCTTTTCGGGAAGAATGAGAAATCGCTCTTATGCCATAGAGAATTCTTCATTGGACGGATAGGCCAATTTGAGCCTGGTCATAGCGTAGTTTGTGTCCAATCCATCGGGGATTTTCCGCATTGTTTTTTTTTTCTGGTCCGTGTGTGCAGAGCGATCCCCGGCCACTGGGAGAAGGGGGACGGCATCTATCAGGCGCCATGTGGTATCCACAGTCCCGGACTCGTGGCTTAGGAGATTGCGGGACTGCCAGAGCGCTTCATCGCTCCCCCCCATCCAGACATCCAGTATTACTCAGGGACAGGGGGACGTCAAACAAGGTATCCTTGGTTCTCTGCCGGCAGTCATGTATGCCAAATCCCCCCTTTCGGCCACGATAGTATTTCGAAGATACAAACTATTGTATTTACATCAAACTTTAGGGGCTGATGTGGTACTCTATTGGGAGCAGCATGATGATGAAACAAGGTGTAGAACCGACTACAGAGGCCGAGTCTCCGACGACCAGTAAGAGGAATCCAGTCTCTTGTACTTGAGGAAGAACTGGCCCTGAGCTGGCCGGCACGACAAGGCGTCGTTCCAGTTTGGTATTGGGGGCGGGTCTGCGATCCGACCGCTTGCATCGACGGTATCAAAGTCGAAGTCCACGAGTAGCAGCGCGGTGAGAAGCTTAATCGAGAGTCTCGCCAGGCGCGCGCCGAGGCATGTCACCCTCCCTGCAGTGCCAGCGCGACAAATATCATTCCGTCAACACGTCTGGGTGATCCTTGGCGAAAGTGCTGTAAAGACGCACCTCCGCCCCATCCCAGATACGCGAGGTCGGCTTTGGGTTGCGACCGCGCGGGATCGAATTTCCATGGATCCGGGTACATGGCCGGGTTGAGGTGGACGCTCGCAAATGGGTACAGAACAAGTGTGCCTGTCGGAATGGCTTTGCCGTCGATGTGCGTCTCCGGGCCGACATTCCGCCGCATTGCGATGTGCGGCTGCGCTATGCGGAGCGTTTCGTGGATGAGCATATCAAGGACGGGTGTCTCGCGTTCCCACGCGCAGAGGGGGATAGATGATAATGCGGTAGACGTGGAATCGCGCGGTGAATTGAAATCGGAGATGGTCTCCAGGGTGTGCGACATTATCAGGTTCTTGACTTCTGCGCGTGCTTCGTTGCGCCATTTCGGATGACAACCAAGAAATAGGAGCAGCCAGGAAGCTGTAGATAAGGTAAGCGACTTCTCTCGGTAGCGGCTAGCCATCACATGCCCGTGGTACCAGTGGATCGCGAGCCTGCCGTTACGAGACCCATCATGAACTAAAGGACGCACATCAGTGTGAACAACCGGCAAATGTTGAAAGCGCCTAGCATACCCCCACAATTGCCGATAACTCATCTCCCGAGTCCAAGAAGATTTGGAGAGTGTCATTCATGTGTACGCCGCTCTGATTCCTGACGTTGATTGCATTTACGATAATGTCATATATCTGCTTCGTCGCTCGCGCTTTCGAGAGCATGGCAGGGCTCGGGAACCATGGGAAAAGCACAGTTGCGGGCGTGGTTCCGCGATCAACTTGTTCGTAAAGCTGCCTGAGACGAGCCACAACTTCGGGGTCGCCAGCTATTTCCGTGCACGTCAGACAGCGTAAGGTAGCTTGAAATACGAGCTGAAATAGGAAGGTCGTCAGCACGCGTTTATCATTTGCAGGAGCGGGCAAGTATCACGCTATCCCCGAATGGCCACCCTTTTTCGACAGGTGCCATCTCCGGAGGTAGAGGGTGACAGTAGAGAGAGCAGCCAACTTACTCCGTATATCTTGTCAAAGGGATCAAAGGACCCGGCCTTTTCCCATGATTGTAAGAGCCGTCGGCCGTCAATCAAAATTTCGGGAATCACTGTGCGGAAATAAGGTGAGATAGCTCGTTCGATGTTGGCCAGGCCACGTACACTCCGTTAGGCGTTCGTTCCGTTGGACGTTCGCCAGGCGCTTATATATTCTAGCAACCCGCTGTTGGCGAAGTTCTGCTGTCACGCCATGGATAAGAGGGAGCTAGGGCGGAAAGTTTCTCTGATGGGTGAGGCGCCTTGGCGAGTTGTCTAGTATGCTTACCGCCCCCGTAAGAATCCTGAAGCCTTCCTGGAGATCGAGCCCTTTCGCGCTGAAAAAGTCTCTCCGTCCACGTTCTCCAGAGACGACAACGACATTGTTCTGTTTCCACGGGAGGGGGTGAGCCAGCGTCAACACAAATTCGAACACCCTCAGGTCGGCGGGATCAACAAGGGTTTGACATACGTGCAGAAGTCTGAATTGAAACAGCCGCTGATCTGTAACTTTAAACCCCCAAGTAAGAAAGTCGTGGCGCCGCTGAAAGAAGGACAGGATATTGAAGAGGGGAAAACGGGGAAGAGTGGGAGGAGCATCTTGGTGGCGTGGGTTGCAGCGGCAGAGAAACAGGACCGACAGAAGCAAGCCAAGAGTCACTAGGACGAAGATCGAAGGAAGTTCAAGTTCCCAAAGGAATTGTAAGAGGGTGATTACTCCGACAGGATACATGGCAGGTCGAGTTATGAAACTAGCAAAGCGAAGGCTTCTAGGTATAAATACAGGAGGAACCTAGAGGCACACAGTGAGAATGTTGCGAACGGTCACGCCGGAAAGGTAAAAGCAATTAGAAGGAGAATATATTTTCGAGAAGACAGCTGGAAACCGATGGAGAGATCCGATACAAACGTGCATCGTCACGAACAGATCTCATGTGGGGAACCCCTTCACGAAACTATCCTCTGTGGGGAATTTGAGGACAATCGTCAACCTTAGGTCACACCGTGGTAGTTTCATGGGGACCCTAGCGAGATGGTTAAGACGGAAAAGACAGCATCGCGGATCCGTGATGCGGCCCTTCCTCGTGGCTGCCGTGCTACGACGTCATTTCGCAGACTATCCTTGGAAACGCATCGAGTCGCTCTTTGTGAAGCGCCGATGTCAGAGCAGCAAAAGATTCGAAGGGTTCTGTCAGAATGTCAGCCAATGCAAGACTTCAGGAATCAGGGTGGTGTGTGGAGGATGGGTCTCTCCAGTCGGCGACTTTCTACGGGCCATGTGGGCCTCCTGTTATCCCGCGGACGTGTCTTAACTAAGTTCCGTGTGCTTGGCCCGGGGGGTGGTACGCCGTTATTCCCCTGAAGATGTTACCGATAAGACCGGCGGATGATGGATGAGACCTGTCTCTGAAGCCTTGACGTTGTTGCGGGTTGGTGTGGCGACCATGGATAACGATTGGATTCGAATACTTGATGGGAAAGGAACCGAGATATGCAGTGTTTACGTGCACAAGCCCGTTCGGAGGCTCTCGAACCTCGTAGTCGAAAATAAGGTGTCGAACACTTGATGGGAAAGGGAGCAAAATATGCGGAGCATACGTGCACAAGCCCGTTCGGAGGCCCTCGGACCGAAGGAATGAACCTGAGGCACGGGCAAACCTAGGTGAGGTCACGGTATATTTGTGGCGCGGGTCGTGGCGTGGGTCGCGGTACCGTTCACAGGCCCCCACGGGTTAAGTTCCGAGTCTATATGACATACTACCGATCTCACGCACCAGGTCAAATATTCCACCCTGCACCTCGGATCATATAGTGACGGGAACCTCGTAAGGAAAGAACATCTACCTCGCGTGTAGATACGGGGGATGAACTTGAACCGATAACAATAAGCATCGGATGGACATTGCATAGCTAAAATATGGAAATTCTGATGAGGCCTCGGAGTCATGCGGTAGTATGAGTGATCGTGCGCAATATAAGTTGATGTGAGATTGTAGGATTTCATGAGAGTTACAATGCCTCTTGAGCGAGCCCCAATCTGGCACTGGCAATCCGTACATCATCTCATGAGTTCATCGTATTCATATATCCGCATCGTAAGCAAGATGGGAGATGGGTTGAACTCATGAGCCTTATATGAGGTTCTATATCGCTTGTGAGGTGTTATTAGTCAAAACCCAGATCACATATATTAGGAGTACAACGAGTGAGCCCCAATCTGGCAATCCGCACATCCGTTCTAGTGGCCGCAGTGACTATTCCACAGACTAAGGACTTTAAATACATGAGAAAGCACAGGTGCGCGTAGCCCAAAATCGTAGAGTACAGGGTCAGAAGTAATACTACGAGCCTGGTGGACATGCAGAGGACAGACTGGAAAATAGAGACGAGGGCTCAGGACTGAGAAACCAGGCAAAGTACGTATCACAAAAATCAAGGTTGGGCCCGGGGGGTGCACCCTCAATATATCATCATAGGATGCCGCAGCAACCTGTACACAAGGCGCGATAGAGGAACGAGATGGTCTTGGTGGCTCGCCGAGGTGCCAGGGTCGTTGCGGCATCACCGAAGCTAGTGATTTTGAGGGCAGAGAGTACGAAACGTGCGTTTACAGGGGCAGAGGATACGCTGACCCTACAGTACTCCTTCGCGTCTATCTCCTCTCAAGACTTATGCCCTACACATTCCATCCCGACTGTGGCGGTAATCGAACGATGTTAGTGCACAGGCATATGTCAAAAGAGCCGCAAGGACAACAAAAATGTGGAAGATCTGGTGAGACGAGAAGAAATAGTCGAATCGGCCAGGGACGAGTCTTTCCGGAACCCTGTTTGCGCTAGTAGGGATAAGTAAGCCAGCGGTAAAGTGGTAGAAATAGGCCTACTATAAAACAGCTCCAGTGATATACATTGCGGCAGCGGCTAGGAGCCAGAGGAAGCCCATTTTTCGGGCAAAGGTGTGTATTCCGTGGGACAGCACTAAGTGAGAGGCTGGTAGAGCGCCACACAGGCCCAAGCCGATGAAAACTCTAGTCCGTGCATGACGGTGGGTTGGCTTTGCATATTCGGGGTTCAAAACAATGTATGCTGCAGCTACGGGGGAGTTATAATTTCGAGCGCGATCGGTAATTGGCCACGCACCGAGGCCGACCAAAGTGATAAGTAGCATGTAACCAATCATGTAGTGTGATTCGCAGTAGAATCCATAATACAGGCAGGGATAGAAGGAGCCAAGTATGAGAGCTGGGGCACAGTCATCATGATGCATCAAACAAGGTATTGGAGGGCTTGCCGATGATCCCAGAATAATCTAAAGCATTGCATCTAGTCTTCACCTTTGGAAGGTCGGTCAGTGTATCCTGTGTAACATATCCATAGCGCGCGTGGGAGAGGACGCTCACTTGCTTTGAATGTGATGAGGCCATGTGGAAAAATGCACTACAAAACAAACAGAAGACCGCTGACAAGAGAAAGGCCATAAATACAGCATGATCGGCCCAAGATACGTCTTCATGAGCCTTGAAGTACGAATTGTTGACCGTGAATAGGAAAAAAACAAACAACATGGATGCGTGAAGGTGGGTATGAATGTTCACTAGTATCGGCACATCAATGCACAGTACGCATGGCTTTGGACTGTCGTACCAGTTTCATTATGCAGATCTAGATAAAGATTCAGGAAAACTTATTAAAAAAGCGGGGTTAAAAATTGACCGTCCTGCACATACATCCAAAAACTGATTTCAAACATTTCCCCCAGCTATTCATCTCCCTGCGAGGAAAAAGATTTCATAAGAAAAAGACTGACATAGTCTCTCCGTCGTGGAATGCGCGTTTACCCTCTATAGCCCGTTAGTATGAATTCATTGTCTTTCATCCATTCCGGTAATTCCGCAAATGATATCGTACGATGCTTTCGTACGGTGGATTGGGCCAAGAACAAATTCGTGGCTTGTTCAACACGCGGAGACTGGCGGGCGCGTCGCTGAAGGAAGGACGCAGACATGGCAGCGGGGCGGTTTCAGGGCGCAGTCCCGTTGGTGTAACGGAGCCAATCCCTAAGGGGACACACGAAGTGAACACACGCTAGATCTGTGATTTGAGGATACGAACCTAATTACCGTTACTAACTTACCCAACACAATTTCCTTTTTCGGGCGCGATCCGGGCCGGTAAGGTCCGGAATATTTTGACACTCGTGGTTTGCTTACATCATCAAGCATGCGGGTGGCTTGCAGTCCGAGTGACACAATTTTGGCTTTCACCAGCTTATTCCTCTCTTCGACACCACTCACCGCCGTGCGCGTGAGGTTGAAGTTCCAGTTTACTACAACTTAAACAAGACTATACTGCTACCGTGAGTGCTCATATTATTATCCATCCGAGTGGCGTTAACTTGCGACACGTAGTCCCATCCTCCACCTCCATGTCCACTGCGGAGCAGCAGCAACAAGCCCCGCAGGAAATACGGAATGTCGTTAACTTTCTCCGTAATAGCAAAGCGGGGCTTAAGAACAGGGTGGGGGTTCTGAATGGCAAGCGGGTTGACTATTTCAAAGGTGGGCGATGCACCACCTCCGAGTTCCACCCATCGTGTACATTTATGTGACTGCCAGGCAAGTCCGCCGTCAAGGTACTGCTGTCACCTGCGTACGCCAAAACCAAGAATACACCCAAAGTCACTTCGGAAGCCGAGGCACACACTCTGCTTCATAGCATCATCCCATTTGCCTTCTTCCTACGTGTCGACCGCGGCCAACCTGTGGGCTCTGCATCATCCCCAAAGATAGTACAGATCAACCAGATGCAACTATTCAAGCCTGACGAATACTATGCTTGGTTTTATGAGGGATCACAATGGACAAACTACGTTGGTGGGGTTGCAATGGTCGCTGTTACTCTAGCCGGCGTCATGTTCCCGCTCTGGCCTCCGATCCTGCGCCTGGGCGTGTGGTACCTCTCCATGGTCTTGTTGGGTCTCATTGGATTGCTACTTGTCATTTCCGTGATACGACTGATATTCTACATCATTACCATCATTGTGGCAAGTCCTGGCATATGGATATTTCCGCGTTTATTCGCAGATGTCGGATTCGTGCGTCCCCATACTTACGGTCTACCCTTTGCATTCTAACCATATCTTTAGGTCGACTCCTTCATCCCACTTTGGGAGTGGGACCTCCCGAAAAAGAAGTCGAAGAAGAAGAAATCTGCTGAAAAATCGGAGAAAGCCAAGAATGTGGATAGCGGAGCCGCCACTCCAGACGGCGCAGTCGTGGAGGTGGATGATTCGGGGGTTTCAACTCCGAATTCGCGTTCGGGAAGTCGCGCAGCGACGGTGGAGGAGGTCCCAGATGAAAATTCATCATAGACATATGGATCTTGTCTGCATAGGACACTCTGGCGGATGTGTTTTTAGTCGCTACGCTCGATTATATATCTATTCACTCGGCACCGATCCTGACTCGGCGTCTGACCGCGGTGATGTGTATACTTGTGCATCAAACTGTTTTCTCTCCAGCCTCCGAATCGCGTTTCGACCCTGTGTTACACCTTCCTGCCATTTAAGCTTCTTAGACTGCTCCAAAGACTGCTCAAACAACTGCCGGGCAGATTTTGAGTCATCGTTCATCTTTTGAGAGAATTTTGAGCTCCTCAATCACCCAGGAGAGGTGGATAGGGCACAAACCTCGCGAAGCGAGCCCAGGTTGAACAAAACCACCGCGAGAGCTTCTTCGCATATCCGAAAATTTCCTTGCGTCTTCTGTAATAAGGAAAGGGCTTGCCGGGCCCAAGCCTCGGACTGATGGAGTGTAGCTGGAGTAGGGGTGCTCCGCATGAACAGTTCCGAGAGGTTGTTCATTAGCTGGGCTCCTGGAAACGAGAGTGATCGGTATATACCAACACATCGGGATGTGAGGTACACAAACCTCGGCAAAGTTCCTCAGGAGTGGCTTTCCTCGGAGAGGTGACAGGAGGAACCAGCAGAGATATGGTGTGGAGATAGAGGGGCACGGCAAATCTAGCGAGGGAGATATAGATAGGTCAATTAGCCATTAAAAGCGAAGAAGCTGGTTCGTCGTCATCCTCACGTCAATTTACCAGTCCGCGCGTAGAAGGCTCCGAGCGTTTCTAAAGGCGCCCCGATGTCGGTCACACTCACCCATTTTGGTAACTCCAGGTCAGCAAGTGCCAGATAACTCTCTTCAGTATTTCGCCCGGACTTAACGCTTCCGACGTCTTTTGCGAGCTTCAGCACTTCCTCAACCGACCAGGTCAACCACCGCTCCTCTTCTTCTTCGCCCAGTTGATATGTGTCGGCCACCTCACCAAGTTTCTGTCCTATGGATATCGCGCGCAGTTTCTCCTCGTGGGTGAGAGAAGACCAGTGTCCCTGTAGGTGTTCTAGCGCAGCAAGATATATTTCATAGGCCTTCTTCGGCTGCTTGTCCTCTTCAAGAACCTCGCCAAGCGCGATTGCTATTCCCGATAGTTTCAAGTAAGGTGATGGAGCGAATCGATCAGGGGGAAGCGATAGAGCTGTTTCAAGGGCTCTTCATCCTCGGATAAGTGATTATGGATACGTTAAACCATGAAACACGTACTGGGTCAATAACTTACGGCTAAGAGCAAGGTTCCCTTGTTGTTTAGCCTTGATACCAGCCCTTAAATCCGAGCGGATTTCCCCTGGCCATATAGCAAAAGAAGAATAGAATTCATATCTGCCAGAGCAGGTCAGGATGCCACAGTAGAGCTGAGCAGAAGACATACGAACACCCCAATCATTGTTGAGATGAAGCCCAGACCTATGAGCCCAAGGAAGATGGTCCCTACGCGAGGATTCAGTCCTGTAGGTAGCGCCGCTCTGGATCTAAAAATTGTCCTGCGCCCGTCGGCCGGCCGCCTAAGACATCCTGGAATAACCAACTGCCCGTGCGGGGTGCCCGGATGTAGAAGAAAGGTAGTGGCAAAGCGGTAACGCGGGAACTGGGTAGTGTAGCGCACTGAGAGTGATGCCATCTCAGGCTGATACGAGTCGACTGTATGTTACCTAGACTCGGAGTGGATCACTGGAGACGTACTACTGAACGTCATGGTCGGTCGCCGGGTAGTTCAGTCAGTGAACATAGCGCGGATATCACGTGATGCTTCCCGGAGTCAGTGACTGACTTGGACCAGTACGAGTCGTATTGACCCGGGCAATGGCAGAGCACCCTACGACATCATGGCAGGCCATGCAGAATGGCAATGTCTTCTATAAGCAACAGCAACTCTATACGCTTGATGGAAAGCTGCCTAGTATAGGCGACTGCATCGTCGCTGGCTGCCGCAATGGCGGCCCTTTGGGTAAGTGTAGCCATATCCCGCGATGACGAAGAGATTCAAGGCTGGCCCAACAGCACTCATGAGAGACACTACCAAAATGATTGCCATTGGACCTGCAACACCAATGTTCGCGAAATCACAAATACAGGTGTATTCATCCTCTGGCGAGGGCTTGATGCTGCTCGGTGTACGTACCGATTATTTTCTGGTCACTTTTAGGTTTACTTTTCACCTTGATAGTGGGACCAAGCCAAAATTATTCGCTTTGGTTGGACTGGCGATGAGAGACTAGTGATCCTAAACGAGGAGGGCATATACCGTCTCTACGACCTACAAGGCGACTACATCCAATTTTCTTTGGGAACCGATGCCGGAGAAGTTGGAATTACAGACGCGCGCATACATGAGAACGGTCTTGTGGCGATGACGGGCTCATTACAACTGTTGGAAGTGAAGGGATGGGAAGGCAATAAACCACTGACATTGGCCAACCCAAGTGAGTCCACTTCGACTGGGCTCGCGGGTTCTTAATCGACCAGATAGGTAGATCTCTCTGAGCCGCCCGCTGTTTGGACCCTCATTCCACCAGATCTCACAATATCGCGCCACGTTGAGGTCCTGCTTTCTGTTGAGGCTAGCGTTCTCTCTGTGGACAATCTCGAGGCGGTCGACCAACGTCTGTCACGAGGACCATTTACGCACATGGCCCCATCTCCCAATGGAAAGTCACTTGCCCTGTTAACGATGACCGCCATGCTTTGGGTTGTCTCAACAGACTTCCAGCGAAGCCTGGCTGAGTTTGACACCAGGTCTGTCGTCGGTGCCGAAGGTCTCGTTAGGCAGGTTGAGTGGTGTGGTAATGATGCCATCCTTGTTACCTGGGATACACTTGTACTATTGGTGGGCCCATTCGGTGATACACTACAGTGCGTTCTATTTTGGGGACCTCTATGTTTCACTAAGATCAAACTTAGATACTTCTATGCCGGCCCCACGTTTGCTGTCACAGAGGTTGATGGTGTCAGAGTCATCGGTGCCGACACATGCGACTTCATACGGAAAGTTCCAGGTAAATCTTAACTTACTAGATAGCCAAGTGCTTCGCTGACTGCCGTTTAATTTAAGAATCTAGTGTGTCCGTTTTTCGACCGGGGTCTACGTCACCCTCCGCAATTCTATTCGACGCTTGGGAAAATTTCCATAACCGCTCTCCTAAAGCGGATGAAAATATACGCAGTATTAAACCGGACCTCGCCGCAGCTGTCGATGAAGTCATTGATGCAGCGGGACAGGAGTGGGAGCCGGCATGGCAGCGGAAGCTTTTGAGTGTGCGTGTCTGTTGTGCTGAGCCGTTCATCATTACAATCTCAGGAACGTCGTACTCCCCTAGGCCGCGAACTTCGGAAAGTCGTTTTTGGACCTATACAACCCAAATGATTTCGTGAACATGGGCAAGACACTCAAGGTCCTCAACGCAGTGCGTCAGTTCGAAGTGGGCATACCCATCACCTTCTTTCAGTGCGCATATATCCCTCGTGAATTGCCTTTGTACTGATAATGACTAGATACAACTATCTCTCACCTGGGCATCTCATTTCTCGACTGACTTCACGCAATCTGCACCTTCTCGCGCTCAATATATCATCTTTCTTGTCTCTCTCACCAGATCATGTTCTCAAACACTGGGCGTCTGCCAAGATCACGAAGTCGAAACCTGTCGTCAGTGGCACTGGTCAAGATGCCGAGATGATAGGCGATGAAGACGTGTCAAGGGCTATCGTGGAGAAATTCGAGAAATTAGGTGGTGCCTCTGTTAGCTACGCGGAGATCGCAAAGAAGGCGTGGGAAGTTGGCCGAACTCGCCTAGCCACGATGGTGAGCTGACTCAGTACTATTGATTTCGACGTTGGATGCAATCCAGGAAGTTGTAGCTATTGGACCATGAGCCGAGGGCCTCTGATCAAGTTCCCTTATTGCTCATGATGAAGGAAGATCGGTTGGCGCTCCAGAAAGCTGTTGATAGTGGTGACACCGATCTAGGTACGTTGCTACAACTTGATGAAGGGTGCGCTTGCTCACTTATATTCAGTGTATCATGTCTTGTTGCAACTATACAAACGCCTACCTTTGGGGGAATTCTTCCGGTTAATCGAGGACGGTGGTTCCAGCCTCGCACCAGCAAGCCGGCTGCTGCAAGTGTATGCGAGGGAACAGAACCCAGAGATGCTCCGAGACTTTTACTACTCGGATGACAGACGTGTCGAGAGCGCTGTTCTCAGTTTGGAAGAAGCCAAGCGAATGAAGGCAAGTTACGACTTTTTGAGCTGTGATACTGCAGGCCGACGTCCGCCCCAGGACCCTACTGCGAAGATCACGTCGATCAAAGCCGCACAGAAGTTCTTCTCGGAGGATAAGGAGCGCTCATTTGAGGCCAAGGTCGGTTTCTCTCGTGGAGACTGACATGGCCGCATGGCGACGATCCTGACCCGGGTGATAGATGATGGACGAGTACAGTCGCTTACTGACGTTCCAGCAAACGCTTAAGAAAGAAACCACAGACAAAATAGAGTTTTTCGGGCTAAGCGTCGATGAGACCATCAAGGAATGCCTCCTCAACGGCATGTCCAAACGCGCCGACAAACTTAAATCGGACTTTAAGGTGCCTGACAAGAGGTTGAACCCAGTCTTTGTCGGTCATATCCTCACTCGCTAACTCTGACAGCAGGTTTTGGTACCTGAAACTACACGCACTCACCGCTATGCGGGACTTCGAGGGTCTAGAGACATTTTCGCGATCGAAGCGGAGTCCGATCGGGTACGAGGCGTTTCTGAGACACCTCGTTGAGAAAGGCCACACGAAGGAAGCGGTTAGTTACGTGCAGCGCTGCGACGCAAACAAGCGTATAGACCTCTACGTCGAGTGCGGAGAGTGGGTAATGGCCGGCAAGGAGTGCAAGGAGCGCGGCGATCGTGCCAGGTTAGAGTGCGTATCTTTGGTTGACTCTCCCTCCGCAAGTTGCTGACCAGGGCGGTGTAGGAAGTTACGTGCTTCATGTCCCAACTCGTTGATCGCGCGGGAGTTGGATCAGATCGCATCCACGATGAAGTGAACCCCCGTCTTGCACGACAACAGTTCATAGTGATATTTAGCTACCATGGATCGGGATCGCTTTTCCTAAGTAAAGCGTGACAGTCTTGAAGTCGCATTCGTTTTGGTGCCTTTGACCTGTCAGACTCGTCGTCAACCCAATAGACCCATAAAATTCACCTCCATTCCCTCTCCTCGTTGGATCTGGAGGCGACCCACAGCGTACCAAAGAACTGCATATCCCACCAAAACTCACCAAGAAAGTAAAAAGATTCAATTTCCTACTGCCCTCCCCGCTTGGCGATGCCTGGCTATCCTTTCTTCGACTTGGATGAGTGCCCGCTTCCCCGGACATTGGGGTGGTCGTCTTCGTCACCCGCATCCGTCTCGTGGCTAAGCTCATCAAACGAATATGGCAGAGGCACCTCCCGCGTGATGCGATACTGATCCATATTACCAAGATGTTCGTTCTCTAAACGGTCTGCCCGGCCAGACATCCCTCGGTCGGCAAGGCAAGCAAAAGCGTAGAGAAGACAGGGACGGACGTACAGACGTTCCATTGACAACGCCGCAGTACTTCGAGAAGCGCTGCTATCCACGCGCGGAGGGCGAGGCTCGGCCCGCGAGTCGGGATGTAAATCACCCAGATGAAGCGAATGAGAACGTTGGTGATCTGCGCCTTCATGTTAGCTCCTCCTCGCCTCTTAAAAGCTATGACTCCTTTACGATAGCGAGGTAGTAGAACTGTTTGTAGGGTGGCTGTCAGTGGGACACAGTTGCTGACGATGTGATAGAGCGCACCGGAATATGGCTTGGGTAGAGCAGCTCCTGGCGCAGAAACATAAAGCGGGCATGTGGACGCAAGAGAGACCAATCCATAAGTACGTCCTGGTATCTAACAGTCAGCCATTGCTTATCACCAGAAATGCTGAACTTGCCCATGACGTAGCATATGTCGAGTAAATCGTCCCGAAAAGGCAGAAAAATACGAAGCTCGTGTCGCGACCGGCACCTTTCAACCCCGTCAGTGTTAACAACAAGAATGACCCCATAAAGCGCTGCGCACCGTTATGTCGCCATAAGTAGTAGCAAAAGGAGAACACAATCCCCGTGAAGTATTTTCCTCCCTGAGTATGAAATGACTAAGTTCAATGGCTCTGTAGGTGAAGAGATAGGACGCACATTGATTAAATGCGTGATCAGTCGAGAATCCCACCAACGTCGGATGCTCTGCACAAAGCGGACTACCAACGGTAATGCGCCAAGGACGAAAGGTATACCCCAGGGGGCAGGTCTACCGCACTTCTGTAACGAGGACGAATGGAACCCTCGGGCGTAAGAACACGCAATGAAGTAGATATTGCTGAGAGGGAACGCCAAAGAGCAGAGCTGGTCTCTGGAGTGGTGGAGAATATTAGCAACCAGCCCCGACAGTCGCCAAGTGGGCGCACCCGAGCCAGAAGTCTGCAAACTGAACCGCACACCATCGTGAGAGCGACGACCGGGAAACTAAGGAAGTGGCTTACCTCTACCCGGCTGAATCCACTCTTCAGAAGCCGAGCGACTGTACGGAGGAACCACCATCGGCTCGCGCGAGACATGACAGGGAGAGGATTGATCATTAGCACCACAACAAAGAGCAGCCAGATCATAGGCCATGTCCAAGGCTGGATGACAGGTTCCCCTGCACGTGCAAAGGAGAGCCAGAAAGCCCAGCAAAGGGTTGCGAGAGCAATGCAAGGTAACTACAATAAGTCATTGCTCATTGTCACCCTTACACGCATCAGCGAGCCTGCTGGTAATGCACCTCAAAATACTCTCGATGATCAAGACGAGTTCCAATATCCAACTCTGTATAGGGGATCAAAAATGATTAGAGACAGTGACGAAGTTGCGGGCTCCTTACCGAAGATAAAGACGTAGTTGATCCTCGCAGTGCTCCAAATTAGCAGATTTGTGCCCACGAGGAATGCAAAAAGGGTGGGAATCTGCAGAGTCCCATAGATATACAGTAGAGTTCTCCACGATGGTATAGCGGCTCGCGTTTGGTGCTGGAAGCCTAAAAGACGCTCAATAAACATCTTGGAACATTCGAGAACTTACTGCGCACGATGCCGTCAATGAGGGCAGGGAATGCAAGACCAAGAGCGAGTCCTGTACGGAAAGTGCTAAAGTGGTGTGTCGTACGAGAGGACCCCGCGCGTAGGTGACCCAGAGCGCGCTTCCTGTCGCCTTTCGCTGTATGTAACATTGTGAGAAGGCCAGCGAGAGCGGTCTTCAAAAAAGCCCCACCAAACCGAGCAGTGAATAGGTCTTCCATCTCCCCTAACAGCACTTGCACCACCTGGTCGGACGCAAAAGTGCATGGATCAACCTGTGACAGCAGCCAATCAATAACCCTGCGGAGAGTAAGGCAGGACTGACCTTTTCCTTCATGTACACATCTTGCACCAGAATCTAGAGCCATGGATTCAGAAAGACCGCCGGCCGAACAGGATGATCGTATCCCACCCCGGTTAGCTTCTCAAACTTCTTGAGCGCCTTTCGAAAGCCAGTGATGTTCAGGATCTGCCTCTTTTTGTCAGCCTCTGAGAACAAACATCTGAGGGAAGTCATACGCGATAATTATTGAGGACCTCGAGCGCGTGGTAGTGCTCCGATACAGCGCGCTTGAGTTGCTTGCGCGCGTGTAGGTACTCATCTGGATCAAGCCTCGCCCCACCCGCCAGACGATGTGTATGAGGTTCCACCGCTGTGTCAGCGTCGTGACTTTTGATCGGTTCCTCATTGTCCATATGAGTGGACTTGCGCGAACGACTCCGCTTGGGGGCGTTTGACCTAACGAACGGAAAAAAAGAGAAAGACGTAGGGAGGTGATCCCCTGGGTGAGCATCCTTTGTCGAGAATGTCTCCAGGTCAGTGGCACATAAATGAAAAGGGAAGACCTAGTTACATGGAATAACCGCCGGTGATCTTTCAACTCCTCCAGTTGCCCCCGAAGTTCCAAGCTGCGTGCGCGAGTTTCTGCCTCTCTCTCAATAAAGAAATGCTCGACCTTGGACAGCTCCAGATTGAGCTCATTGAAAAATGCTAGCTGGATAGGCGACATAGACCCAAGAATTTCGGAAAGTGTGAGTGGGCGTGAATGTGTAGAAGATGTCACAGACGGCGTTTGAAGGGCTAGAAAGGAAAGGAAGCGGTTCAGTCAGTACGTGAGAGCAGAACGGAAACATAACCACATCGTGCAGTGGAGCGTTTGCGGAGGCCTTCCTGAAGGCGTGGATTGCGCGGCGACAACGCGGACGGTCGGTTATCTGGTGGCACTAGGGAGACAGTATCCTGTCCAGGAACGACTGGAGTGTGCGTGGCAGAATGCGTGTCCTGAGACGCTAAGATCGTCACCTTGGAGGAAAAATTGGAAGCATACACAGAGAAAGTAGTATGCTGCACGCACTTTTCCAGAACCACCCCTTCTTTTCAACTTTTTGAGCTCGATCTGGTCGTCACGAGTGGCTACACTCTGTCGTTTCTGGCCTTCATCTTGCTTGGTCTCGTCGTCAGCTTCATGGCCCTCATCGACCCTTGCTTGCCCGTCGCTGCGGCGCGTCGAGGGGCCTGCTTCGCTTGGGAAAGCATCAGGATCGCTGTCCGATGACAGATTATCGTATTTTCCAGTATCAACCTCTTTGGCCCGTCTGATGGCCGTGATCCATTTCTTCAGGCCTCTATAGTCGCTATCACACGACCACAAGCACACAGGTCCTATGGGGCTTGAGAGTGAGGTGACAACTGGAAGAGGACGTACATATATGCTCGTTTCCATTCCGGTGCCTTGGACACGGTAATAGGGCGTTAGCAAAGGTGTTATACATAGCATTGAGTTGGTGAAAATACCTGCGCATTGTCCAGATACCTATATTTTTACAAGTAGTATGAGAGATTGGGAGTCAATGACGCGAAATAGGCAACGGAGGTGATACCTAGCAAATTTCATCCTGAGTTCATTGGATAATATGCGCGAACCACAAGTTCAAGTTAATCAGAGACGGGTCGACCCGTGCAGGGGTTATCTCGCCGATCGCGTCCGCGATCTTACTATCACCAATGGGGAGTTGCCAAATTTTCAGCAAATCGTGAATAGGAAGTGATCGGCTGCACCTTTTTTCAATCGTATTTTTGGGACAGACACGATAATCTCTAAAATAGATGGCTATAATGCCGGAATTTGAAGAGAATGTGAAGTAAACGTCTCGGAGGAAAGCCGGAGAGCCCACCCCAAAATTTGGGGAGTTGCAAAACTTTTGTCACGCAACGTTACACAGTCGCAACGCGTAAGCAAGCGGAGAAGCAGAGAGCGGACCTTCCATTCTGGGAGAGGAATGTCACGCAAATCCACTGATTTCTTCGTATCTTCATTGCAAGTATACTGGGTGACCTGAGATTTCAAAAGATGGTTGAGTAGAATAGCTAAATTATGTACTGAAGACCCTGCACCGTGGGGTGCAATACCAGGTTCAGCCGAGTCCACTTTCCTCTGAATTTGCACATTTTTGCAAAATGATCACGAAATCGCAAGGCAAAAACATTCCATCCTCCCATTTTCTTGTGAGATCCTTCAAATATTACCATCTAGTCTATTGCAGAAAAGAAGGATCAGCTCAGAAGACCTTCCGATTGTTTAAAAACGTATTTTGCAACTCCCCCCCGGTTTGCAACCCACCACACGTGATAGTATCGCTTTGTTTATCAGTGCAACGTGGCACTGGTAGTGCCTTGGCAGTTACACCTGTTTTACCAATGGCCTTGGGATGAGGACTCAGATGGGGTGGATTCTGTTGGAGTATATGAGAATCCACACTCTAGACAGGAAGGGCTGGGTAGCCTAGTGGTAAGGCACCCCAGTACTAGTGGGATGACCCAGGTTCAATTCCTGGTCTGGCCAGTTTGTTGCCTCTAATAGATTCAACTTCCGCTCCTGTAAGTACTAGTAGGCTGGCTACGGTAATTCAATAACTGCCAACCTGTTGGTTTGATACTTTCAGACCAACAGGTGTGCAGTTATTGTGTTCCTTTACTTTTCAAACATGTCCAAGTGTACCACTACACAGCCGATGCGACCAATCCCTCCGTCCGGAACACCTATCTGTAACCTTGCTGGTTACTACAGTAGTATATAGTGACGGACCTTACGCGCCCAGTAGTCCGGAATCTGACGCCCGACAATGACCCCACACTCAATCTCCGTTGCTACCACTTTGCACCCTGTATGCGTTCCGAGTCCGCCCATCCACGAGAACGCCAGCTTGTTTTTCCGCCTCATAAGCATGGCAAGCGCATCGGCGTTTGGCCATAGCCCCACTGACCCTCAATTCTCTGATCTCCACACCATCTGGTTGTAAGAAGCGTTCTTCCTCCAGCCCTTCTACCCCAAGTTCCACAGCCCTCAATATATGGGCCTTCGTTGTTCATGTTTCTTAATTTTCAGCCCGCTGCTTATGGTAAGTCAGGAAACTCGTCTGCTCCATCTCCGAACACTCATGTGGTCTGCGATAGCTCACCTCGTAAAGCTGGTCCATGTATTCGCTGGTGTCTATGTGTAAGTCGGCAAAATCTCCACCCGCGACACCCTAACCGTCGCTTGCCGAGAAAAGTTGGGAGTATATTACCAACCTCGACTTTGAGTGGGAAATATACACTGGGCGCCGACGATGGCGATGGTCGTTTGTGGTCTATCTCCTGGCAAGGGTACTGGCCCTTGCATCTCTTACCACTTTGCTCGTTGGTTTTGATATCAAGACGTCTTATAATTGCGATGTTAGTATCCGCATCTTCTTTCCTCTAGTCCTTTCTGATTTCCCTCTACAGGCATGGTTCAACGTAGTCATAGTTCGTGCTTCTCCCCTAAGGCAGTTCTGGAAGCTGACAGACGATAGGCCACTTCATGGTTTTCTAATGTATTTGCCTCGCTGCTTCTCGTACTTCGGGGGTCTGTAATCCCCATTCATGACGATATACCACTGACCGAGGTGGTAATCATACAGGGTCGCATTATGGGCCCGCAGCGGAAGGATCACCGCTCTTTCTAGTGCGGCATGGTTAACTAACTTTGGTGGATCGTTGTACGGTTAGTGCACGAGCCTTCCGCAATCCTTGAGACACTCACACACCCCTGTCATGCCCACCATAAAGCGGCAACAAAAGTAGGTTCTCTTAGACCCGTTCCCGCATATCAGTCATCGATGCTCACAGGGCCATTCACGATGGTCCACTGCTACGGAGAATTGCATCCTGACAGGCCCATCAGACTTCCGATGGCCCATCTTGATCAACTTTATTCAAGACCTTACTTTACTTTGTATTATGTTCTCTGGCGTGCTCCACAAGAGGGCCGCCACACGCCTGTGGAAAATGCTCTATATACAGGCATTGTGGTGGATCCTCGCGTGGATAATCACAGAGGTACCCTCAGTCGTACGTCATTTTTACTGTTTGGAGCTAATTTATCCTCACGAGACATTGCCCAGATATTGAGTTTTCGAAGCGTAGATGGTACGTATCTAGGCTTTCACCGAGAGACCTGGCAACATAGACTGAATCCAACCCGTCTGTTTCGTAGAGGATTGGAACCTGGTATGCCTTCATCTGATCCGCACCTGTTCCTAGAGGCATTGTTGCTGACATCCATACAGATGTTTCAAATCCCACATAGTTCGTATCCACTGTCTTGTATCGTCATCGACGTGACCAACCCTCTTTCATCGGTGTGCTATACAGTGACACTCACGTGCGTAAGCTCTGCTCCATCACCTTCACATTCCCTGACTAGGCGGAACACAGCGTCATTACTGCCTCACGCGCATACCGCGTCCTCTTCCAGTACATTACCGAGTAACTGATATGTTTCTCTATCCCCGGTGCTATGGGAAGCTCACATACCAAATACTAAAAGTGACCGTGACACTCGCCCTCCGCCACTGCGGCGCTTCCGCAACTGCCATAACAACAACGCCACGCCACGCATATTCTACCACGGGCGGGACGTGCAAGTCACAGTCCACCGTACAATCGAGTGCGACATGGAGCTGCCGCGGCCGCCCCCGTGCCAGCTGCCTAAGCACTCGCCATCCCCACCGCAAATGAGCGCGCGGGGCGCCACCATCGTCCTAAAAGGCGTGAGACATGCTGCAAGTTCCGGGTCGTCAGCCGCGGACTCGAACTCTGGATGCAGCAAGAGCGGCGCAGTGTCGCCAGTTTAAGAGGGCGATAAGCGGGGGGGCTGAGACGTGGGTGGGCCCAACCAGACTTTTGGGGGTTATGGCGTAGTTGGCATTAGTGGTTATGACACCGACATTGGGCTATTGGAGGAACTGTCGTCACGCCCGAGCAGATCGCATCATCGCACCCTCGTAACGCACAGGCGTCATTAACGACGTTCATATGTGGTGCAAGGCCTCAGCTTCTGTCGGAGTCTCTGAAAGGAGCTCGAGCGGCCAGACCAGACCACCGACATCATTCTGTTCCCAACACTCTTGGAAGTTTTTTTTTTTTGCATTTCAGGAACAGAACGTAGATCTCTTCACATGTTCCGAGAAATCTAGACAAATGATTAGGCAGAGTCCGCCTGACTATTGCCAAGGTAGGAGCACAGGATGGATTAAGGAGAACCCTCCGGATCCTCCCCTTGTCGTCATATTACAAGACGGCGTCCTGGATCTTGGCGCCAATATAAGCGCCGTCATGACGCTTGTGAACTCCCAATTTCTAAATTGAGTGTACTATCCGGGTGCGGGTGCCCGTTCCAGAAAGATTGCTAGTCTGAGAGAAGCCCATGCCGCTCTCAAGTATGCAATGCGCTGTAGCGCTGTCCGGAGTTGGAGATTGTAGCGGGCTTCATCATAGACGTTATTGGCCAACCGCTGTTTCATTACTTCCTATAGTAAACATACGAGTCGCCGGTAAGCCCCGGTCTGGTATCTTGCATGGTCCGTGGATCACTAATTCACTGACCTGGTTGATATGTCACGTTGACAGTGAATGATTCCGTATGGGGCCAGGATATGTCCACAAGGAAGTGTCTAGCCCGCGCCACACAACCAGTTCGAGGGCTCTGGTGGTAGAAGAGGATATTCGAAGGACTCCAGCTGTGATCGTGACGCTACCTACTCCAGTAAGTTCGGTAGGACCCGCGCGAGTTGTCCGCTGATCTGGAACACGGCAAAGGTACCACCGACATGTGCAGTCTCACGCTTTGCTCCACGTGTACGTGATGACAAGATCACGCAAAGGGGCGTCTCCGAGCCCCCGAGGAGGAAGCTACCCGTCTTCTGATATGAACAGAACAAGGCGGGCTGTGGCGGAGACAGATGCGTCCATGGGTGACCCAGTCCAAATGTAGGGTGTCATTGGACCTGTGGAATGGAACGACCAATACCCTTGTCCAGCGCCCTCGCTCCACGTCGCTCTTCTATAGAAGAAATTCCCCCAGCCAAGGCGACGGTCTATACTGGCGAGTACTGGAGGCCTGAAAATTTTATGTGTGACGCAATAACAATTCCACTCATCGCGCTGACGCCAGGGGAACCCAGGCTCACAGTACTTGCGGGTGGCAGCCGTGCCCGCTTCATTGACATTAATCATTGACTCAGCCGACAAGCCTTCGCTCTCGCTGGGGCTAATTATGGCTCCCAGCGTGCTACGTACCTCTACAACACGATGTCGACTGCCGATCGGCGGCATATGTCAGCATCGCACGTATTACTACGGGCTGATTAGGTCAGACGGTCCATTCGGAACATGGCTGGCCTGCCGTGCTAGCCTTCTTCGACAAGGCGGGTTTTGTACACCCTAGCATACCATGCGTGTACACCACCGCATCGCTGATTACATTTGCTTGGCGTGTGGTGAGGACGCAAATCGCATCGCCAGCTCGGAGTGAAGATGGATGGGACATTGACAGTCACAGAACAAAAGAGGAACAGTGGTACACCGTACCCTGTTCTTGGGGGGGGTGTGAGTCCCTTGCCTGCGTATTGGAGCTACTGAAGAGTCGAACCGAATGATGGAATGTATGGTGAAATTGCATACTCAACCTTGAGTTTCAAGTAAGGATGAACAAAGTAGTGTTGGGTGTTGTACTCCGCCCATAGGGCTGCAGTACCAATGCTTACAGGGAATATTGAGCGGTGAACAAAAACCGTGACATTTCACAATACGAATGTGAATGTCCACACACTAAGACGAGTAGGGCAATCTATCTTTTAAGGAGGGTGAGTGGGCACTAGCATCTATCTTCTCAGTATTGGGAAGCAGCTGCCTGACACTAAAAACAGAGACGACGATGAGAACTAAAGCATGCGTTGCAATAGCAAAACTCACAGCCTTGAGCTGCTCGAGGTACCACGAGCAGCTGGGCAAGTCGGCCTTCTCGATGCACTTCGAAAAGTCCTTCGCCTGCACCTCGCAGTTAGGCGCAAATGAGGATGTATTTTGTTGCGAGGCCGCTGGGTGGGGCTGTTCCACGGGTGCAGACTCGGAGCGGCCGCCAAAGAGCATAGACGAAATGCCATGGCCGATAGTTGACCCGACGGCGACGGAGCCTGCGGTGGCAGCCATCTGCGTAAGTAGACCGGGACCATTAGAAGCCTGGTTCTGCGCGGTTGCCGAGGTATGCGCAGGCGGTGCAGGGGCAGGGGGCGCTTGCTGGGTGGGATAGGCCGCTGTGGCAGCGCCACGAGAAGGTGCGCTGGCAGGCGCCTTAGCGGGACGAGAGGTCGTGGGGCGAGAACGAGACTGACGCTAGAGAAATAAAAATATCAGTTTTCATGCACACATGTATAGACTTGATACAATGAGACCCACAGGCATTGATGGTCGACGTTGACGGTTGAGATTGCGAAGCCGAGCAACGCGAATGCTCCGTACTCCGGAAGTCAGTACACCTCGTGTGAAGATATCACGTGGCTACATTTTCTCTCGGCGTCTAAGTTAACATAACACTCAGGCTGGCAGTGACTTTACAAGTGTCGGCGCGTTAGGGATTATGGCCACCAGAGCAACTCAATATTCTGCTCAAGTCTTGCGTGCACGGCAATCAGCGCTGCCTGTGCCTCCGGCGCATCGTGGACCGATGCTCTCTTCGTTAATATGGTCATTGTCTACCCCTTCTGCATCCCTGCCTTACCTTAAACCTCCCTGCTCCGCGCCGCCGTTTACGCAAGTAATAAAACGAGGGATGGCCACCATCCCAAATTCAAAGCATCAGAAACTACAGGAGTCTGAGGATGAGTCATTTGCCCGGTTTCATCGTACTGTCCGTGATGAGAGCGAGTCAACTATCGACATGTGGTCTCTACCTTTGGAAACACTAGGTACGTCATCTTTTTGACTCCCATTCTTTTCCTTCTTCTCGCGCAGCGCGGGACAAGTTTGCTCCAAAGTTTGCCAATGGCAGCTTTCTCTGGAATTCCGAACGCTGACACGCTGCATTTCAAAAGACGTCCATATTCCATCCTTTCCTGCAAGAGTCGAGGGTGCCACGCTACGTGATCATCTCACACTGCTTTGGGATAACTTCTTGAACTCCCTAAAAAACGTTTCAAGGTGCGCGACTCCCCTTCCGTACTCGTCTAGTCCCTAGTTCCTGGCGATCGTCAGCGCACTACAACGTGCGTTTTGGGACCATCCCAACTTACTGGCCCTCTCACGCCTTTCCTCATCCGAAAGGAAGTCAGACATGCTAACCATATTCAGTATGCGCAAACTTGCCCAAGAAAACTCGTTTCCTGGACGGGAAACGTTATCCCCCCGTTCCTTACAGATCTTCCGGGCTAAGTCCACGAAAGATAGCGCCTGGGTGGCACCATTGCGCGGCATCCTTCTCGAAAATTACAAGCGCGTAAACAATGCCATCGCCGAGTGAATTCCCACCTCAAATCCACTTGTCTTTACTTCCGCTGACCCCACCCTCCCAGAGGCGACTCGAAAACGGTTGCATCGTTGACTGTGGATGAGTATGCCAAGTCTACTCTCAGGAAGTTGCGTACTCTTCACCCTGCTGGGAGCTCGACGGTGTACCGGTGGCGGCTCGTTTCACAGCCCTCACCTGTGCGCATCGTCAGTATTCGGGCAATGCAGGGGCACCTTGGCTTGCAACCACTGCGAGCGGGCAACCCTCTTTATGTGAACGTAATCGCACGTTTTGAAACGATCCAGTCCTTGACCCGACGTGGGGTTCCGTCGACGGTTGAGCCGAAGCGTATTGTCGAGTACCTGTTGTTCGAGAAGCGGATGTGGTACGATACTCCCTGGGCCATCAAGGAGCAGCTCTATGTGGACCGGTAGAGTATTCTGCAACTACACCCAGCTCTGTTTTGCTATTGTGGTATCCTTATAGTACTCACTGCTTTAGCAAGTCCCTCAGAGGCACGCATAAATATAATGTACAATGGCTTGAATAATCCCCAACCTACTACTCTGTTACACTTGCACTGAGTGTGCAGTACAAAATAAAGCCTCTTCTCTTCCTTCACGCCGCTTGTTGATTCGTGTTAGGCGGACCTCCGCCAGCTATGAGTTCCTTCATCCTCTCTACCGCTGTGGCGGGTGCCCCATCACTCAAAAATATGTCCATATTCTGCATCGACATCTCCCATTCTCTTCTCGCGCGCCCCTGGATAGCAGTCTCATACTCCCGTACGCGCTCGGCGAGCTCGGAAGGTGTCTTCGCCTTGGCAAGCGCGAGTCCGAGATCCGCGCCGTCTGCCATGGCAAGGTTCGCGCCCGCACCGGCAAACGGTACCATCAGATGCGCCGCGTCTCCGAGTAAGGTCACGCGCCCGCCCGATGCGGGATCCCACCGGTGCCCGGACGGCAGCACCCACAGTGGGCGGATATTGAAGCCCGTAGCACCCGGCGCTTCGATAAGCGCGCGCAGCTGCGGCGCCCACCCATCAAAGTACTGCAGCACGGATGCTCGGAGAGCGCGCGTGTCCTGCTGCGCCGCCTCCGCCTCTGTCTCAGCCTCAGCGCCAAACGTGCTTAGGGGCACGCGCAGCGCCGCATAGACGCGCACCACGCCGCCGCCGTTGCGCTGCGCGATGATCGCACGGCTGTCGCCGAGCGCGAAGAGGCTCCCGGAGCCAACGAGCGTCGCAGCTTCCTGAGCTACAACGTCCCCGTCCCCGTCGTCGTCGTCTCCTAGCCGCAGCTGGATCTCGGCGAACGTCACGCCGCTGTAGGTCGGCTGTGCGGGCGACAGGAGCGGGCGTACGCGCGACCACGCGCCGTCTGCGCCGACGACGACGTCAAAGTCGAACGTGGCGGGTGACGACTCGGAAGCGGCGCGCGCAAAGGTCAGCGAGACCTTGGGGTTGTCGTCGTCTGAGAGCTGCGCGGATTCGAGTGTGTGTCCCCAGCGGACCGTGTCCGGGTGCAGCGAATCGAGCAGCAGCTGGCGCAGCTGTCCGCGGTCTACCTCTGGGCGGTCCCTGCGGCGCGGGGACGAAGGGCCCTCGGGCGGGGCCGGTGGAGCGTCCCCAAAGACGACCGCGCCATGCTTGTCTACAATTTTCATCCCTTCGTCCTCTGGACGTGCGACTTTACGGAACTGTGCGGTGAGCTGCGCGGTCTCCAGCGCGTACTGCCCCGATTCCGGGTGCATGTCGAGTGAGCCTCCCTGTCCACGGGAAGACGATGTAGGCTCGCGCTCAAAGACGGTCACTACGACACTGTGCAGCTGGAGCACCCGCGCGAGAACGAGGCCGCCAAGGCCACCGCCGATAACGGCAACTGAGAACGGGATGTCGGAAGACATGAAACAGATTACAGTAAGGGGGCCAAAAAAAATTATAGAGAGCCCGCTGTTGTCCGATGAGTGAAATTCTGATTGCCATGGCTATCGGAACTTACTTGTAGGCGTTGACTCGATGCCAGTGGCCACAACAACAAGGGACATAAACGGATGATATTGATGCTTATCCTCGCTTATCACGTAAAGGCACCGATATATCACATGACCTACCGCCCAGCCTGTGCTTCCTCTGTCGCGTGGATGTCGTCGGAAACACCACTCGGGGCCACGGTGCACTGTCTTCCATTCGAAATCCCTAAGCTTATACGGAAACTCATGTCAAACCTGCCAAGTTGGCCATGTGGGTCACACGTTGGCCGGTCGTGCTGAGTATATGCAAGACATGCCGTATGCGAACCCTGTTTTTTTTCTGCAAAATCTAGGGCGGAGAACCGAACGAGAACATACCGTTATCTCAGATACTCTGGGAAGAAGATCTCAGATAGGATGCAACAAGAGCGCCAAACTATCTGAGGCCTGTACAACGCAGAACGACACTCGATTGTCCCGGCACGTTGCACTACTGCTACCATCGAGCCAGACCGCCATTAGGTACATACACATGTGCCCAACGTACGATATCTAGCGCTAAAATGGTTGCTGTATCATTTTCCCACCCAATCAGCAGCACGGTTAGCAAAATGAGTGGAGCCAAGGTCCGAGCGTTTGAACCGACGTCTGGCAGATCCATCTACGGTAGTGAAGTGGGAAGGAAAGCCTTAATATGAACAGTCAGGGAAGGCTCAAGACCCACCCGATCTTTCACGCTTCCCTAAAGCAATGTCCATCTTTCACTTCCGGCCACCCTCAGCCGAGGCGCCGCACGACTACCCGCAAGCCGATCATAGGGCTCAAAAGTGGCAGGTTCCTTCTTCCATGCTCACGTACAACGCCTTTGTGGAATCACGCATCCCCTCAATTTGCCTCCCCATGTTCTAGACCCTCCTTCTAGACAATGGTTCACTCCCAAGGCCGATTTCTACGTGGGTAACAGCCGATAGAAAACGTCATTTGTCCTCTGTCTCACGAGCTCCTCTGGCCCGACCTTGGTTATCAGCGTTCACGGTGTCTTCACCACACGCCACAGAGTAAGAACTGTGTCACTCCCACTACCCTTATCACCCCTTTTTTCCAGGGCAACGGCGTTCGCTTGAAAGCCGTAAGCGACCTCCACTGACTTCCTTCTTGGGTACCTTTTGCCTTGCTCTGGACCGTGCTTGCCTCTGAGGGTTACCGAGGGTTAATTAGTATCCAGTCCGCCACCTTCCGGTACAGTAAAGTCAATCAGAAGAATCCGCCAGCGTCAATTGTGCCAGGGGACCGAAAGGCCAAAGAAAGGATTATGATCATCACGGCAGCTTTGCTCCGCGCAAATTGATAAATACTGTATCTTGTGTTACACCGGCCTTTCTCACGTCCGCCTGTTTCCTACGCATCCAGCCTTGTAACCAGTGCATATGATGGATCAATCACCCCGTTGCCGTGACTTGTACAAGCCCTCCGACCCTAATGCTCATCGACGCCATCGTTCCTCGCTCAGCGCCAGCTTTCGACATCCCCCCCACGGATTCACTGCACCGACTCCTGCTCACGACCCATCGAGGCAAGCGAGGCTTCAATTAGATTTCCTGATCGTTGGTGGCGGTCTGTTCCATGTTTCAAGTATTATACTGCTTAAAGCCGACATGCTCTTTCATCAGGAATCGCCGGGCTTGCTGCGGCGTACGCGCTCGCTGCATCGGGCCACCGTGTTCGAGTGCTTGAGCAAGCGGGGAGCCTGCAACACCGACCAGGGGGTATACGGCTACCTCCCAACGCGACCAGAATCCTATCATACTGGGGAGTCGAGAAGGAGCTTATACAAAAGGCCTCCATGGCTACGTCGTGTTCTATCTTGGACAGTGAGTATCCCGGCATCTGCCATTCTTGCCTGCACCGAACGCGTGTGCATCGTGGACGAGACAACGCTGATGAATCTGGAATTTCTTGTGCTTGTAAGTGAAGACGGGGAAGTCAATCGGTCAGTCTGTATGGCAGAGTGGCCTCGTCGAGGAGATGGGTTCATCATATCTCACGGTGCACGTAAGCCCAACATGCCGGCCCGATCCATCACTTGACATTAAATTCCACGATGATCAGCATGCGGACCTGCTTCAAACACTGCATAGCCTCGCTTCGTCCGCAGGAGCGCGCGTAACGTTCGGAGCAACTGTCGAATCGGTGGACCCTGCACCAGAAGCTCCGCCCGAAAATGGTACAAGCACCTCTATCGCCGAACCTAGTTCCCCCACGTTGCGACCCGCTGTGAGGCTCAAGACCGGTGAGATTCTCCATGCGGATGTCATCATTGGCGCCGATGGCCTCCGGGGCATCGTACGCCGCGTGGTCTCGAATGACGGGAAAGAACCAGAAGCGACGTGGATCGGGTTAAACACGTACTTGGGCAGTGTGCCGATGTCGGAAGTCCGCAAATGTGCTCCGCTGAAACAACTTGTGGATGTCAGTTCGCCAGTCTGGATTGGAGATGGGCGTGTCGTACTTGGTGTGTCAAGCTTATTCACTTCCACGATCTCAGGGCAACGACCCCTGCGTGCGGCGTGAATTGTCCTCATCTCGTATCGCTGATTAATTTATACCGGAGTCCAGGCTATCCCGTCGTGAGTCCAGATTCAATCCAGGGGGCGGAGATGAGCTAATGACCCCTGGGCCCTTTTCCAGAGACGACACCAGGAAATTGCCATCCATGCGTGGTTGGAAGATCGCAGTGGGCCTCCAGCTGTCTCAAGGCAGGGTACACTTGACAGCTGGGATCAGACCGCCTCTTTAAGTTCGATACGATACAAGGAAGGACAGATGGATCCAAGGTAGGCCATAGGTCCCGTGGCGTGGAAACAAAAATTTGATTACCCGAACCCACACAGATTACGCTTCTTGCTTGATCAGGCGGGACCTGTTTCTCGCCAATCATGGATCGTGCTACCGCCACCCGATAGTTGGGTAGACGAGTCTGAGAGTATCGTGCTCATCGGGGAGGCGGCGCACCCGCAAGGTGTATGTGCATGTACAATTTCCTCCTCTCACTCCCCTCTCCTCTGTCTCTTCCTTCATCTAATTTGTCCAACTGCACACTAGCCTGGTACGACCTATGCATGCAGTCTCGCCCTCGAGGATGCCGCCATCCTCGGCACATTGTTCTCCCGCCTGCGATATGTGGAACAGGTCCCCACACTTCTATATGCGTATCAGGACCTGCGCAAGGGACGCGCGGACGCGTTGGCGGCCCTGGAGAGGCGAAATGGGCGGGTTGCATTCTCCAGCCCACCCCGGATGCGCGACGGACTGATCCGCTGGACCGCGCTCCCCGCCGACACGCCTGATCCCCCGCCCGGAAGCGGTCCGACAGACGCTGAACTCGCGGATATCACGGAGGTGTGGGGTTACTACGCGATAGACGCCGCGGACGAGTGGTGGGTGGAGTGGGGCCTGCTGCGCGAGCGGTCATTGCTGAGTCATTAGAGCTTGGCTAATAGACAGACCCCGCCAGCACGAGTCCCAGCCCGATTTCCCGTGGCTGGCGCCATTTTATTTTGAAGCAGGACAGTCGTGTGGGTCGGCCCCGCCACCGCCACTGACTGGCTACTCGGAGAGCTCCGAGGAACGCGCGCTCCTGCTCTGCTGCGACCCGCCCGCATCCCACATCTCCCCCTCATATTCGTGCTGCTGTGATTAATTATCGCTTAGACAGACACCGGACGATATGTGTTCATACATGCCACAGGGACATCTAGGGACATGCATGCATCATTTGTAGTCGCGGCGCAGGCTCATTTGCGCTGCTATATCGGCTGTGCTAGTTTATTGTCCTCACCCCCTCCAATCGGAAATTGCGATATGGGCAATCTTGCCCAGTTTTCGATCAGGAGCGTGCAAAATGTGCGAAAACGCGAGATATTGTCCAGGATAGGTGAAGGCATCGATAAAGTGACCAATGCCGCCCATTTATTTGTGTCACACAAAACAAGAACGCTAAATTATGTGGTCAGCTGCGTTTCATCATATGCGCGTGGCTCCTATTAACCTTACTTCGCTTCCGTCCTGACGGTGTCTATTAAATCGTGGCAAGGCAAGCTTCCCCGGGAGCGTAGGGTAGGTCGACCACGCGGTCACTTGTCATCTTAACTGGCAGTCTTTCGACTTTCAGGGCTAGTCTAGGTCCACGACCTCAACACCACTTTTCTCTTTCGTCCTTCCCTCGTGCCTTTTGTGAAGAGACATCTGTCCCTGCCGTCGCGGCACCAAATCGTACAGGCCAATACGCATAGCATACCGCGAGAACCGGCCACCTCTAAAGTGGCCGAGCTTATGCATTGCCTCCCCCGCGTAAAATGCTGCGCCTATTCACTTATTCCGGAGGTACTCCACCCACCATTCTTCGAACCCACCAGTCCCCAGCCCACCTTCGACGCCCAAGGCCTCCGTCTCACGCAGATATAGTTGCGTATTGCGAGGACGAGGCGTAGACCCTTTTTCCGAAAGTAGAAAGAAGAAAGGATACACAGGTATATCATCAGATCCTAATAAGAGTGATGCAACGGTGTACCGTACCTGGAGGCGGTGGACCAGCATCCGGCGTGATGTGTGCATGCGAAAGGCCGAGGATGCGTGCGAAAACGAGGCAGATTTCATACTTTGTGAACGGCTCTTCAGCTGAGTAGTGGATCACTGGAGGCAGCGGTGCGCCCTTTGGCCTTTCTGGCTCGCGATGGACGAGAAAAAACAAAGGTTATGAATCTATACGATCGAGAAGGAAAATAAAATTCCTTACCAGCCAGACGAACTAGAAAGCTAGCAACGTCCAACACGTTGGTGGGGAACCGCGTCTGGTAGTGGTCCATCGTGTACTGCTTGCCTGACTGGTCCCGCACGACGTCGAGTAGGACGTTAACTGCCGAATCTGTGTTCGACGGAGCCGGTCCGTATCTGCAACAAATCGTGGGGATGAGTTCAATGGTGGTTCCGCTGCGATGCGGTAGACTGTTGAGGAGACGCACAGAATGGGGACGCGCAACACGGCTACACGTGCGCCTTCGATCCCAAGCACGCAGAGCTCGGCATCGCGCTTTGTGATGGCATACAGGTTAACCGGATTCGGTTGTGCTGAAGGGACATAGGGCGGCGAGGTACCATCAAAGACATAGTCTAGTATACAAGGACAAGTCGGTCCAGTTGACAATCGAACAAATACAAAAAATTAGCTGTACCAGTGGAGATGAAGATGAGAGTAAATCCGAGTTCCTTGGAGAGCGTAGCGAGGTGGGCGGGGACGCCGACGTTAAGCTAATGAAAAAAATGTGTAGAGAGGGATGCGCGTGAGACTATCCGTTGGTCGTTTGTGGGGAGGAGAGCAAGCGGAACCTTTCTGGTGCCTTCCGGGTCCTGCGTAGTGAGTCACAATCAGAGCGGGGACATTTGGCACAGGCAGAAAGAACCCGTCGCACCCTCTCGGCGGCGTCAGGTTTACGTTCCGCCGCGCAGTGTATCACCCCTGCGCGGAGGAACCACCGCAAATAAATAAAATATATAAATTAGGTTCCGTCATATCGTCTGATGCTGAGAACTTGGGGATGTAACTTAGGCGAACCACGGTTCACGGGCCCGTGGGGCTTTGGACATACTGTAATTTCCACTGGCACAAGCGTAGCGGAGGGGGGATGGTGTCGTGCCCACTGGCACGACAGGCCCCGTCGCCACAGACTCCTAGGCCCTGATCTGATCTCTGGCAGGAATGAAGCACTCACAGTTGGGTTTGTGGCCTCGAATAAACGTAGACACGTCATCCGAATTGAGAAGATTTAGTTTACGAAGACTGCGGCCCCCGCCTGGACGTGAATTTGCGAGGCCGATGACGGTGTGGCCGGCGTCTGCATGCGCGAATGCATCGAACACGGCAGTTCCGAGGACACCGGATGCTCCTGGGGACATCGGAGGCGATTCAAGAATTATCGGTTGAGTGAGCTATCTTCCATAGCTCACCTGTTACAAGGACCTTCATTCGTTAGCAGCTTTGGGTGACAACTCGAGTCGAAAGATCATAATACTTATTCAGTAAGCAAAACTAGGGCACAGTTTCGGACCAGTCCCACGATTTATCCGGGCACAGTAGACGACCATGAACCTAACCGCTATCCCATGTGAGCGTATACTCCTTCCGAGGACCATCACGGTACCTCTCGAATCGCATCTTCCTTTGGCTTCACCCCCCAACACCGTTGGACTCAAATGCACGTCCGCTCACTCTTTCTTACACGTAATTACACACATATCATTCAGAAAGTAAGCTTGACAGGTCGAGAATCGAATCGATGAGAAGATAGGACACAACACCATAGGCTATGTTACAAGAGACCGAGACTAAACATAGATACGGAGAGAAATGTCGCTCAGGCACGCATTGCACTGCGGATGTCGTCGCTACTCATTCTTTTGAACGGGCCAGACGCCGTGGGGGCGGTCTATTCGAAAGAAGAGCATGAGCTGTCACCAAGGCACCAATGCGAAGAACCAAAAACTTATTTCTAGCACGGGTGCGGGTTGCGGGTCGTGCGCAGGCTCGAGATGGTCCAGATTTATCTGCTGCCCACGCACGGCATCTGTAGCGTCCGGCATGCGCTGTGGCTTGGTTTGGGCTTGGATTTGTTCCTGCTCCTGTTTGTACTCAGACGGATCAAAATATTCTGGGAAGAAGAAGAGACTATGATAAGGTTTAGTAGGTAGATTAAAAAGTGATGACAGGTACGGCTACGCTGTTGGCGGTCAGGAATGCCGCCAGCATTTCCGCCCCTTATGGAGCATGCACCCATGGGGACATGGTCCTCGAGTGGGGGTGACTGTGTTCCTCCAGCGGTTGTTACTCTGATGTTAATTTGAGACATTGTGAAGAGTCAGTCCGTGGGTGTCGATTGAGTTTTTAAGAAGGGCAGTACGTCATTTTAGCCCCTGTCGCGAGCCACCATGCAACATCAACATCAACATCAGCAACAAACCCAGACTCGACCACGTCTTGTACCTACGCGCAAGTCTTCATTCACTTTGCCAAGATCAACCTCCGTTGCATCACCCAATGCCTTAATCTCAGCTCAGACTGCAGGCGCCAAACTCCCTGCCACACAGCGCACCTCAAAGACTCACCAAAAACTCGTCGAGCTCCCGTCCGATCCACAGACTCGCCCCCTCCCGACAGAACCCGGCGAGGACGATGAAATTCATGGTTACGAGACGGACATGGGCGTGCGCATGCGCGAGCATAAGAGCGCCCCAGAACGTATGACTAAGGCCGAGCGCCGCCGGGCAGGCTGCCGCCGTATCACCGCCTACTGGCTTGCAGATGGGTTTCGCATGAAGCTGCTCGCGACCTTTCTTAAGCGCGAGCACAATGTGGTGCCTCGCTCGTTTGACGAGGCGCTCTATGTCGTACGTACAACACTCTCCCCTCTTTACAACCCCCTCCGCCCCATCTTGCACACGGACTCATCGGACCGGGACATCAGATGTACCACCTCCCACTGCTCCCAGGTTACGGCCCCGCGGCCAAAGTGCGCTCCTCGGTGCCCGCGCCATCACACACCCGCCGCCTGACGCGCATGTCTCAGGCGGAAGAGGATGGCTACACCGGAACGTACTTCGTCCCGGGCCGCTCTCCCGAGGATGGTTTCTCCCGCGATGGGTACATTGCCGCGGGCAGCCTGACTAACTCGCCGCCCGTAGACCGGCGCATCCGCGAGCAGGAGGACAGTGAATTCGAAGGCGAGTCGCGCGAGCGCGGCCTGCTGGCGGAGACACCTGTTCTGGTGCAGGACCCCGCGCTTGCGCCTCCGCCCGCGCAGGTCAGCGAGCCGGTAACGCCGGTGGTCTCAGGCGACGATACGGCAGAGATCGTGCTCTTTTCGTATGGCGTCGCTGTGTTCTTTGGGTTTGATGAGATCCAGGAGCACAATATTCTCGAGGACATCCAGGGCGCGGGTGCAGTTAAAGGTGCACGTGCCGAGGAAGAGTGGGAGGTCGAGGAGTGTCATTTTGCGGTAAGTGACTCTTAGCATACCCTCTCCCCGCGTGCATCCCTCATGACTCGTCGCAGTATGACCCAACGATTGCCTATCCGCGCATATACAATGACTTTTTCAGTGAGTGTTATTCCTCAACGTAGCTTCACTCTTCTCTGTGAAGAAAGGACACTCATGCCGCAGCGGCCATAGCATTCAAGTCCCCTTCGCACCTCCTCACGCTCTCCCTATCGCACGCGCTCGCACAGTCAACGCTGCTAGCACACTACGAGTCGCAAGCGCACGCGATCCTCCAACATCCACGCACACTGGCCTTGCCACGCACGCTCGCGCGCACGGGTGCCCTGGCGCTCTCGCGGCGCGACGCGATGCGGCTCACAGGCAAGCTCTTCGCTCTGCGCCGCGATGTTGTGCTGGGGCGCAACGTGCTTGACGTTCCAGGCATCTTCTGGGAGGAGGCGAGCCTGCACTCGCTATACGAGGCTGGCAGGGCGTACTTTGAGATCGGGGAGCGCGTCGAGGGGCTCACCGAGCGTATCAGTGGGGCGAGCGATCTGGTGCGTACGCTCACGTCCTAAAATCGGTTGCCCCAGGAACGCTCCCCCCTTATCTACTTTGCAGCTAGATGCGATACACGAGCATCTGAACAATAACGCAATGGAGCGCATCACATGGATTATCATCGGGTACGCTCAGCTCTTCGACACCCGCCTGGTCTCTCATTCGCACGATCGCACCACAGCCTTATTGCCGTAGCCATACTCGTCGAACTCGTACGTCCCCTCTCTCCCCTTCGCCCTCAGGTACAGCTATTGTCAACACATTGGTATTGTATTGTTCACAGGGCGAGATTCTCGCGCGTCTCGTGGTGCACACAACAGTCCGCGGCGAGAGAAAGATGGCGTTTTCTGCGGCGATGTCGGCAGCGGCGTCGGTATTTGTGGCGTGAGGGGAAAGAGGGGGAAGGCGTAACTGTACAATACAAAGACGCACACACTGAAACGCGTCTCAGGGACACACTAGCGCGCGCCGAGGTGCCGCGAAATTCTGATAGGGGACTGTGGGGAGGCACACTAGATTTTGGGCATGATAAAGGGACACTTCTCTACGGGGTATATAAAAGTATTATCTGTACCATCATCCACAATGCGCACCATCGACCTGGTAAACTGGGGAAATGCGCAATCTACTATGTCTACTTCCATGGACGTGCGCTTTTTCATAGTGTCGTGAGGTAACTTAACCCGCTCACAACGCCTTGCGTACGCGAGGAGTGGTTCGGTTCATGCACTCATAAATTATGTTGGTCTCGGAACACGGCCGTGTATCAGTTTCGTCTTCTCTTCCTTCCCGAGTTAGTATTTGGTTTCTCATCCGTTCATCCGCGAAGGTGTTTCAAACACTTGTATCATGTTTGCATTTCTCGCTCCACACGGTCACACCGCGGGGTTTATTTATTTATGCTATGACGTGGGCTCTGGTACAGCGCCCTAGTACGTAGTACGGAACACATCGTGTGTTTCCACCTATTTGACCCGACTCACATCCGAAGAAAGATATCCATCATATTCCAGTAAGGGTAAGTACGCCCTACGGTTTCCTGACGATTTCTTGAGCGGCCCCAGAGGTCCTTCCACTCTTCCTCCAATCCTAGCACGCGGGCCTTCTCTGAAACGAGGGCAAGTGCTTGGCGCGTGGCCTCCTCGACGGTGTACCTGCCACTAAGTATCCCTTCTAGGATCGTATCTTGGTCGTAAATCTCGCGCTGCTTTCTTTCAGGGTACGGACCGCACTCCCATCGAATCAAGTGGTTTAGGAAGAACTTCAGATGGTTACCCCTCCACGTGCAGGGCCAGTAAGGGCAATAGGTACAGCACGGAAGATGACGCAACAAAAAAAGGTGTCGTTTCAACTGCTGCGGGCCCGCAAAAGTATTGCCGCATGCGGGGTCAGGGCAATGCAGACGTGGCCTGGGAGTAGAGGGGAGAGGGGACTGGGGCTACGTGGTTGTGACGGAGTTAATCGCATACAGGCGCCGGCATCAGACAAGAACTACCCTACCTCAGGCTGGTGGTCTTCGAGTGGGCTTGGGAGAGGCGGAATCTCAGCGATAGAGTAGAGGTCGGAATCCATCTACTGTATCCTTGCCTCGCACAAAGTAGATTCGGGGACTAATTGATGGCAGGTGTGGGGAATAAGAGAGACAACTCGAATTTTCCTCCGCGGCTATGATAACCGTTGCACGGTCACGTGAGCTTCTGTAGTTGTACCTCAGTGATTCAATCATGATGGGGCTCAGTCTTTTCTCGAAAAATCTGTGCCAGTTTTTTTCTAGGGATACTGAGGTCGTGAGCGCACACAGTGGGTGATTGTCGGAACCAGGACTTTCTTATTTTAGTGGGCATGCCGAAGTTATCAGCTATCCTACGTCTTGTAATCGCTGTCGCTACTTTATCTTATCATCAATGTCGGGTTATCACCCCCTTTGTTACGATCTGATCCTAAAAATGCGCTCTTGGAAGTCCTCCTGTATCGACGCCCGTGCAGGCGTCGCAGTTGTATTTTCATAGAACAGAAACGATAAGAATACGGTACTACAAAGCGAGGTGGTATCTATCTACGATCAAAAACATATGCACGCGAGTAACAGAGATAAAGTAGCCAATGTCTATGCGTTGGGTTATGTGCGTGCTCAGTTGAGTATTTACAAATGGCGACGATTGAATGAATGTCGTTCTACTACTGAGGCGGCAACAGTCCTGGAAGCAATAACAAGAAAAATAGTCCGTGACTCGGGTGAGAACTGGAAGGGCGTCATTGTCGTAATGCCGCGGAATTGTTACTTGCCACCGGAAGTCTTGAAGAGGATCAGGCCACACAGCGCGATGGAGTAGCCTGCACACATCCAAAATAATAAGAGATAAGAGATATTCAGCCTTTAAGGTACTACATACCAAAAACCTGCAGTGGCGTGATTGGCGAACTAAAGATCAATACAGAGCCCGTGATAAGGAGAATGTCCTGAAAAGGAGGTGGCAAAGGTTTAACGTTTCCGCACGACGGTACCTAATACCCACGCACCTTGAACACGCCCGCAAGGGTCAAAATGAGGCCCGAGCCAGCGCCGACGAGGAAGACGGCAGCAATGTTGAGGCAGAAAGCGACAGCAGCATTGGATAAGAGCACGAGGGGGCCGATTCGAGCGAGTTCATAGAATGGCGCGAAGCCCTCTGTAAAAGGGAGGATGGCAAGGTTGATGAGGGCACAGACGGGCGCGTAGTAGTGCAACGAGACGAGCGGGTCCATCTTGAGACCGTGTAGGAGGATCTGGATCATCACAAGACGAGACGCTTCGAACTGTGGCGTGCCCGGTCGGTTAGGACGTGAAACATGCTGAGTGGAGACAAACAGATGACGATGTACGTACGCCAACGGCCGCCGCTTGTGTGAGGAAACCGATGAGGTTGAAGTGCAACTCGCCGCGTGAGGCGAGAGCAACGCCAGATGAGATCATGAAGACGATGATAGCGAGTTTGCGATTAGGCTCCTGGATGCGGAAGGTCCAGGAGATGAAGAGGATGGCGACGGGGGTAAAAGCCTACGCGACCGATTAATATCGCGCGATAAAAGCAGCACTGCAAAAAAGAGGGGATACTTTGAGCATTTGGATGTAGGCTACGCTGAGGTAGAGGTAGGCGGTGTTGCTTAGGATAAGGCTTGCGCTGAAGAGAAGGCCGATAGGAAGAATAGAGCGGACAAACATGTCCTTTGTAAGGTGGACATCCTTCGCACCATCAAGGAGGTGAGTTGTCCGTTGCAATATGCGCGTCCCTATGGCCTGTGAAAGGAGACATGGATGAGACCGGTGCAGAACACAGTGGGCGCCTAGATACGTACAGCGAAACCAAGATGCCAAGTAACGAGAAAGACGGGATATTTGAAGTTGAGCGTGTTATACAGATAATTGTTGTAGATGATAACGGTGGAGGAGAGCACGATCCAGATGGGAATGATAAATGGGGTGGTCAGTCTGGACTTTGACTTTGATGGAATGGACGAAGAGGCGGGAGCAGGTAAAGAAGTGGCCTCCTCAACCTCGGGCTTTGGGTTGACAAACTGAGCTTGCTCGAGGTCGACATCGACGTCAACTGGGCGAGAACCATTCTTTTCTGAGGCCATTATAGAGAGAAAGTGAACGAGTAAGTGAATGAGTGAGTGACTATCAGTTGGCGGTAGGCGTCAAAGATTCGGCACGCTTAAGTTGTTTTGTTGTACAGTACATATACCCGTGAGGACCTCTGACACCACTAATTCGCTACTACTCCTGTTCCGTTCATGCCATGTCCAGCCTGCAGGGCTACGTAGACCGTACGTCCATTTAATCTCCTCTCACGTCTTCCTTTTCCTCAATTCATCCCTTCTAAAGGCCGCGTCCTCCTCGTTCTCCAAGATGGACGCGCCATAACAGTACGTGTACTTTTCTTCTCAGTCTCGCCTTCTCCAACCTCCAACACACCCTTCAGGGCGTGCTCGCCGGCTACGACCAAAAATCCAACATCGTCCTCTCAGATTCCAAGGAACGCGTCTACAGCATGGACGAAGGCGTTGAGGAGATCCCCCTCGGTCTCTACCTCGTCAAAGGTGACATGATGTGCGTCGTTTCCAAATCCATCCCCGCGCGAACCACTATATATTTGCGTCACCCCTCACCACGCCCCCCGTTCTTACAGCATCCTTATTGGCGAGATTGACGAAGAAAGCGACCGCACAATCGACCTCTCGACCATCCGCGCAGATCCTATCCCACCCATCCGCTACTAAGTCAGAAACGACCACCCACTGCGTCACACACCCTCCAGTCCTCCTTATTTCTTTCCCACCCTCTTCCCGCATCCCTTCGCCACATGAGGTCTAAACCCAATCCAGGTAAGGGCGTCCCACGCTGCGATGTGCGGACAAAGTTGGCGTACGAAAATGGCATCCTTGGGGATGGGTGACGTGGCACCAGCACACACTCTTATCATACCATGCCCGACGTCAAGCGACATACCCTGCCGGCGGCTGACTCCCGGCCCACAAATTAAATTATTTTACAACATATCCACGCAAAGGCAAAAAAAAAAAGAAAAGGTCTCTCACTGTGGTAGCTCCAAGGAGGAGGGTGGGTGGTCGGGAGTGAAAAGTTGGGGGTCCCACGTCAAGGAGGGAAAGTGTAACGTTACCCCTTTCGACGAATTTGTTATTTGTTGAAGTCACCGCTCCGCGGACGGCGTACAATGTATTCCCCTTCGCCTCTCTCCCCCCCCTCCAACTCTCTTTGTAAACGAAAACAAACGATCCAATACCCGTAGATCGACAGAGGGTAGCATAAGGGCTGAACATAGTCCGTAAGAAATCCTGCTAAGTATGTGATAACGATACCGTACATATATGCGATGCGATGTGCACGACCCACTATGAATCGGCGATGCCCCAGGGAAACAGGGTGCACCACCCGGGTCTAAAATTAGCGTCTGTCCTAGCGTCTTTAAAAAAATTGCCAACACATGAGCAGAAGGAGGGGGAACAAGAGAGATCAATCTGGAGGGCGCCGATCGACGGACTCGGCGATAGTGCGCATGACAGCCTGCGCGTCCAATGCAAAGTCCTCATATGTCGCTATTTGCGAGTACGCAGGCAGAGACCCGCCTGTGTAATTTCTATGTTGCACAACACATCGGTGAACAACTCGTCGTCCGGAAGGGAGGAGAGGAAAGAGACGCACTGGTCGCCCCGCCACGCGATGTAGCGGATACCCATCGACTGCATGATGGTCTCGCAGTCCCTGTTGAACACGTTGGGCGGGAAGAACTCCATGAGGGCGCTCTGCGGCGTACGCCTCATAAACGCCGCGTCTGCAAGGTGTGCGCCATGCACGCTCAACACGATCTTGAAAAAAAAAAAAAAACAACCACAACGAGTATTAGTACGAATTAAACCGCGCGACTCGGAAAGAGAAACCCACCGTCGACTGAACAATCGCATGCATACGCTCCGACCAGCTCGCGTTCTCGTCCACGACGTGCACCTTGATGCCGTCACTCTTGGCAAGCTTCTGCAGCGCGTCCAGCAGCGCATCGTGATCCGAGGCATGCAGCCGCTCGCCGTCCACCCCGCCCTGCCTAGAGAGGTACGTGACGGTACGCGTGCCCGCGGCCGCGGCGCTCGCGTCCTCGCCAAAGTACTCCGCCAACGCGCGGCGCACGGTCTCGAACCAGTCCTCCCCCGCCCGCAGGACGGTGAACGGCGACGCCCACGGTGGGACGCCGCGCAAGAGCCCCGCGCGCCGTGCGGCCCCCCGGTCGGCGATGACGACGCGGTCCAGGAGGACCGGCACGCCTATGCGCACGAAATCGTCAAAGTCCTCTGTGAACTGCGCACCTGCGAGGCTCGGGTAGGCCGCTTTGAGCGTCTGTGGCGCTACGCCGATGCTGGACCGCTTCCGCGGGGCGCTCTCGGCCTCTGGCAGCGGGCGGGGGCCCACGAACGTGGGGATTGAGGGGAAGAGGAGGCGGTGTGGGGGGGAAAGCGATTGGGGTGAAGAAACGTCGAGCGTGCTGTAGAGACGCTGTAGGGAGAGGAGTGTGTGCAAGTCTGTCGTGGAGGGTCCATCGAATGATAGGAATGTGACACCGTGTATCCTGTCATGACAGGGGCACATGGTGGATGTCAGACGACTGATGCCGAAAGTGGAGACATAAATGCACACCGTCCCCCCCCGTAGGGACCAAATTTGCTGAGTGCGGCTTGCGCGGACAAAACCTGCCAATCGATATCACGCGGTGGATCGTTATGGTTCGCCATCGAGGACCCAATAGCTTCGACAGATGGCATGGACGTCGGGTCGTCGGCAACGACATAAAACGTGCCAGCTGCCAGCGTGACGTTGTCGAGAATGGTAAAACCTGAGGAAAATTTGCGGCGTTAATGGCGACCACCACAGGCGGGAGAGCAAAAACAACATTGGACGTACCAGGGACATGCTGTCTGAGCTCCGTGCGCGGCACCTCGTCGCCCCAGTGAACGAACTCGTCGTTCACGCTCGTGGACCCCAAGCCGTCTCCCAGCATATAACGACCTTCTCCAACACCTTGAAGCCACATCGCTTGTTCGCCACTCAGTCCCTCGCCACGTATATACGCGTCCGGGTGACCGTGCGTCTTTCCATACAATAGCCTTGCGGACTCGGCCTCTTTGACACCTGCGATGTGGCCAGGTTCCCAGTCCCACTCGCCAAATATCTCATTTTCCAGGTGATCGCGGTAGCCCTCTACTCTACGGCCATCTGGACCTATAGGTATGGGATTTGAAGAGAAGGGGAGGAGGGAGGAAGAGTCGATACCGATAAGGCGGAGGGATGTGCTAGCATTGAAGGCGATGATGAAAACCGTCACACAGAAGAGAAGGAGGGTCAACTCGCGCCTTGTCGGGGGCGAGGTCCAATCACCCATGGCAAGCGCTTGCAACGGTGCGTCGATGGTTAGCTCTGTTCGTGTTCGGCCCCAGGAAGAAAACAAAGGAACGCCAGAAGTGGAAAAATGAATCGTTTCGTTTCCGCGGGGAATGGTCAAGTGACTTGTCTATGGGAAAAGAAGTAAAGTGTGCCGTTACAAAGATAAGAGAAAGCGTTCGTGGAAAATGAAAGATGAGGATCACAATCACAATTGTTTGGCACTGGCACTGGCACTGGCACTGGCACTCGGATTGTCCGCATATTCCCCAACAATCTAACTGACTTTGCACGCTTGGCGCAATGTACAGTACAGTACACTACAACTTATGTATTGCTGGCTTCTCGAACCTCCCACAAGTGAAAAAGAAGGCCATAGGAGCGCATTGTCCGCTTTCTTCGTCTTAATGTCGTACTAGAACCGAATGGATACTTATTTATGGACCCCGAGGAAATCCGAGGTGATGGTTTGCTCGCTCACGGACGTGGATAATTCAACTATAGCAGGCAGTATGGACCTGAAGTCACGTCTGGGAATAAAGTGGCGGGCTCAGTAGATGTGCCAGTGACCATGGTTTTCCACATGAAAGGATTGCCCTTGGGCCCAATATGCGGCGATTAATTGACCTGGTTCTCATGGTTTGCCACTGGCACCAGACACTGAATAGAACGAAGCAACTCCAAAACATCCATCTTTATTGATGGTGATTTAGTTGGGCGCGAGGTCTGACCTGCTGGCCTTCTCATGCCATGCTGCGGCTGCGGACGGCGGCCGTTCTCTTTTTCCGTACAGCAAGCGTGGCTGCACGAGCCGAGGCAGCATGGCACCTCGTTCGTTGGTTGGTAAGTCAACCTGACGTACTTGCGGGTATCCGAGACGAATGTTAAGGTTAATCGCTGTGGCAGCCGGGTGCCGGCGGATGTTTTTCACCTTTGTTTTTGGTGGTGCCCGAAGCCTTCTCCATTCCATCGGCTCGGCACAAGGGCTAGCATACTCAGACTCAGTTTGGTCGCAGGCGGCGCATCAAACCGTTCCGAAACCGAACCTAAGTTATGCCGGCCTCGATTGTCGGACCGAGTGACGGGCTTGTGACACCAGACAAGAACCCGAGAGAAACATTACAGCTCCCGTTGTTTTTCATACCGGCAATAGCCGATTGTTCCATTATAGATGCGTCTACTTTCTGCCTTCCCTCACTTGTCAATGGCCTCAAAGTCATTCACGGTTCGGGGAGGGAAGAGTGGGTGCCACATACGGAGGTCTTCTCGATGCGCCTAGAGCTGTCAAACCGTTGCTAGCCGTTATTCGGTGCGCTAGTACAGTAAACCTACTAATCCGAAACACACGGTCACCGGTCTCATCTCCTCTGGGCGGCGAGTCATTGCGCCCCTTGGTGCCCTTGGGTTCGTCCCTTGATTCCAGTGGACAACAGAGCGAGTTCTGCAGTTAGACTATCTCTTGGGTCTCCGCGAAGCGATGGCTCTGGTTTCATTCTAGATGAATAAGCACAGATGTCCTGCTCCCAGCTTTATCTGTCACCCGCTTAGAGGCTAGCATTGAATACAGAACGGAAGCAAGCTAACCATTAAGCGTCTAATGGTGTTACCGAATGCCAACCCCAATCTTACGCAAATTTTTAGCGCCTTTAGTCTAATCTGTGTGCGCCATTTGGTTGCGCATCACCGCGCTTTTTTAATATCCTAGATGATCGCGGAGGCACGGCGGATTGGACGGCGGATACATGAAGAGAAGCGTACAAAGCCACCGAGGAACTTCGTTTCCTCTTAGTCTCCAACTTCCCGAGACTTTTCTCCCTTCCTTTCGCTCTTGCTGTCTGACTCGCCGTAGGCCATGGCATCCGAACTTGAGGTTTACGGTGTGTCAGAGGTCGCTTGTGGGCCAAGCTGATATCGTTTAACCATCACCATCTCTCTCCACAGTTCACCTTGTCAAGATCGTTCATGTATTCAACGGTGTTTACCTGTACGCTTCGATCTTGCTGCACAACACGCACTAGCCGGTTCTGACAGCTGCCCATCATAGATGGGAGTTTTTCAGTACCCTCGACTTTGAGTGGGAGGTATTCACTGGCAGACGGCCATGGAAGTGGTCGTTCGCCGTATATCTTACGGCCCGGTTGCTAGCCTTGGCATCCGTCACCCTCACCTTCGTCGGGTTCAACCTCACCACCGAGTTTGATTGCAATGTCAGTTAGCTACTCCAGTACCCTCGTTTGATGTTCACCAGGCTGGCCCTGCCACAGGCCTGGTTCCGTTGCGTCCTTGTTTCATCATGGTTCGCGGTTGCCATTGCGTCGTTTTTACTCGTGCTTCGTGGGTAAGTGATCCGTAATCTGACCTTTTCTTGAGATGGTTCCCTCACGGCATTGTTTCACATCTAGGGTCGCCATTTGGGGACGAGACAAGCTTATCACAGCAGTCACGGTATTAATATGGTCCGCGAACGTGACTGTGGCATTCTACAGTGCGTTCTGTTAGACTTTTTCTCTTTGTTTCAGGCTTACGAGATGTGTCCACCCAGGCGCCACGAGGGTAAGCGCTTAGTGCCTGCGAGCAAAGGTGCCCAAACTCACCCCTTCTTTAGGCACACGCCGTGTGGGTCCCTGTTGCACAGACGTGTGCCATCACTGGGACGAATAGTTTCCGCTGGAGCGTGCTTGTCAATCTCATCGTGGACCTGTCCCTTCTCTGTATTATGTTTCTTGGCGTGCTGCACAAAAAGAATGCGACGTATCTCTGGCGGATGCTGTACCTTCAAGGAATCTTTTGGATTCTGACTGCCATCACGACAGAGGTGCCTGCTGTGGTGAGAGCTTCGATGCCCGTTGTGTCCCTGATATGCGTAACCTGACCTTATCAAGATCCTTCCTTTCATGAATATGAACGGTATGTTGCAGTCATCACCAGCTCGTGACCCGATTGCTTAATCTCGTCTACTGCGTCAGATGCATGGAATTTGGTGAATAAGACAGCGAGTGTTCCATGAAGATAGCTGACGTTTCTTCTACACAGATGTTTCAAGTGCCGCACAGTTCGTTATCTCTTCTGGCCTCATCTGGCATTGTCTGATCGCGTATCTTAACTTCGATTATAGTGGTTCTCATGTTCGTTCAACTTCTTCCCACATAATCTTGACGGGCCGTTCACTGACTTGGTTTCTGAAGGGTCATTATGTCAACACGACTTTACCGCGACCTATTCCAGTACATCACAAAGTACGCTCCCCAGCCTGACAACTCGGGCTACATTCTCTCAACTGTCCATTTAAGTGACCACGATCCACTCGGTCGTCGTCGCGCCAATGTCTGGCCCCAGCAAAACGTACAGGTTGCCGTACACAAGACAGTGGAGTACGATGTCGACCTCCGGCGCCTCGACGAAGAGCGAGGCAGATTACCACTTGGCGAGTTCAAACAGACAATTTCTATGCGGTCTCAGGTGGAGATGGAGCTACATACGACTGAACTCCAGATGAAGAAGGATTTGCAGATCTGAGGTGGGCGTTATATTCTGAATAATGTGTAATCGGGGCTCACTACGGGAGGGGTGTGCATCCAGGTCGCTCAGCAATCTATGCGTGCTGCGGCTTCTGGGAGGATGATATACACAGTATATAATGACTTCTCCCGTCGATTTGGGGTTAGACTCACTCCAAGTCGTTTGTAATTAATGAGTCTCGCCCATGGCTGTGTCTGGCAGGTTCCAAACAAGCCTCTAACGGACACATCCATTTTATGCATTTTGCCCTTCTGCTCACACCTGTTTTGGTCGACAGCCCAACGAGATACACGTCAGGGGGGCTCTCACACAAGTACAAGGAATGTCAACGAAACTGTTACTTTGAAGGCGGGGAATTTGCGATTGAAGGACGCCGCACCGCGGCTTGACGCTTGCTTTCTCGAAACTTGTCAACTGCTAGAAGGTGCCACGGCGGCATTCGAGGGCAGGGTGGCAGGTAAACTGGCACTCCGCTCTACCTCGGCCGCCTTTGCTGGTAAAGGAAATTTGATTTGACGGCTTTGAAACAACCAGGGCGCTTTGGACCTGATTATGTCAGCATCGTTGCCCACAGAATGGCAGTGATTCCGCTGAGCTGAGATTGATTCCGTCCTGATCACGATCTGGTTACAACAATTGATTGGACCCTGCTCGAGCGCCATCACCATTGTCCATCACTGCTGTTTCCACCAACTGGCCACGGCGATTTTGGTTAACCACCGATGTTACAGCGTGCCTCGGCTCCTCGGCTAGCACCTGATTTCTCTGGGTCGCACTACGCGGAGCGGAGGCCTGAATATACAGGTCTTCTTCATATGTGCATGCGGCAAACATCGCCTGCCTCGGCTTGCATATTAGGGAGGGCGGCACAAGATCCCAAAAGGAGTTGTGGAGTTACACATCACTTATTCGCGACAAATTTTATATCGATGCCGGCGACTGAGCCGGCTGGTCCCAGCACCGTTGCCATTGCAAGGCCATACCCATTAGAATGTTTCGTGTGGTACAGTAGGCAAGGGGCTCCGAGCCCACCATGCGGCTTGTGAAATCAGATTTTGATTGGCCCCATGCAGCATGGGGTGCCAAGTAGTATATCTGACAGATCGTATTTGGCAGGTTCCGCCGCGGGCCTGTTATGTACTCACGGTACTTCATTTGGCCGGGCGTTACATGTTACGCGACCTAGCCGTAAGTGCGGCTACTAGGACGTGTGAGCTTAAGGGCCGTGGCTCGGCGCCTCCTGGAGCTTCTGGTGCGTTTCTTTTCTTTCATAACCCCTCCCCTCCGCTCCCACCTTTTCAATCCGTCGCTTCTCTATTCCCATAATCATCTCGGTCTCCCATCATAAACAATGGCATCACCTTCCGAGCAATACGCATTGGAGACGAGCGGTTTGTACCATGTCTATTGCCTTCCCGTAACAGCGTAGATTGAAATATTCCTGGCAAGTCCGCTTTTTGAAAGTGATGCACACTTGTGCCGGGCTGTACCTGTGAGTTGTCCTGTACGTCGAGAGGATCGCTCTTGGCTCACATCTAGGATAGATGGGAATACGTCACTACTCTCGATTTCGAGTGGGAAGTGTACACGGGAAGGCGGCCATGGCGATGGTCATTCATCGTTTACATTGCCGCAAGGACGTTGGCCCTTGCCACCATCATTATCAGCCTCGTAGGATTCAACGTTACAAGGGAATATAACTGTAATGTACATCTCCTGCTCTGTGCTGTTAACATCATGCGTGTGCTCACCCTTCCCTGCGCAGCTTTGGTTTCGTTCTGTGCTAGTACGACACGTTTACTTTTCCTTCCCTTCTACATCGAGGCTGATCGATACCCTTCCCAGATCACGGGATGGTTTGGGGCAGCTTTTGCCTCGTTTCTTCTTGTGCTTCGAGGGTAGGTGGTTTATCATCTGTCCTCCTTGTAATAAGGTCCTCATCGTTGATCAGAGTCGCTATATGGGGGCGGGACCTTAGGATCGTGGGGATTTCGGGGGTCTTCTTAACGGCCAATATGGTTGGGTCATTCTATGGTAGGCGCTTCCTACTGGGTTTCGTAGTCGAATCTCTGATCCCTTGGTATCCAGCCGTGACGAAGGTGGATTTTCTCCAGCCTTCTGTATGTTTCCATAGCATTAACTCTACGAGTTGCTCAGGGTCACACTGAATGGTCCCCTGCTTTAAACACTTGTGCCATCAGCGGTACAGACGACTTCAAGTGGAGTATCACGCTCAACTTCGTTCAGGATTTTGTCTTGTTGGGGATCATGATTCTCGGTGTGCTCCACAAGCGGAATGCGACGCATCTGTGGAACATGCTGTACTTCCAAGGCCTGCTTTGGATTCTTACCGCTATCATGACGGAGCTGCCGTCCGTGGTATGTCGTTCTTGGCTTTAACACTGCCTAGTTCGCTGGATCGACTCATCCTGCTTCATTACCCAGGCATTGAGTTTCAAGAACATCAACGGTGAGTAAAGGTGGCCGTGCTGGGAATGCTGTTAATTGCATGTCGAATTCCGTTAACAGACGCTTGGAATCTGGTTAGTGGTACTAGGTGCTTTGTCTATTGTTTGCTGAAAGGGTTCCCAATGTAGATGTTCCAATACCCTCATCGTATGTTCGGGTAACTCTTCCATTGGCTCAACTAACTTTACGTTCCGCCCGCGTGTTCACAGTTACCCTGATGTACGCTCATCTTATTCGACCTTTTCTCGGACAGCTCATGCATATGGATACAGGGTTATCGCATCCTCCCGGGCCTATCGAGATATCTTCCAATATATCACAAGGTACGACCGTGTTTACCGTTTTCCGCAACCACAGCAATGGCATTGATCCGACAACAGTGACCAAGATTCGCATCCCTCACGTCGTAGGCGTAAGCCCCCGCGGATGCGCACAGTACCCCGGAATGGACGAGACGTACAGGTCACAGTAACCAAAACGATTGAATTTGACGTGGAGCTTCGTCTTGGTGAAGGGGTCCCCGCAGTGCCACAGAGAATGGAAGACGAGGAGAGCGGGTCTGATGTGCACGAACTTACGAAAGAGGAGCAACGTATGCGGTCACTGGAGCTCCAGTTGAAGCAGGACTTGGAGATCTAAGGTGCGCCACCAAACGACCTCATAGACCTTGTAAACGAAGGCTAATTCGCCCTAACTCGGACGCTGTGACTCAGCTGTGTATCTATACTTGACTTATTATACCGACGCAGTTTCCTCCTTGTAGATATCTAACATCTGCACCTGCCCTGTATTATCGCAGGACTCACGCCAACAATCAGGAATTGTTTATTAACCACTCCTTCAATGATACTCGTATTACCTTGATGCTGTGTTATTACGTCGTCTGAAGGTGAATGGTATCAATACGTAGTGTGGTGATCCTGTAGTTCTGGGCAGATACTAACTGCCCGTTTGGTCTCTACAGCTGATTGCCATAATTCTGCGGCCGCTGTATTTTGGGGTCTTCTCCATAGATGGAGCAACTACTGCGCCGTTCATTTTAGGGTACATGGGATGGCCGCGTGCCCCGATACAGATGCCGGCCTCAAAGTCGGCGTGGGATACTGCATTACATACATCTTGTCGTCAGGTCTGTAGTGGGCGCAAGCTGTCATCACAGTATTCTCGCTCCATTGTGATAGGGGTTGCTCCTTGCGGAGGCAATGCACCTGGACTGTAGAGACAATGTGTCCCTCAAGCCGGGCCCCCGCGCGTCACCGATTCGCAATCATTATAGCCAAAGTGAAAAGGTCAACCGTCGTATGCGACATACTTGCATGAGAAGGTTTCCCCCAAATCTCGGCTTGAGCTAGGTTGGTACCTTTTTTTCCATAGACAAGTCGTAACGTACTATTCTTTTGCGGAATTATGCTACATGGCTGGACATGGATGGCACTGCACAAGACACGACGTGTCCAAGCAGTGCCTAAGCACGCATGACGTTTGAATAGCAGGTACAGATTGATGGCAGGTCACCGTGACAAGGCAAGGAAGCGTGGGATAGATACAATCCTTACTCAATGGACGACGGGGATCACCATCATGATAACGGCAGTTCCCATAGGGCAGGGGCAGTGCAGGGCTCTTGGTGACAAATCGGACACCTTTTCCCCCTGTATTCGTTGTTTTTGTTGCGACACAATACAAAATGAACCCTCCCGAAAGCCATGAAAAAAGAGATACATTCATGGCGTCACTAAACCCAAGGGGATCGGCTCAGTAGCATGAGAAGTGTGGCCGTCCGACTCAAGCTTAGTCGAGGGTGCTCCATGTGGGACCGTCAAACAAGTCATAACTTATGTTTTTTTTTTTTTAGAAAGCGTTTATTTTGGTAGTTAGCTATGTACCGCTGTCTACCGAAAATAATTGTTGGACAGGGGAGATTGCCAGGATCAGCCTTGCCTAACACGCTGTAGCCGGGCCGATGGGACCGGGGCGAGGTAAAATGCACTTACGCACATCCTGATAAGGGATAGTGTGGGACTCAGGGCACGCGTCCTAAGGTGTGTCCTCCTACCCACTAAAACCTCTCGACTGGTGATCCAGTCATCTGGGAGGTCCGTGTTTTTTCTAAGGACATGTTCCCAAGTACTTTTGACTGTCTGGGCGGACTTCTTGTCCGGGTTGTCCCGTTTGATTTTTGTGGCGAGTATCTTATCATCGGTGAGACGTGCGTTGATGGTGCGGTGCCATCTGTTGATCGACCTGGTGAGGGGGGGCACGGGTGTGTGTGCGTGTGCGTGTGTGGCATTGAACAATAGAGGGTATTCAGGCTCAGCGCCTTTGTCGATGCGCTTGCATGGGTGGTCCTTTAATCGCTGGTCTTGTCAGATACCTTGGTGGCATTGTGGTGGATTAGGATTTGGTTGTTCTGGCAGGGTCAGCGGTTGTGGTGGTGGGGCGTCAAGGAGTTGGTGCCGTTGGTGGGTCAGTAGGTTTGGGGGAATGCGGTCGTGGGGGTTTACTAGTCTGTATTTCACGGGGGGTTTGCTAAGGTACATGGGTTGTATGGTATATAATAGCTAAGATTGTCGCCGGTGGGCAGGTGTCCATGATGGGACGGTGTGAGTTGGTATGACTCATGGGGGGGGCCGATGGTGTTTCGATGGTGAGGACGTTCCTCATCAATCCTTGCCCCGGCTGATACCGTGGGAATCCGTACCATGGTGGTGGTAGCGGTTCAAGGAGCCCCGAACAAGTCATAACTTAGACACCTCCCGTCCAGGTTCAACTCTGCCGTTGCGGCCCGGGGTGAGCCGGCTTGCTCATCTAGGACTGGCGTATTTGGTCGGACTGGTATTTTCAGGAATGATTGGGAAGAGCTGTGTGCATGATGCAAAGAGACGCGAGGTAGTTTAGTATACAGTAGAGTAGTTGGTACAAAGGCAGGACAGGGTCGAACAAGGGACTTTTCGGCACGATCAGACCTCTTGGCTAGCATCCTTTTTGCCGACCCTGGAGAGTGCCAAATGAGACAACGACGAGTGGTCATAGACAGAGACGTACTTTGATTTACTGGGTAGCAGCTCAGGGTTGATAAAGGGCACGACACCTCCCTGGCTAATGACGACATCCCCAAGAAGTTTGTTCAACCTACGCGGTCATGTTTAGCGTATCATCATACAGGGCAAAGAGTAAACTGACTCCTCGTCATTACGGATAGCAAGTTGCAGGTGCCGTGGGACTATACGTTGCTTTTTGTTATCGCGGGCGGCATTACCAGCCAACTCGAGGATTTCGGCGGCCAAATATTCCAGAACAGCAGCAAGGTAGACTAGGGGTAATCCATGAATATCAATCACAAACCCTTGACACCGGTCGCACATACCAGGAGCACCTGCACCTACACGCTGCGCATAGTTGCCTCGCTTCAAAAGACGATGCACACGGCCAACTGGAAACTGAAGGCCTGCCTTGGCAGAACGCGACTGAGACTTGCTATCTGCGTTCGCCTTCCCGCCCGACGATGACTTTCCAGCTTTCCCTGTGGTAGAACGCGTGGGTAACACATTTTCAAGCCAACGTTCAAGGGTATACCTTTTCCGCTCTAAGGACGCCATCAGTCAGAAAACACGCCAAACATTGGCACCAAAATACACACCATGGTTATTCTTCGAAATGCGCCTTTACAGAGGATATCTCAATGGGATGGTAGAGGTAATAGAGCAAGAGCAGCGCGCCTCTGAGCAGGCGCGTCCTGACTTATATAACCATAGCCACGTGATCTAGTCGTTGATTAACCTCGGAAGTTACGCGTAACGTGGCATGGCAGGGCCGGGCGTAGCAAAACTCGTTGCGCGTTAACGTCATGCAGTCCTTTGTCGCTCGCTTCTGCGAATCAAGTCGAGCAGCTTACCGCGTGCCCCGGAGGTGCTACAGCATACAAACGCCAGATAAAGTAGGCGTGACCAAGACCACGAAAACAGAAAGCACTTCAGATGATACGCCTGCAATACCCCCGCTCCGAAGGCCGCTCGGCGTTCCAGATGTGCCGACGGCAAAGACTAAGACCCTTTCAGAAAGGAGCGCAGACTTTCTGAATCAGGAGAAACAACTTGAGAGGCGGCGTCATTTGTGTGTTACCCTTTCTACCGAGAGTGTCGCTGATTGCCTCACGCGGCCTTAGAGTGAAGGAGGCATCGACTGGGTACTTCTACGACCTCCATATGACTCGCGTGCATGGGGGAAAAACTTGGATGGCACCTAAAGTTCTCATTCGGGAAGACGTACGTCTGCTACGATTGGCCCCCAAGTTGACGGATTAATAAGTTGTACATACATATCTGCCTAGAAAGCACTCTATTTTCCGAACATCGTCGGCAACCGTCTAGACAATGGCGTCAAGGCGTCCACTACACACATGTGTGCTGGTAGAGTATCTGTTATAGCCATGCTATCAACGAAAATGTCCGAGGTGTGTTGTTATGCCCCGTGGTCGTGCCAAGTGCTGATGTTTGTATTACTCGAGATACATGCCACCTCTTACACAAAATCGATCAATGCCCTGTATCACGGACACCCGGTGTATCAATACGTTCAGATAAATTTGCAAGAGAACATTCTCAAGTCCATCCTCGTTAATATTTTTCTTTCGTCTTTACGTTCCAAAGTTCCACCCGATCAACACACGCGATACCTGGTCTCTCGACAGAACATGGTCCGTACCTCACGTAATCTGGTTGACTCTATCATTTACATCATGCGTCGGTACTTAGGAGTACGTGCGGGTGCCTCTCGGGATGACCAACAGTCGCATCGGTTATGTTTACCTTGTGGACGAAAATCTGAAAGTCAGGTGGGCAGCCTGTGCAGATGCAAAGAAGGAGGAGGAGGAAGCCCTCATTCGCTGTACCGGCGTTTTACTCAATCGTCATCCGCAACCTTCCAAGCGGACGCTTCCACCGCCATAAAAACGACACAAGATAGAAAAGTGATGTCAACGGGCACCGTCGCTTGTTCTCTAAGATATCGTATTGCATAGCATGATCAACTACTGATTAAGGCCTGGCAGTGTTGACTGGCTTGCCTGATGCTATCTTTCCCCGTAATGACCCCCTCCTATCCGTTCCCTGCAATAGTGGCACCAAAACTGGGCCTGCGTTATCGTCAATCTTGGCGCTGATGTCCTTTCGGCACATAGGCCCACAGGACAACGAGCAGTCCCATCATTGAGACCAGTCTTTTCCTTACATCAGCTCACATTACAGAGATTAGATCGAGCGAGCAGCTCACAGAGGTTGCAAACTTTTGATTCCGCTCTTACTTGCAATTGCGCCCGTCATGAACGGCAGCGCTGCAGACCCAGTTTGCCCAAGTCCTGCAATCCACCCAATGCAACATGTGAGTAACCATCGCGGGAGAATGCGACCCGATTCGTTCATAACGATGGGATATATCGGGCCAAGCAGAACGCCAACGAGTGAAACAGCTACTGCACCACCGACAAGAGAAGGAACGAGCCAGACTATGAGCTCGAGACTGGGCGTACAGTAAATGTATTAGCTAGCGAAGCACACCTCACAAAAGAAAACGAACCCGATAGCGAAGAAGATATATATAAATATCGCGAGACGCTCGCCGATCTGAGGGGCACGCCCTCTAAGCGGCCCGCATATGGGAAATTGCTTGGGAGTTACCTTTTTATTAACCCACAGAAGTGCGACTCGGCCTACAGTCAGGCCTTGGTGCGGCTTGAACATCGTATCTACGTCACATCATGATGACAAGCTTACCACCAAAGAATCCAGCAGATATGTACCCGGATGATGGCCCGCCGTGGCGAGTGTGAATCACGTAGGTGACGATCCACCCTATGATGTGGACTGTGTTGTCGTAGAGAGGCCAGCGGCGCAGGCGACGTACCACCGATTGTGACCTCGACGCCGACATAAACTAGAATGAAGAATGCGAGCAGGTGAAGAGCCTTCAGTTTAAACATTTCCTTGTACTTGCTACCTCCACCCGCTTCTTTCTCCTCGGTGGCCTGACCAATCCGGGCCAGACATTCTGAATCGCGCCAACGAAGGAGATTTGAATATTATTAGGGAAGAGGGAATTAAACTCACCATCCTGAGTCTTAAACTTGAAGACGCAGATAAGAATAATTGTGTTCAGCGTCGCGACCGTAAGGGAAGTAAGGTAATGAAAGGACCATCTACTATGCTGCGCGAACTGCGTCGCTACGAGAGGACATGACAAGGCTCCGGCACCTGAACACCCACAGCCAGTAAGGTTGAGAAAACACGATGCTGGATAAAGACTCTACCGAAAGCAGCATGTAAAATCCCCATCTTTGTTGCAGAATTATCTTCGTAGCTTGCCACGAAGCCATTAGCTTGCGCATCCTCTAGCGACGCACCAAATCCGTTGATGGCATAGGATATCACAAAAAGCGGGAAGGGCGGTGCAGATGCCTGGATACTAAAGGCAACCATTTGTGCGGCTGATCCAAGAACAATAACCTGTAAGGCTGCGGTGAGGCCCTGGCTACCTCCAGTCGAGCTTATCACAGGATGGTCACGAACTTTCCCAAAGCCCAATTTATCGTTTAATACTATGTTTAAAGTGGAACCAGTGAGGAAGCCCTGCCGATCCTAGTTAAACACCGTGGTGCCTTAGAGGTAAATCGGTTTCGGCGCACTATGCAGTTTGCTATGAATACAATGGAGACAACAGCGAAGCCAACCTAACGGGATTTTTGTTCATTATGTACGTTTTGTCTGACACGAAAACCGTACATGATAGACACTTTGGATTCTTGGAAGGAGGGGACCCGTGGAACTGTCACTCCATCCAATAAGGAAGAGAGTCCAGCAGAGAGAGAAGAATTGAATCCTCGCTCGAGATGTAAGTGATTTACTTGTTCCGGACACTTCGACATCTAGGTCCTGCGGCCGTGGCCGAGTGTTCGCCTTCGCGAGCTCGATGTCCTCGGCATGGGTAGTCCCGTGTACCGGAAGATGCGGTAATGTACTTGTCGCTGTCAGGCCTAGAGCTGGGGAAGTACTGGTATCTACTGAAGACATCGCAGATCCGGGCTGAAGGGTTGGACCTAACCTCAGTTGAGGGTTTAAGGCCCGTGGGAACGCGACGTGTTAGGTACAAGTGTAATGACACTCAAGTGTCATTTCTATCCTTCCATCTTTTAACTCTCAAGTTCATGGCAGACCCCAATCAACAACTCCCCCAGGGATGGACAGCCGAATGGCAAGTAACAATCTTGTCTATATTCTCGTCTTTCTGAGTATCCGTTTCAGGGAACCTGATAATCAGCGTTACCTTTTGTTGGTGCGTCCTAAAACCCGTAGCGTTGCCATCCATCCGAACCATGGCGATATTGCAGAGACTGCCACTGGGCGTGCCCAGTGGGAACATCCGGAGACAGGTGCTGTACCTGAGCCAGCTGCTCCCACAGGTTCCCCTCCGCCTACACAACCAACGCAAGCTACGAAGCGCCGCCAATATGCCCCTGGGCAAACACAGGCCTACTACGGAGGCACCGACGCCGTTACGGCACCCAATTATGGCGCCCTTGGAGCACAACCTCCGACTCTTAGCGGCGCACAGCTCTTTACTCCCGGACTCGCCGCGGAGAATCAGTTCGCTCAGCAGCAGCAGCAGCAACAAGTGACTGCTCCTTCATACTACGGCCAACAACAGAGGGAGCCTGAATACATAAATGCGCCTGGTTATGGCCAGCCCCCGTAGCTGGCTACGATGCAGGTCAGCTTGCGGACCAGTTTGGTCAAATGGGCATCAATGGTGGCCAGAAACCTTTCCAGATCTATACCACCAACCTGCTCACTTCGCCTCCCGACCCGCGGGATCTTGAGTTACCACCGCCACCGATCCGGCTGCCCGCTGGCGCATGCCTGACCAACTCTCCTCTTGCAAACGCGCATCATTCGTACCAACGGTGTACTGTCAACGCCATGCCCAATTCCGCTTCTATTATTGGCAAATCAAAAATCCCATTAGGTCTCATTCTCACGCCGTACCGTTCTGTCAAGGAAGGAGAGCAGAGTGTTCCCGTTGTATCAGATACTATCATTGCCCGCTGTAGGCGATGCCGAACATATATCAACCCTTATGTGCAGTTCATTGACGGAGGCAATCGGTGCGTTGGTTCAATCATTCTTCATACTGCGAGACGATCGTTCTGTGTAGTTGGCGCTGCTGTATGTGCGGCATGTCGAACGAGGTCCCACAGCTGTTCGATTGGGACCAGACCCGGAACCAGCCCGGGGATCGCTGGGCACGTGCCGAGCTGAACCACGCTGTCGTTGAGTTCGTCGCGCCGACTGAATACATGGTCCGCCCCCCGCAGCCAGCTGTCTATATCTTCCTCGTCGACGTGAGTCACAATGCTATTCAGTCAGGTACGTACCCTGTTCCGGGAATGGATTTCTACCACTAATGTAAATGAAGGCATGGTCGCTACTGCCACCCGAACAATTCTTGAGAACCTGGATCGGCTGCCCAATGAAGACCAACGCACTAAAGTTGCAATTATTGCCTACGACACGTCTATCTACTTCTTCTCGATGTCGGTAAGTTGGTTCAGTGTTTTGCGCGTAACGGGGTCGTAACGGGATGTAGGCCGAGTCAGCAGATTGCACTATGCTCGTCATGTCCGATGTCGACGACGTGTTCTTGCCAAAACCCAATGACTTGCTTGTAAATCTCAGTGAATGCAGAGCGGCAGTAGAGTCACTCCTTGGAAGGCTCAATGACATGTTCGCCGATAACCACACAATCGGCAGCGCACTGGGTCCTGCGCTGCAATCTGGTTTCAAGTTAATCGTATGTTTCCCCTAGTTGCGCATATAGTCCGGGTTCATTTCTTCCCGTTAGAATCCTATTGGCGGCAAACTCGTCGTTTTATCATCGAGTCTTCCGAGCATCGGAGCAGGTGCTCTCAAGAACAGGGAAGACCCCAAGATACTGGGCACGCCAAAGGTGGGTGCACGCCCACTCGCTTGAAAATGCTATTCATCCTCGCACAGGAATCTGGTCTCTTACAAACAGCTTCTCCGTTCTACAAGTCCTTTGCCATCGAATGCTCGCGCGCCCAGGTGTCAGTCGATATGTTTTTATTCAGTGCCGCCTATCAAGACGTTGCCACACTGGGTATTGTTTGATTTTCTCGCTCTAACTCAGCTGTCTGACACGCTTCCTAGCTTGCCTTCCTCATTACACCTCTGGGCAAACGTATTTTTATCCTGCTTTCAATGCAGCGCGCTCTGAAGATGCGGTCAAGTTCGCGCATGAATTCGGCGAGGCCCTTGCTATGCCCATCATGCTCGAAGCGGTCATGCGCGTGCGTGCAACGCGCGGAATTCGCATGTCTTCATTCCACGGAAACTTCTTTGTACGCTCAACCGACCTGCTCGCGATGCCAGCTGTGCCACAGGATACGTCGTATGCAATTGAGCTGCAGATCGAAGAGACGATCACCTCACCGTTTGTCGTCTTCCAAACTGCCATCCTGCATACGACCTGCTACGGTGCGTCGTACATTCTGTGTATATTGGTGCGAACGGTTGGTAATCTGTCAATAGGTGAACGTCGCATTCGCGTGATCACCACAGCGTACCCGGTAACATCGAATCTATCCGAGGTTTTTGCATCCGCAGACCAGGTGGCCATTGCTACACTGCTCGCAAACAAGGCTGTGGAACGCACAATTACGCATAAGCTTGAAGATGCCCGTGACGCGGTGCTGAACAAGCTTGTCGAGATTTTGCAGGCTTATAAGACGAGCATGACCGCAGCTGGTGCAGGCGCAAGTGCTCAGTTGGCTATCAGCGAAAATATGAGAATGTTGCCCGTGCTAGTGCTAGGTCTGCTTAAGAACGTCGGTATCCGTCAAAGCGCACAGATACCGCCCGATTTGAGGGCCTACGCTCAAGCGCTGCTTACCTCATTACCGTCTCAACTCCTGATTCCTTACATCCACCCCACGTTCTACTCATTGCACAACATGCCACCAGAGGTAATATTCTTTCAGAGATTGATGCTAGTGTACTGACATCTCGCAGGCCGGGACTGTCGGCGAGCATGGCGTCGTCATGCCACCACCGCTACCTCTTACCTCAGAAAGACTAGAGAGGCACGGTCTCTTCTTGATCGAAGATGGTCAGACGCTCTTCCTCTGGGTCGGACGCGATGCCGTCCCTCAGCTGGTCATCGATGTGTTTGATCTGCCTAGTTACGAGACACTTCGCGGCGGAAAGGTATCTCCGGCATGTTCAAACTTGAGAGCCATTCAATTAACTTTGGTTGGAATCTAGACCACATTGCCACTCCTTGAGAATCCTTTCTCGCAGCGCGTGAATGCGGTGATTCAAAAGACCCGCGAAATGCGTCGCGGGGTATATCACCCACACTTGTACGTTGTCAAGGAGGACGGCGAGCCGCCGCTACGCTTGTGGGCCCTATCTGGGCTTATTCAAGACCGCGCAGACGTGTTACCCAGCTACCAGCAATTCATTGGGCAGTTGAAGGACAAGGTGCGCCTCCTTGGCAGCGGTCGCCATTCGGTGCTCGATTGACCATATATCATATCGATCGACAGGTGAATGGGTCCAGCTACTGATTTCGTTGGAACCATGGTATGTGGAGGGAGTTGGGTCACTTATTTTATGCCCTTGATAAGTAGTGTAGAGGACTGTCTTTGTAAAAGATGGCGATGTCGAATTCGAATAACTTCGAGTGAGTTCCGCGTGTTGGGCGAGGACAGGTCCCTCAAAGGCCTGACAAGATTAGGATGCCGTAAACGCGTCAGGGTTGTCACGTGATGCAAGTCACGGTGCACCGTTGATTCGCTTCCGAGTCCGCCTGCCAGTGCCAGTGCGCCTGAGCGCGTCCGAGAACAAAACCAATTGTTATCACCTTCATCCCAACTGCTGCACCGTTCCCTGCCCTGCCTTGGCATTAACATGGTTTGTTTTTATTTCAAGCCTCTGGGATGCTATCACGTCTAAAATCCTGCACAGAATTCGGCAGAACCTCTTGCAGGGGACCTCACGTCTCTCTTTGACCTTTCATCCGAAGGGTTTCCCTGGCGCGCCCCCAGACCACATGAAATCGAGACGCGGAGGGCCCAGCTGTCAGATTTACTCATCTTTGACATTCTCCTTTCGTCCGGGGGTATTCGACAGCCAGATACCCTTTGGCCTCCGACTGATCCCGTATCCCTCCGCCGGCTTCTCGGTGCCATTGAGGACTCCACATACGATGCCCTGAAAAAGGACTGTCTCATCTATTTTCTGCTCAAATGGCATCAGGATGGAAGGGAAGAGAGGTTCAGAGATGATAGGTGTATACCCCCACAGTTCGCCATGCTCTCTGATGCATACTGGCACCTGGATTCAGGAATCCACGTGGAAGTGCGTAACATGCTATCCTACCCTGTATTTCTGGCGTCTAAATCTGTGTTGTTTGGTGGCCAGAGGGCTGTATCTCTACTATGCGACGTTCGCCTCAACCGGGATTATACCTCCAAGATCATACAAGCGATCTCCTTGTCGGATACCCCCATGTGTCTTCTTCTTCAATACTTGCGTACCGCGAAGCCAATGTTGACAGAGCCAGATGATATGGACACATACATTCTAGCCTTAGCCGAGGATAGCCTCACCAACGCCTGGCAATATCAACGAACATTCCCGGACAAAAGCGAAATACGAACGCGCCTCACGCGAAAGGTCCTCGAGTGGTGTTTTTCCCGTGAGCTACATTTTGTTTTGGGTTTCAGATCCGCTGGCTCAATCACGGTAGCTAAGCCACGTCACGAACACCTGAAACAGTTGATTTTCTTCCCACTCTCTCCCTTCGAGCAATCTCTCCTCCACAATTTTGCCCTCGAACCGCCGATATCTTTCCCCGCATCGTCCATTCCTGTGCTGCAAGACCTCGTATGCGTACGGCTGGTCCAATCGGGGCAATACGTAGAGGCTATCAAGCTTGACCGGCAATTCGCGAGCAACCGACGCGGGGTCCAAGGACCGCAGGTCGCGGAACGGCGCCGAAAGATTATCGAAGATGTTGTTGCAGCTCTTCCATTCATTGAGCGTCTAGAAATTGAAGAGAAGTTGCAGGCGGTCGGCCAGCACAAGCAGGAACCGTTACCCAAGCCTGCGCAAATTAAGGCACCCGGAGACCTGAGCATGTCCTGGGAAGCAATACCGGCCCCTCTACATCTGCCCCCCACCGCATCTGGCGCGCCTCGGTTTGTACTAGGAAGGCCCACTTACGAGCACATCCAGCCGAAAGTTCTTACTATTACAGGACCCATGAAAGAAGTCCCACCTACACAGACAGCCCGCCTGCTGCTTCCTTCAGCGCGCACATCGGGAAACGAAAGCGCCGTGCCTCCTGGGCTGAACGGCGCATCCCGCGCGCAAAGTTATGTACCCATTCTTCCTCCGCCTCCCTCCCTGGCCGTCACCAAGGGCGGATTGTTCGGATCTGGGCCTCGGACAAACAAAACTTTCCTGTACTCTGCCGGATCTGCAAGTCATAGGCCATCACCGCTCTTTCCCTCGCGCACTTCTCGAGACCCCCTTCACTCAACTAGCGAACAAACCATCCTTTCCGGTCAAAAGACTACGCCGTCTGAAGAGCTTGATATTCAAGACTCATCTACGCAAAGGGACGTCGTACCGCAATTCGATAAGGAGAGAAGGACCGATGGCAAAGACCAACACTACGGCCTTCGTCAAGCATCCGCCCTCGCGCCAGTGACAGAATTTTCAGAATCTGTGTTCCTAAGCTCACATCCTGAGCCCAGTCCCCTCACAAGGGAACCCACGGAGCCACTGCTCCCTGGTGCATTCCGTGCGGAACGCGAGGGAACCCAACCGGAGCTAAATTCGTTTGTACATTCGCCACCCACACCACCTACGCGGCCACGACCCGCAAAAACACGAAGGACCGCGCGGACATCAGTTCCGGGGGGCTTCGACGAGGCCGCAAGCGGAGAGGAGGATAACGTTCCCCCACTCCCGGAGGTCTCCTCCGTTAAACGGACAACGCGCCGGCGGGCTTCGCGTGCAAGTTCAGCGGATGCGGAGGAAGATGGCGGGCCTGTGAAGCCGCGGCGTAGCTCACGGCTGAGCGCGGCGTCGTCTTCGCCGGACCCTTCGCCGCAAAAGACTAGTGCGCCAAAGGCGACGAGAAAGACTCGTTCGTCAGCCGGTAGCTCGGCGACGGTTGCGACCAGATCGTCGATGAGGAAGAAGAGGTAGAAGGTCTATTTTTCTGTGTGCGATGCTCGCAGCGATGGGGTACACCGGTTGAATGAAGATTACTGGTTCTGGGCCATACACACCTTCTGGACGACTGCTGAGATCATCAGATGATTATCATGTGGCAACGCGCCATGAGGTGGCACCGATTCTTCGGCCCTGAATGTTAAGTCGGCAATTAATCTGAATCTGGTTGCAGTCCGAGTCGCGATCTCAGATTAATCTGTTCTCATACTCCCCTCAACGGCACGGGGCCCAAGTATCAAAAACCCTGCGATACAGTAGTCGGTGATTCCGACTCTAATGCAGCTGGAACTGGTCCAAGCAATACTGCCACTCAGAGGCATCTTTCAGGCACCATCAACACCGATGTGGAGTGCATAAAAGCTTGTGTTATGTCATTTCTTGCAAACTAAGTATGCAGAATTTACAGGTGCTGTAGAGCGGCAATAGGGGTTCTCAGGACCTAACCACTTCTGTTGAGTTGGTTTAAGTTTCTTGGAAGAATTTGACATGACGACATGATGCGTTCGTCGGCCCAGACAGAATGTGTTGCCGCGGCGTGGCGCCACCGTGACTGGCATGATGCCAGTGTGCGCCCTCGGAGTAATCGTTCTCGCTCCCGAGTTCTGCTTCTGCTATGTAAAGGGATTCACTTCGGTGATGCAGGAAGATACTAGTACCTAGTACGCTCCCTTGCCTCGCCCCACTCGGCTTTTCTTTCCCTACGAAGGACTCGATGCCATGGTCAATTACCGTGACCCCGCGGTCGAACGCGCCGACTTTTGTATGAGTGCTGATCCCTCTCTAACTGGACTAGACTTCACTGACTCATCACTCCAGATGTTTTCGTAAAACTGATTCATGTAGTGGATGGTGTATACCTGTCAGTTCTTGTTGAATATTCTCCCTTGGCGGCCATTCACCTCTTTACCTTAGGTGGGAGTACTTCTCGACGCTCTGGTACGAGTGGAGCTTCATCACTCGGAAGCAACCGTATCGGTGGTCAATATGGGTGAGCATGTCGACACTCGGGTCTGAATACCTCCATGCGACTTGACCCAGATCTATGCAGGGACACGCCTGACAACCCTCATGAATGTCCTGACCAACCTCATCGGGCTCAGTTTAGAAAAAGCGGTAGCCTGTCAGGTATTAATGGTTACTGTTGTGGTAGCCTTGTCCGTGTACTCACCCACAATTCATGAACAGCCCTGGTTCGATTTCCAATATGTCAGTCACGGTAAAATTGGGTTATCACGTATCATTGAGAGTTGACTCTGGCCTTTTTCAGATTACTGCGTACACCGCGCTCGCGCTTGGTTCATTCATTATGATCCTCCGGATGTGAGTGCCTCTTGTCCACAGAGCGCGGAATTGTTATAATGACTGTTAACATCAGAAATGCCATATGGGATGGACACAGATGGGTTCTTGTGGCCTCCATAGGCGCATGGTTGACCAATATAGTTTTGATGATTCGCAGTAGGAGCACACACTTTTGCCATCGATCTCACTAAAACGCCCTTGTGTTGCACAGGTCTCATCATAGTACGCGTGAATTTACCCCTCCCTCTCTCGTCGTATCTCAAGGATTGACAGACCCCAGCGTACTGGAAGCCAGCACTTCTCATATGCGCTCCCGATGACATCAGGAAGGGCCTTGCCAACATTACGTCAACTTTATGCTCGGAATTGTTTCTGCTCCTCGTGATGATCGCTGGACTTGTGCGGCAGCGGGACCACTACATTGGGCGCCTCCTCTTTAAACAGGTCACTACTCACGCACCTGGCTCCATGCTTGTCAACTCGGCTGACTGGGTATCCTACGTGACAGGGTTTGATCTGGTTTGTTGTGGCTGTAGTTGCCGAAGTCCCTCCGGCCGTGAGTACTTCTGCCACATGGATTTCTTCGCGCTCCCAATATTCTTAGGTCTTGTTATACCTCAATCTCAGCGGTGAGAGAAATTTCCTAACACATCCTCTTTGTTGGGGGTTACTGACACTTACCTCCTCAACACAAGACCCGTGGAATGTAGTGGGTGTCTATACCATCAATTTGATACCTCTATCTGTCTGACTATATTGCCCCCGAAGATGTTTCAGACGCCAGGATGTTGGTATCCCTTGTTATATCGGCGAACCGGATCTACTAACGTCCGAGGTTCGTCAAAGTGATCATCATGTGAGGAACTGGAGCTGGCATCTTGGCATGTTCAGTGTCTCATTATATGACAGGACCATATGCGTGACACGCATGCACAGAGGCCTCAACGCGATCAGGGACCACCAAGCGTGAGTCCTGCTGAGCTCGTCACACTATCCATTGAGCTCAATTGTATGCAACGTCAGCGCGCCGAAAATCCCCGAAGTGAACTTGAGCAGCGGTGCGCCAACCGGGATAGATATCTCGTCCAACTCAGATCGGAGTATAGAGTTGCAGACAGCAGTGCGTGTGGCCATGTCGTCCCATAGTTGGCAGCCGAGCGACACAAGCGATGACACCCCTCGGAAATCGACGTCTACTGCAGTGGCAGGTTTTCGGGGATCCAGTGCTGTGTGATATCCACCACACCGTACGGTAAATCTCACGTGCGTCAAACTATTACTAGTATAAAACAACGTGCGGTGATACTTATTTGGCAGTGGGTTGCTCGGCAGTTCCTTTCTCTTGTAGTCTATCTGTAAGGGATGCGTCGGCAGCGTTCGCAGCAGGTATCTCGATTTTGTTACTGCCTCCCTTCCGTAATATTCCATTTCTCCGTTAAAGCCGATGTAATATATTCGAGTGCTCTCTTCGCCAACAGAATCACTCTACGCAAAGTCTCGTGAGAACAGGATGTAAATGACAATTTCGGGTTACGTACGAAAAACAAGGACAGACTGTTGATACTTGAGAAGGCGGCGATGCGGAGCGGGTATTCAGTAACGCCTGTCTCTCCCTCGAGCAAGGATATGTTTAATGATGGTTGGACATTGTCTACTTCTGAAAAGTCGACAATGTTCGCGTGATTGGTGTAGACGCGCAAGCGTCGGGGAGTCGTATCTCCTCTACCTGCTTGTGCGAGTCGACGAGCAGGGTGACGGATTCTGCGTGGACTTCCCTCTCAAGCCAGTACGCACGTTTTCCTTTCTTTTCACATCCCGTCTCTGTGCTACTCCCACTCCGCTTCTTTTTTATTGGATCACTACCGCCCCAAAATCCAAGTGCGCACGGATGTTTTTCTTTTGGTTTTACACCTGCCTCTCTGCTGTTCCCGCTGACCTTTTTTCTACAGTATGTTGAAAAAAAATAAAGGCCAACCTGTTTGCAAAGAAGCCCAGTGGCGCAGCGTCGATGGCATGCCCGCGTCACCTACAGCTTTTCTGTCTTTCCTCAACATTCTCCGTGGTCAAGCACCCCAATCTCAAGTACAAACCGCTTAACCCAGCACTGATGCGGTATGCCCCCTCCCACATGGTCCCACACCTGGTACCACTCGCAACTGACAGCCCCCCCTTTCTACAACGCCTACATCCCACTCACCTGGCAGTCCACCCCGTCATGCCACCGGACGTATCGTCCTACATCATAGACTCCTAGTACGTGCGGCTCCGCAAGCCATCTAAAGAAGATACAAAACACGTCCGCGTGGACGCTGCTCAGCATGCTGCGCTCCGCCGCAGCGGTGCTCCACGCGGATGTGGATGAGGCGTTGTGGCTGATGGAGGTGAGTGTCTCCTTAGCCATGGCTGTGACAGCATTTGCTTGAGCCTTGGCCCACGTTCAGATTCTACCGCAGATTGCCCACTTTTTTCTCCACGATAAAGTTGGACGTCATGGCCGGTGATGGCGGCGACGTGAAGTCGATGTCGCACATTCCAAGCTGAGACCTTGCAGAATGATTGCCCATGCGACTCGATCACATCCCCTGGAGCACCGCCATTATCTGGCACACTTGCAGTCATCAAAGCGCAGGCCTTTGGTGCTTTGCGTCTAACACGTTCTTGCGCAAAGAAAGGAGCAAACAGGCAGCAAAGGTTGCCCTCAAAGCTCTGGAAGCACGTGGAATCGGTATGGGCGTGAGCACAGACTCAAAGCGAACGCAGATTGATTGAGGAAGACGATGCCGATTAAATTCCCATCTTCTTGCTCAAACTTTTTCTATTATTTTCCTGAGCACACATTCTGACGCTCCTCTCCTGATTCATAAGTGATGATGATGAAGCCACAGGGCAGTTTTTTGTCCAATGTGAAATGTGCGATGTTTGGCAGCACGGCCAGTGCATGGGTATCCAAAACGAAGACGCGGCGAAGGAAGGTGACTATTATTGCTTTTTTGTGAGCAATGCAGGCCTGACCTACATGAGCATCTCAAGTATGCCACCGCAGCGCCCACTCGATTGCGCCCACTTATGGCATTGCCCTGGATGAGGAGCCTCCGGAGAACGACACGCCCACACCGGCCGACGTGGCAGAAGATGCCATGCCGTCCCTGCCCACCCCATGTCCGCTCTGGCGACTCAAGTTCTCTCCAGGCATTCAAAGGGCTGCAACCCCCACGCAGCAACTCTGTTGCAACGACACATAACATGCAGTCCCGTAGCACCAGCGACCACGAACGGCATTTCAAGCTGCAGGCCCCACCTCGCAGGCCGTTCTGCCTTCACCAATAGGGTCGCCGCCGCCTAGATACATGGACGATGCAGTGAGTGGTGGGTCTCCACCGCCCATCACGCTAGATGATGCTGTGCGGCCACGGCCCCAGGAGAAGGTGCACGCTTTGCCACTGTCACAGCGCTTGCCAGACCTGCCGTCTCAAAAACGGACTGTCACATCACCACCCCCAAATTCAACATGGTTGGACAGGACGACCCAGGAAGAAGTGGGCGAGGTGCAGAATTTGTCATGATGGTTGGCCCGTTTGGGTGTTTGTTCGCGACTTGCAACCATGGCAGCCGAGCGGGCCCTTAGCCACAGCTGGCGGCCTGACTTAGCTCAGGTTTGGTTGGTGCTTTCTGTCCAAGCCATCCCCAAGCTGAGCCCAAACCGTGACGCTGCCTTCACTCAGCGATGACATTTGGATGGGTCCGACGGGCCGGGTTGGGAGGACGTAATCGGGTGGTGATTGATTCGGCGGTCCCAATACAGCACGCGAGGCAATGGCGTGCGGCATAAGTTACGTCAATCTCATTTGGAGCGGTCATCTTCCGAGTCTCAATTGGCGAATTCTCATGACGGCCGCAATTCCCGACGAGAGATCTATCATCGGCAAGCGTCTCTGCTGCGGATCTTATCGCCACTATTCAACCTCGGCGCATCGCAGCCGTGTCTGAACTGAAGGTGTTCCTGAATTTCTCTTATCCCATAAGGAACACCACCCCTGGTTTACAGATACGTCAACAACGCACATGGAATTCTTCCCGCAACGCCGTGCGTTAGCTGTTTGGGCATAAGCCAAGACACCGCTAGCACACCACCATGACAACTTACGTACATATGCACCTATAAGCCCCGTTTACACCCCTCGTTTCATCCTAATTTTTGGTTCACGTGAGACCATACAGTGTTCTAGGGTTCCTGAAGTGTAATCTTCGACTGACACTTGGAACCTGACATTTTGATCAAAATTAGTTATCTAGCTATCAAGTAAATACGATTTAGAAGCTACCACATCTTTTTTCGAATCCCAAGGTGATGTGGTAAGATGTGTGAGCAAATCTAATGGGCGAATCGAAAATCAGCGATTCGGGGACCTTGAGACAGCGTGACAGGCTGTGACATACCGATAGCAGCGCTAACGGGAAGCGAAGATCAAAGGAACAGCCTCCATTACAGGCACGTCTGTGGTGATTGAGTGTCACGCTTTCCCAAAACCTCACGGTGGGCTCAATTTTGGAGAAAATACCTTGATTCAAACGCTGGGCATGTAGATAGGATACCAAGGTACCCTATCATGTAAAGAAAGTAAATGTAAGAGGTAATCCGATAGACTTCAGAGCAAATCCTTTCATGCCTGGCAAGAATTGACAAAAATCGGACCTTCTCATAATTCCTACGGCACAGATACTTTTGCGATAGACATGATTTTTGGTCAGAGTGTCGGACATAGATGTATATACTCCTAAAAATATTTACGACAGGATCGAGTAAATTTTGCAGAAGTTTTCCCTATGAGCGTCTCAAGGAACCCTAGAACATTGTCACGGTATTACTGTCCCCCGTCTTGGGCCTGAAGCCATGTTCTAGTAACGATACCTCACTTAGTGTCGACATATTCCTTCCTGCATCATCCGAACCCACGTCGGTTCTTGGACTTTGGGTTCCAGTAGTTCTGATCCTGTGAAGTGGGAGCCCGATACTTGTGCTGGTATGACCTGCCTTACCTTGATCGCCGATCGGAACATCATTATTTCACGGTTGCACTGGCGGGAGCTACCATTTGTGAGGAACCCCCGATCTCTCACCCCCGTTGCGACGATACACCAGTGATGCGGCGAGGTTATTTCACTTCACATGGGGTGTGGGGGATTCAGCGAAGCTGCCGGCATGGACTGGACTCCCGAGGTCAAATGGGGTCTAGTCTCGCTCGAGTACCCCGGTAAGTCTGACCCGGCTTGCTTTAGATGCTTCGTATTCCTAGTCAGCGACGAGCCCGGGCGAGTTAAAATGATCACGATAACACTGTGCAAGAGATTGTAGAGCGCTCAGTTGCGACGTCCGAGTCGGGCATTCGTTCGCACAAGAAATATTGAGGGTGACTCAAAAAAATTACCTTGCTGCAAGCAGGGCTTGATTATGTGTCTGTTGGCATCGAACCCTCCGAAATTCGCATTTTGCAGCAAGGTCTCCGCCAAAGGCGCTCAAAAACCTGACAAGCCGTGACATCGCTTTGCTGTTCTAAAACGCGGCCGACAGTCTCCGGAAGAAGTCAATTCAACCCGATCGCGATGAGGCAAATCTGTTTTCGCTACTAGTAGATATAAAAGAAGCTATGTGCGAATTATCTCGACTCTCGTTTCCCCTGCCATGGCAAACGATCTTGTATCAATTTTTGGCAAGCCACCTTCACTTTTCTTAACCGCTCTTCCAATAACATTCATTTTCTGTGCAGGTCTACTTTTTCTGGCAATCCTTTGTAGGCGTTGGGATATAGGGCAATGAACCATCGCTGAATTCTCGAGTAGTGAATGGGTATCTATGTGGGGTCATCAGCCAGCAACAGTACTCGTATTGGACTAGCGGTGGGTTTCACTATTGGTCGTACTAGATGCCATAGATGCGAAAATGTTCGCAGGTTTCAAGGACTCGATATTTTTGAGGTGAGCACCAATGATCTCTCGCGTTTTATCGGCATTCATTTTCATAGGATTTTTGTTGTTGTGCAGTTTACTGTTGTTCTCTTCCAAAGCGTCATGTATGCTTTCATTTCTTACCCCCTGAATCAACTAAACTAAACTATGCGGAAAACAGGATTTGGGATTTGGCTTGGCATGTCTAGTAAGTCCCTAGTTTTCTTTCTTTTTTTTTTTAATTACTAAACGATACTCATCAAATGTAGTGTTGACGGGTATGGTCAACTTGTTAATCCTAAAGGTCTGTTTTACATTGTGGCGGCGTGCAGCTTGCTGCTCAACTCCGTTTAAGCGGACATATGGCAAGCACCTGTTAGCTCGGCGTGCCAGTGTATCCTCATTATAATGGCAAATGGATTCCTGGCTGTCCGGTCGGTTCTCACCTGATCCCGGATGGATGTCTGGTTGACCGTCTTTCCATTCTCAGTATTCACACTTTAACACAAAGCCGACTACGGAGCGGACTAGTCTTCGGGTTCTCCTTTGCTGCGTTTATCGCTGGCATAGTCACCATCGCGACCACTTGGTCTACGGGCTCGTCGTAAGGGTGCTAATCTACCGAACACTCGAACACTTACTGATATGCGTTGAAGCGTCTCAAAACGATATACTGTCTCACAACGTGCTACGTCGGCCATATGGCATGCATTACAGGCTGTCGCCGAGTGCCTCATCATGCGTACGTCATTGTTCAATCCGTTCACAGTAAGACTGACTATTCTTCCGTTCCGTATAGACTTCCTTTCGCAAGCGTTGCTGACGTCCCGTAGTGGCATTCAGAAATCAGACCATGTGGTGAATCATCTCGTTCGGAACGTCATTCAACTCGGGCTCTTTGCAACGCTCTGGGCCATCGCAGGTTTGGCAACGTGGTTTTTGTTATCGCATTCGACAGTCTATAGCTTCTTTGACATGACATCGGGGCCGATATACACGCACGTAAGTAGTGGCTGTTCTCTTGAAAAATTGTTCACGGGAAGAGCGTTTATCGTATAGATGTTTTATGACGGGCTGTTATCGCGCACGAGATTACGTGAGCGCCTGGCCGGACCAAGCCTATTCGATTTCCCTTCGGTGCAGTATTTAGCTTGAGTACCACTGCGCGTCGTACTAAATGAAAGGACCACGACTCATTTGTAGTCGTTTTCGCATTCTCTTGAAGGAAAGCGATCGTCGGGGTTGTCTCGATCGCACGTTGCTGTTTCTCGAGTGACGTTTACAGACTTCAAGACGACTACCCAAAACGCATCAGGTTCATCCGGAATTTGCAATGACCTTGAATGTGGACTTGTGGGGCAGTCAGCCGCTGGATATGAATTCCCGTATAACGTTGACGAGGTTAATAGATAAGTGAACGGACTCTCGAGTTATCTAAACCGTTATCTATACTGGGATCATATATTTAGAGTGTGTTCAGTAGCAATTTCTGGGAGGAATTTACTTTTTACAAAGGGCCAGAAAATAAGGGCCTGTTCGGTAACTGTCAATAATTTTGAGAGACCGTTCGATAAAATTTGACCAACTGAAAAAAACTTGACGTGGCCCCAAATTAGGAAGTTCTTTGACGATATGTAACAATACATAGCGGCAACTCAAAATTATTGACAGTTACCGAGCAAGCCCTAAAGCGTGTGAATTGAGTACTGAACATGTGAATTTCTGACTTTGATATCGTAAATACAAAACGAATGCCACATGACCATTTGACCCCAGTACGGTGATGCCGAGTGCGACACGAAACAACTGAAATGGATGTGTCTAACCTCATGAAAATGCACAAAAACGCCACGGAACACACAATAGAAGATATAGAAGGTATTAGTTTAAGGAGCGTTTCTCACAGAGATCAAGCAATAGTAGGAGATTAACTGTGGGAAGCCCAGGAGAGTCGAGAAACGGCAAGGGGTAGAAGAAACAGGTCAGACCTGTTTCTCGACTTGTGAGGCATTTCTCGGAAAAAAAGGGAAAATGAAAATCGAGAAATTGGCTACTGATCATGAACGGCCCACCGTTTCCCATAATTTTTTTCAATTTCAAAGTTCGCTTTCTCATTTTTGGCAGGGATTTTTCGCAGAAACTGGCTACTGAACGCACTGAACGCACTAAGGAACCCATGCCGGAGCCTGAGAAGTGGCTCCTCCAACTCCGTCTATGCGCTCTCCCGCTCAACAGCCTTTACATATATCTTCAACCGACAATAGGGAGGGCTCAGACAGCTGGAACAGCTCAAACAATGACCCAGCTGATGATTTAGACCTCGAGTGGAAACCTGAACATGTTTTTCTCCTTACAAGGTTTCTCTTCCCATTCTTTGTATTGTATCTCCCTAATCTATCACACCTCCCCAGATTCTCGATGCTCTTCCCGTTCACATACTCACTCCCTGCATCGGTCCCGTTCCACCTTCAAACCTGCTCGACAAAATTGCCCTTGATGTAGCTCAAGCCAAGGTTCCAAACGAATGGCCCTCAGTACCCTATATGTTGGGCGTCTAAATGTGTGTTGTTTGGTGACCAGAGGGCTGTATCTCTACTATGCGACGTTCGTCTCAACCGGGATTATACCCCCAAGATCATACAAGCGATCTCCTTCGTTGTCGGATACCTCCACGCGTCTTCTTCTCCAGTACTTGCGTACCGCGAAGTCAATGCTGACAGAGCCAGATGATATGGACACATACATTTTAGCCTTAGCCGAGGATAGCCTCACCAACGCCTGGCAATATCAACGAACATTCCCGGACAAAAGCGAAATACGAACGCGCCTCACGCGAAAGGTCCTCGAGTGGTGTTTTTCCCGTGAGCTACATTTTGTTTTGGGTTTCAGATCCGCTGGCTCAATCACGGCAGCAAAGCCACGTCACGAACACCTGCCAGTGAAACAGTCGATTTTCTTCCCACTCTCTCCCTTCGAGCAATCTCTCCTCCACAATTTTGCCCTCGAACCGCCAATATCTTTCCCCGCGTCGTCCAATCCTGTGCTGCAAGATCTCGTATGCGTATGGCTGGTCCAGTCGGGGCAATACGTAGAGGTTATCAAGCTTGATCGGCAATTCGCGAGCACCCGACGTGGGGTCCAAGGGCCGCAGGTCGCGGAACGGCGCCGAAAGATTATCGAAGATGTTGTTGCAGTGCTTCCATTTATTGAGCGTCTAGAAATTGAAGAGAAGTTGCAGGCGGTCGGTCAGCACAAGCAGGAACCGTTACCAAAGCCTGCGCAGATCAAGGCACCCGGAGACCTGAGCATGTCCTGGAAAGCAATATCGGCCCCTCTACATCTGCCCGCATCTGGCGCGCCTCGGTTTGTACTAGGAAGGCCCACTTACGAGCACAACCAGCTGAAAGTTCTTACTATTACGGGGCCGGTGAAGGAGGTTTCACCTACACAGCCAGTCCGCCTGCTGCTTCCTTCAGCGCGCATATCGGGAGACGAAAGCGCTGTGCCTCCTGGGTTGAACGGCGCATCCCGCGCGCAAATTATGTACCCACTCTTCCTCCGCCTCCCTCCCTGGCCGTCACCAGGGGTGGATTGTTCGGATCTGGGCCTCGGACAAACAAACCTTTCCTGTACTCTGCTGGATCTGCAAGTCATAGCCATCACCGCTCTTTCCCTCGCGCACTTCTCGAGACCCCCTTCACCCAACTAGCAAACAAGCCATCCTTTATAGTCAAAAGACTACGCCCTCCGAAGAGTTTGACGTTCAAGACTCATCTACGCAAAGGGGCGTCGTACCGCAATTCGGTAAGGAGAGAAGGACTGGTGGCAAAGACCAATACCACAACCTTCGTCAAGCATCCGACCTCGTGCCATTGACAGAATTTTCAGAATCTGTGTTCCTAAGCTCACATCCTGAGCCCAGTCCCCTCACAAGGGAACCTACGGAGCCGCTGTTCCCTGGGGCATTGCGTGCGGAACGCGAGGGAACTCCACCGGAGCCCATTTCGTTTACACATTCCCCACCCACACCACCTACGCGGCCACGACCCGCAAAAACACGAAAAACTGCGCGGACATCAGTTCCGGGGGGCTTCGACGAGGCCGCAAGCGGAGATGAGGATAACGTTCCCCCACTCCCGGAGGTTTCCTCCGTCAAGCGGACAACGCGCCGGCGGGTTTCGCGTGCAAGTTCAGCGGATGCGGAGGAAGATGGCGCGCCTGTGAAGCCGCGGCGTAGCTCACGGCTGAGCGCGGCGTCGTCTTCGCCGGACTCTTCGCCCCAAAAGACTAGTGCGCCCAAGGCGACGAGAAATACTCGTTCGTCAGCCGGTAGCTCGGCGACAACTGGGGTCGCAGTTGCGACCAGATCGTCGATGAGGAAGAAGCGGTAGAAGGTTTATTTTCCTGTGTGCGATGCTCGCAGCGATGCGATACACCAATTGAATGAAGAATACGGCTCTGGGTCACACCTTCTCTTGGAAAACTGCTGAGATCATCAGGTGATTATCATGTGGTAACGCGCCATGAGGGGTGGCACCGATTCTTCGGCCTGAGAACCAAGACGACCAGCCACGCATGGTTGCAGTTCTACACCATGCTCCCCTCCAATGGTACGGAGCTCAAGTATCAAAACCCTGCAAAACAGTCGGTCTATCATAACTGCGACTCTAATGCAGCTGGAACAGGTCTAAGCAATAAGAGGCATCGTTCAGGCATCATCAACACAGTGTTGATGTGGAGTGCATAATTGCTTGTGTTTTGCCATTTCTTGCAAACTAAATGTGCGGAATTTATCTCAACTCAGGTGCTGTAGAACGGCAATAGGGGTTCTCAGGGCCTAACTACTGTCGTCGAGTTAGCCAAGTTGCTGGAAGAATTTGACATGACGACAATGATGCGTTCGTCGGCCCAGACAAAGCGTGTGGCGTGGCGCCATGTGCGCACTCGGCATTATCGCCCTCGCTCCCGAGTTCTGCTTCTGCTATGTAAGGTGATTCACTTCGGTGATGCAGGAAGATATCTGGTACTCCCTTGCCCCGCCCCACCCTGCTTTCCGAAGGACTCGATGGTCAATTACCGTGACCCCGCAGTCGAACGCGCCGACTTTTGTATGAGTGCTGATCCTCCATAATTGGACTAGACTTCACCGACTCGTCGCTCCAGATGTTTTCGTAAAACTGATTCATGCGGTGGATGGTGCATACCTGTCAGTTCTTGTTGCATATTCTCCCTTGGCGGCCATTCACCTCTTTACCTTAGGTGGGAGTACTTCTCGACGTTCTGGTTCGAGTGGGGCTTCATCACTCGGAAGCAATCGTATCGGTGGTCAATATGGGTGAGCATGCCGACACTCGGGTCTGAATACCTCCATGCGACTTGACCCAGATCTATGCAGGGACACGCCTAGCAACCCTCATGAATGTCTTGACTAACCTCATCGGGTTCAGTTTAGGGAGAGCGGTAGCCTGTCAGGTATTATTGTGGTAGCCTTGTCCGTGTATTCATTCACAACCACAATCCATGAACAGCCCTGGATCGATTTCGAATATGTCAGTCACTGTACAACTGAGTTATCACATATCATTGAGAGTTGTTTTCAGATTACTGCGTACACGGCGTTCGCGCTTGGTTCATTCCTTATGATCCTCCGAATGTGAGCGCCTCTTGTTCACAGAGCGCGGAATTGTCATATGACTGTTAATATCAGAAATGCCATATGGGGTGGACACAAATGGGTTCTTGTGGCCTCCGTAGGCGCATGGTTGGCCAACATAGTTTTGATGATTCGCAGTAGGAGCACACACGCTATTTTGCCATCGATCTCTCTTAAACGTCCTTGTGTTGCACAGGTCTCATCATAGTACGCGTGAATTTACCCCTCCCTCTCTCGTCGTATCTCAAGGATTGACAGACCCCAGCGTACTGGGAACCAGCACTTCTCATATGCGCTCCCGATGACGCCAGGAAGAGCCTTGCCAACATTACGTCAACTTTATGCTCGGAATTGTTTCTGCTCCTCGTGATGATCGCTGGACTTGTGCGGCAGCGGGACCACTACATCGGACGCCTCCTCTTAAAACAGGTCGCTACTCACGCATCTGGCTCCGTGCTTGTCAACTCGGCTGACTGGGTATGCCTACGTGGCAGGGTTTGATCTGGTTGGCTGTGGCTACAGTTGCCGAAGTCCCTCCGACCGTGAGTACTTCTGCCACATGGATTTCTTCGCGCTCCCAATACGCTTAGGTCTTGTTATACCTCAATCTCAACAGTGAGAGAAAATTCCTAACACATCCTCTTTGTTGGGGGTTACTTACACTTACCTCCTCAACACAAGACCCGTGGAATGTAGTGGGTGTCTATACCATCAATTTGATACCTCTATCTGTCTGACTATATTGCCCCCGAAGATGTTTCAGACGCCAGGATGTTGGTATCCCTTGTTACATTAACGAACCGGATCTACTAACGTCCGAGGTTCGTCAAAGTGATCATCATGTGAGAAACTGGAGTTGGCATCTGTGGCACGTCCAGTGTCTTATAATATTCTAGGACCATATGCGTGACACGCATGCACAGAGGCCTCAACGCGATCAGGGACCATCAATCGTGAGTCCTGCTGAGCTCGTCACACTATCCATTGTGCTTAATTGTACGCAACGTCAGCGCGCCGAAAATCCTCAACGTGAGCTTGGGCAGCAGTGCGCCAACCGGGATAGATATCTCGTCCAACTCAAACGATCGGAGTATAGAGTTGCAGACAGCAGTGCGTGTGGCCACATCGTCCCATAGTTGGCAGCCGAGCGACGCAAGCGATGACACCCCTCGGAAATCGACGTCTACTGCAGTGGCAAGTTTTCGGGGATTCACTGCTGTGTGATATCCACCACACCGTAAGGTTATCTTACGTGCGTTAAACTATTACTAGTATAAAACAACGTGCGGTGATACTTATTTGGCAGTGGGTTGCTCGGCAGTTCCTTTCTCTTGTAGTCTATCTGTAAGGGATGCATCGGCAGCGTTCGCAGCAGGTATCTCGAGTTTGTTACTGCCTTCCTTCCGTAATATTCCAGTTTCTCCTTTAAAGCCGATGTAATATATTCGAGTGCTCTCTTCGCCAACAGAATCACTCTACGCAAAGTCTCGTGAGAACAGGATGTAAATGACAATTTCGGGTTACGTACGAAAAACAAGGACAGACTGTTGATACTTGAGAAGGCGGCGATGCGGAGCGGGTATTCAGTAACGCCTGTCTCTCCCTCGAGCAAGGATATGTTTAATGATGGTTGGACATCGTCTACTTCTGAAAAGTCGACAATGTTCGCGTGATTGGTGTAGACGCGCAAGCGTCGGGGAGTCGTATCTCCTCTACCTGTTCGTGCGAGTCGACATCTCGCATTCAGCATAGAATCATGAGCGCACACGCACCGAGCTTCAGCAGTACGGACTTTATTCGCACGTTCTGGGCGAACGGGACGTGAATGATTAGCTATATATCGAAGGATCAGCCACGGGACGTCGAGAGCAAGTGCAGCGTTTGCCTGACTTGGTCGTCGACATTAGAATCCGCAAACTTCTCCGTAGATTCGCGCTCGTCCCAAGGCTTTATGATTTCCTTTGCGTCCTCCGGAACTGTCAGATTCAAACCGTGCACGCTTCCTCGGAGCACAGTCAATCTGTGGTTTGGAGGGGATTGTGCAAGATGCGCGCTCACTTGTCCCTGTCGATTACACCATAAAGGTTGTCTATATTGCTGCCTGTTATCTGAGATGCATTAGAGGTTTGTTCCGGATCCATGGTCGCATTCGCGGGCGCTGTGAGGCTGCTGCCAGTGGAGGCCCGGGTGACACACTTTTAATTGTAAGTGTGATATTTGTGAATTAGCCAAAACTAAATAATTAATAAATCAAAAGCCCGCACGGCGCACTGGCACTGGCAACGGTCAAGGTGTTGACCATGAACAGACTTGCCAACGAGTCAACCTCCCGCTCTCGTGTGTTCCTAAGATCAACTTCGCGTTTTCAGAAGCCTCATGCTTATCCCTTACTTTTGCGCGCCTACTCCGACGCTCCTTCCTCACCTGCACCGCCTCGGAAGCCCACTGAGGGCCTGCCAGCACCAACAAACGAAGGGACCCTCCTAATACCGCGGCGACGGTCAAAAAGGCGCACAAGAGCGCCCTCCCAAATCATCAACCAACTGCCTTTCCCTGACATCTCCAAGCCTAATCCCGTCCTCGACCTCTGCGACCACAAGCGATTCCCACCGTCCAAACTTTCGCCGTTCGCATCTCGCATAGTCGTTCGCAACGACCCGTCTTTGTTTTCCACCGCAGCGGATGCAGAAGACGGCAAAGAGGTTGGGGCCAAGCAGGAGGGGGAGGAGGATGAGGAGTCTCTGGAGAGGGAAGATGGCGAGGACGAGCACGCGCCCATCCTTCCGCTCAGCCGGCGGGAGCTCGAGAGGCTCCACCGCTTCCCCCTCATCACGCGCCGCGTGACACAGCAGACGGGCAAGGGGAAGATACACCGGCGCGGCGTGCTCGTCGTAGTCGGCAACGGCGACGGACTGGTGGGGTACGGAGAAGCGAAACACGACGACCCCACGCGCGCGACGAACCGCGCGTTCGCGATGGCCGTGCGCAGCATGGACTACGTCGACCGGTTCGAGAACCGGACGATCTGGACGGAGATGTCTAGCAAGCTCGGTGCGACGCGCATCATCCTGCGCCCGCGTCCGGTTGGGTTCGGTCTGCACTGCAACCCCAATATTCATCAGGTCCTCAAGGCCGCCGGCATCAAGGATATATCCGCCAAGGTCTGGGGCTCGCGCAATCCCCTCAACGTCATAAAGCTGCTATTTCGCATGCTCCACGCGGGCAATGCGCCGCTTGCGATGGGTAACGGCATCGGTGGGCCTGGGCGTAAACTTGACAAGGGTTCAGGTGTCCGTGGGAAGCAGGAGATCGAGCGTGAGCGGGGCAGGAAACTCCTTAACCTTAGGACGCAATGATCGTAGCCTATCTTTTCATATCTCTACTGCATGCATCACATCTTACTTCACTCGTCCCCTGTGAAGGTTTGACGTCCTGAATGGAAAGCATTCCCGTGCTTGTCATAACACAATTGTACATAATACATAGATGGGCTTGGGGGAGTTGTTTTCTACGGGTGAATGCAATGCTGAGTAAAGAAAAAAGAGGTGGAAGAAATGGTGTCATGCAGCAGTGTTCTGTGGATAATAAACAGTTGTGTGCTCGAGGGCTGGTACATGAGGATTCAGATAATAGGGACAAAAGCCGAATTGATAAATATCGTGTTGAAAAGGTTCTCCTTGCAACGCTCTACGCTGCGGCAGCTGCGAAAAATTTACCTGAGAAGAGCCAGTCTCGTGCAGAACGTAATGGTTGACGATGACGCCGGCGTCCGCGTGAGTGTTCTGGTGCTGGGCTGTGCCGCCGTGCCAGTTCGGGGCGTGGCGATTTTCTGTGGGTGTAGCCGGGGAGAGGAGGAAAGACGTTAGCCGAAGCGGGTGCGGAGCACCGTTTGGGGACTGACGGGGCCGGGGAGAGGTGGCGGGGGGGAAAGGCGAATTTGATGAAAAAACTGGAGGAGCGCAATTTCGCGCGGGGGTTGGCGGCTGTGTGGCAAGGGGACTGAAACGGCGTGGATGTCGCGGGGGATGATTTGAGGGGTGAGAGCGGAAAGGGCAGCCGGGTTCCCTGGACTCGCGGCTGTGGCATTGGTGGCGTCACCGCGTAGAAATCCTGCCACTGCTTGCCGCTGACGGGTGAGTGGCCAATCGTCGTGTGCTCCTGCTCAGTGGGGCTAAGGTCCATCGAGGAAACATTGACGAGGTCAGACTCGGCGCGGTAACGGTGGTCGTATGTGGACGCTCGCGTCCAGCTCATCGAATCGCGAAACCGCTCCTCGTCCTCTTCAAAGCTGCTGATCCCCACCTCAAATGCGGACGGTGCCGCGAAGGTGGGCTTCGTAACAGAGACGGAACTTTGGAGAAAGAGAGACGAGTATGTCACAGGACTCTCTAACGCCGTATGCATCGTGGCGGAATCTGCGGAACGCATGATGATGCTGCCCTCGTAAAAATCGCTAGCAGTTGTAACTGAGAGGGACTGAGGCTTGAGCCGGTCGGAGCCATCGAAATAGGTCGACTCCTCGTCACCTTGTGTTGACATGTACGGTCCAGACAAAGCCGGGGAGTACATCGAATATGACGACGACGAGGGCGTCCGCTGGTCTTCGTCATAAGTCAGGAAACTCGGTGAACGCTGCGACGGCGTATCGGTACGAAGATCCGAGTCCGCGCCCCAGGTCGCCCCTGACGCTGCGTATGGCACCCATGAGCTGTCGTCTCCCTCAGACGGGGCGGCGGCGGCGAAGACCATGTCGGCGCTCGAGTCGGTGCTCCAGCCGGACTTAGGCTCCTCATGTTGCGGCAGGGAGAAGGCCTCATCTTCGGGCTGGGATCCGCCAGTGATATCGATGCCAGCTTCCCAAGAGCACCGTGCCATGCTGCCTTCGAATACGACGTCGTCCGCGTAGAACGTCGATATCCCTTTGATCGCGCGCCGTAGTTCAGAGATACTTATGCGGTTCCGCCAGTTGATGTCAAGCGTCCGCAAAAGAACCTCATTCACCTCGGCCGAGATAGGGAGAACGCTAGGCAGGAAGCTCACGGGGTCTTGCAGATACGCCTGGAATGTTGGATCCGAGGATGAGGCGGATTTCCACGGGTTACGTCCGGTGATGAGATTGAGAAGGATGATGCCGAGCGACCATACGTCATTGAAAGGCGGTGAGTACGTCCCATTAGGGGCGAAGCTTCCACCCTGACATTCTTGAATGTACGTTAGTACGTCTTGATGAGATACAAAGAAACGACTGTGACGTACCAGGACTCATGTGGTACACGCTGCCGGTCCGGAACTCCTCACTCATTTTGTCAGTGGTGGCCAGCCCAAAGTCGGTGATCGCAAGTCGCATGCCCCCGTTGTAGCAAAGAACGTTCTCCGGCTTGAGGTCGCGATGATAGATGCCCATAGAATGACAAAACTCGACCGCATCGAGGAGTTGAAGGAATACGTGCTTGATCAGGTCATCTTGGCCAAGATAACGTCGCTTGTGTAAGATTTGGCCAAACAAATCACCGTCAGGACAGAAATCCATGACTATGAAGGTGCAGTCGTCCTCTTCAATGACGCGATGGAGGGTAACCACATTTGGGTGGGCTGATGCGCGTTGGTGAAGGGTAATCTCTTGCATATGGAGATGTCGTTGACGGGCAGAGTTCCGCGTTGGCGTGTGAAGAAGGCATTTAACGGCGTACGTCGGGGGACGAGGGGCAGCAGAGCAAATGTCGACCGCGCGATAAACGACGCCGTAACCGCCATAGCCCAGGACACCTATGAGTTCGAGAGTGCCATTGTCGATGAGGGTACCAACGGCGGGAGGACGAGGGCTGGACGACATATTTTCGTGCAGCGAGTCTGAAAGGCCTCCGAGAGGTGACTTTAGGAGAGAAGGGGGGAGGAGAAGCCTTCCGGCGAAAGGGATAAACAACCGAGGAATCGGGGGGATGATGCAAGGGCAGAGGTTGGGAGGTCTGGTACTTTTACGTGGGCGGGGGGCGAAGCCGCGAGGTCGCCGGAAGGGGGAGGCGTGTGCAACATGAGCAAACCACGTTTACCTGTAGAAAGTTTAGCTGTGCGTTCTATCGAATCTAGACTTCCGGATCTGATCTATCTTGGCAGAATCGAGAGTGCGGACCATTAGAGATGAGAGATGCGAAGGACCCTTCCTTAGGAGTGGCTCAGGCACCCTTGCCTGATGGATGGTGACAAACACCCCTCTCTGTGTGGATCGGACAATTACTTGAACTCTGTGACTTGGAGGGTTACGAAGCAAGGCTGTGGCCAATCATGCGTGCCAATGAGACGTGGGTGCCTCTTCTGGTGTCAGGACAGGGCTCCAAGTTGCCCTCGGAGTCTCGGAAGCCGAGGTAAGGGGCTTTGCGCGGAAGCCCGGATTCAGACGCAGTGGGTGTATCCGCTCGGCGCCGATCATACCCTTGGGAATGTGACCCAACCCAACTGAATCCTCAGCAAGGCGGTTGGCGGTTTAGGTTGTTTGGGATGGGTTATTCGATCGGCTGGTCCTAGGACCAGCGCACCCTGAAACCTTTTTGCTGTAAGACTTCATGGTGGGGTCATTCATCAAATTGTGGCATTAATTGAACCCAATCTTGCCTTGTACCAAACACGTCACCACCACGCCACGAGGGATAAATATAGTCGACCCAGACTGCGCAGCCAGATAGAAGCGTGCTACAAAGCTGCCTATTTCGTCGTAGCAAGGGCGTTCTGGCACCAATAAAATGAATTGGAAGAGCGACCCGAACGTCAGTTTGGAGCGGATATGGATGGTGATTAGGTTACCTGTGGGGCGCTGCATCCGCTGCTGCTTGAGCTTCATTACGAAAAGGAAACCACGAGGTGACGGTGCTGCGTTGAGCGATAACGCAATAGTGTTCACGCCACGCCGGAAACTCGGAATATCACATAGATGGCGTTAGCCGGACGTTATCATTGTTTTGTACATGTCGGTGCCGGTGTGAGTCCCGCGCTAGTCTCACTCCCCTCCCACCACAAACACTCCTCCTATCGAACACGTGACCCAAACGCGTGTCACGCGTCAAGGTGCTAGGTATGTCCTAAAAAGGAGACTAGCTCAGGTGTTGTTCGGAGTTTAAAGAGAGCCAGGTTGTTAAAGAGGGTGGACCTCACCTCCTCATCGTGTTCATTCACCTCGCGTGTGCCATCGTCACAACTATTCTTTGTTCGTCCTGATCTCCGGCACCGCCTCCGCTCTCCCATTTCTCACCCCATCTCCAACACGCGTCACTCACGTCAATTTCACGAACCATCCATTCCCCAGGCGCACGAACGTAACATGGCTACTCGCGCATTTGTAGTCTTTCAAGATGAACCATCCGAGCCCTTGCCCACTGTCAAGACTGACGTAATACCTTCTCCCTCGCCTTTTATTGAACCTACCATTCTTGTTCTCTCCCCTACTCCGGTAACCACTGCTGAGAAAGAGAATCTTCATCCCGTAACTGGGGCTCGTTCCGGTACCGTCCCTGACCCTCAATCGAAGAAACGTAAGAATGGCGTCCTCGCTACCAAGTTACACATCCCCCGACTACCAAGAAGTTGAGGGATTCGGATCAAGATGGCAGAAAACGCAAGACTATCTCGACGTCCTCATTCAAGTCCTCCAAAGGCAATAAGACTGCTGGTTCGGGGACACCAGACCTCTCTAGGGTAGAAAAGGTTGCGGAGCCCGAGCTGCGGGATCAGGACAAGGCTACGCAAGCTGAGGTTGACTCTAAATGCTATGACCTTACCGTCTCGCCCCTCGCCGATGTTTCACATGCATTCGATCAAGTATCGCTTTCTCCTACTGAATCACGACCTGACGCTTCTCGCATCCTTTCTCCAAAGGTAAGGTCGTGCCTGTTGTCACTATGCCAATGACTGACATATCCGGCAGAAGGCAAGCCTCAGCAGGGAGAGTGGGACTTCCCCACCGAAATCTGTAGCGCGCGTTGCCTCGCCCAAGAGGGCCGACATTTCCAGCGAAGAAACCTTCTTTTCCACACCTGAACGGAAGCAGATCTATGCCGCTTTTACCTTTACTTCTCCATCACCCACATCCAAGCGCTTTGTGGGCCCTCACCTTGACATTTTTGGAGACATCAGATTTGATCCTTAACCGCGCTGATGGATCTTGACTAACCCCCCCGACGCATATGACCACCCAATGATCGCAAGACTACTCACAGATTTCCCGTGCTTTCTCTTGGAATGGAACTATGTCACATACTGCTGTGCTGCACATTGCTCTCACGTTACCCCCCGTTCTTCTTCCCTCCCTCATCGAGATTCCAGCCTGGAGCATTCACTTATTTATTCTCATCTTGTGTCTGCACCTATTTTCTCATTTATCTAAGTTCTTTCCCTTGTCGCTTCATAATATGCAACACGTACCCCTTGCGCTTGGCATTGTGTGCCTCAAGCATTTGCATTTGTTGGTGCTATTGACCATATGTATTTTTTCATGAGAAATGCCATTGGTGCCAGTTCTCACCCGACTGATGTCGGGGAAGGAGCGACGAGAAGACAGTCCCAGATAGGAAGGTGAGTAGGTTTAGCTGGTTATCTCAAGCTGTAAAATTTTTCATGTCTATGCTTCCCCATAGAAATTTTCGATGTATAAATGACCTGTTCGATATACCCGGCGGTCATCGACCGCTCAACTCGCTGTTGCCATGGTCCTCAGTAGACTCATTTCCAAGCTTGAGATCCCCCATGACAAGTCATTGACCCGGTCGCAGCTTCTGCTCACGGTATCAATTGCATCATGAGTTTAGACCACGTTTATTTCCGTGTTGACGCCCAGTTTGTAGAGCGAGGATTTATTGCCTGTCGGATCTGAAAAACAGACGTGGGAGACCATTGATTTTATCGCTTAGTGCGTGCATGGTCACTTGCTTTTGACACTGACAAGTTAACTTATGGACGTATGCATATAGCTGGATAGCTGACAGCTTCAATGTCAACACGTAAGCTGCTCGACGCTCTGAGGAGAAAGATGACGTATTTTTGCTTACGCGATGTATAGATGGATGATCGCGTCCTCGATGATAAACCTCGGCCTTTCATGGTGGCAGGCGTGGTTCTGTGTCTGGATCGGATATGGTATCGCTGCGTTGTTCATCGTGGCTAATGCCCGTCCTGGAGCAACCTTCCATGTCACATTCCCAGTGGTCGCACGCACCTCTTTTGGTATCTGGGGCAGCTTGTGGTGTGTCTTTAACAGAGGGGCAACTTCATGGTAGGTCACATCTTGATAGAAGCACATCTCGATGATCAGCTGCCAGGTCTGCTGACCACTCCTCTTAGTATTTGGTATGGTGTCCAGGCCAGTATCGGCGGAGACTGCATGAAGGTGATGTTGCGGTCCATATGGCCGAGCGTGAACAACATCCGTGCGTCTTGAATATGAAAGAAGAAGTGTGCACCGCCATGGGCTGATGGCTTCTCCTGCAGCAAACTCGATTCCCGCATCATCCGGCACCAATACCAGGGACTTTATGTGCTTCTTCCTTTTCTGGCTCGTGTCCCTCCCGGCCATCTGGCTTCCTATCCACAAAATGTAACTCGTTCCCGTTCTCAATGCTTCGTCCGCATTGTGATTGACGCTTAACTAGTCGGCATCTTTTCACCCTCAAGGCTATAGTCGCGCCGACTGCCGGAATTACATTCTTTGCCTGGTGCATCGTGCGAGCTAAAGGCGTCGGCCCAATTATCCACCAGCCTTCCACGTTGCACGGAAGCGACCTCAGTTGGGCGATGGTGGCCAGCCTTATGTCCTGCATTAGTAATATCGCCGCGCTCGTCATGTATGCCTCCGCGTGGACACATCCTGCCCGCCGCGTCAGGATTACTAACTATATGCCTGGTACCATTGTCACAGCAATGCGCCAGATTTTGCATCTCGCGCGAAGGGTCCCTTTGCTGCTGGCCTCCCCCAGCTTCTCGCTGTCCCGTTCATGTTCTCCATCGTGAGCTTCCTAGGCATCATAGTGAGTTCTTCGTCGCAGGTCATCTATGGAGAGCCCGTGTGGTCCCCAATCGACCTGTTGAATATGTTCCTTGACGACGACCCGTCCCACGCGACACGTTTCGGTGTATGTCGAAAGTCTCGATCGGAGGTCCCTCCCGCAGTTAACCGGACTACAACAGGTGTGGTTCATTTCGACCGGATTCATCGTCGCGCAGGTACGTGGCGTTCGTCGTCCGGCGAGGGCGGCTGTTCATTACTCCGGTAGCTCGGGTGTGTCTCCTCTCTTTGAGTGGGTCATAAATGCACATACTAGACGTGGACGAATGCAGCCTCAACATCTCTGCCAATTCCATCTCGGCTGGCTGTGACCTCACGGCTCTGTGGCCACGTTATATTGTGCGTATCAGTGTTCGTGTGGGAATCCCGTACCCATCTGCGCACAGAACATCCGCAGGGGAGGCTATGTAGCGGCGATTGTTGGCATTTGCATGCTCCCGTGGAACCTGCTCAAGAGCAGCAACCGCTTTACATCGTACCTTTCTGCTTATTCCGTGTTCCTGAGCTCGATCGCAGGTGTGATGGTGCGAGTGCTCTCCTTTCCTTTGACATGCCTAACACCTGACCCCAACGACGCGCGTCCCTCCCTGACAGATTACGGAATACTTCTTCGTTCGCAGGGGCCACTACCGCGTTGCGGACCTGTATAGCCCTCGCAGCGACGGATGGTATTACTATACATTCGGCGTCAACCTTCGGTCCGTCTCCCACACCGACACACGTGTTACTTTTCCACTTTTCTTGCGCACGTACTGAATTCCCTCCCGCACAGCGCATATGCCGCGTACATTGCTGGGATCCTCATCAACGTAGTCGGCTTTGCGGGCGCAAGTAGGCATTTCTCGCTCCTGCCGCGTGTCACCAGACCGCTGATGGTCAGGCAGCTGGCCGTTCAGTCCCCCTAGCTGCCACACGGATCTATCAGATGTCCTTCTTCACCGGGTTCGGCGTGTCCTCGCTCGTGTATTATGGACTCAGCATTGCGTTCCCTCCACCGGGCCGTTTCAGGCATTTCGAGGAGATCGATCTCTCTGAGGGCGAGTTACCAGGCGGCGAGCGAGACGTGCGGGTCAGTGCCGAGCCCGATGAGAAGAGCTCCGAGAACAAACTTGAAGGAGTCATGGTGGAAGTGAAGCCCATATAGGCGAGCGAGCGGGTGAAAACGGGTGGTTGTACTAAATTCATTTACTGGCAGGGGATATGCTACAAGACAACCCGAAATGCATAGCTAAGGCGGCCGATTCATACTTCGTCATCCCCATAGCCTACCCTGTGCTTTTTTTCCCGCGTATCTTCGGCATAGTTCTCGTAAAAGTTGTTGGGGTCGCGTTCCTCGTACCCTCCTTCTCCTTCGCCGTGTGTGCGGCCAGGGCCGTCCCAGAAGTGGTATGCCTGGCTGTGCACGCCGTATGAGGCAGGCACGACTTCGACTAGATCTCCGCGTGCGACCTCGATTGCTGGGATCTCAGACGGCGGCAAACCGATAAGGTACGCCAGGAGACAGCGGACCACGGATGCATGCCCAATAATCAGCAAGTCTTCTTGCTCACGCTCGAGCTCAATTAGCGTCGGCTCCAGTCGGACTTGAGTTCCGCTCAGCCACTGGCCCAAGGGCTAAACGAGAATGAAAGAAACGTACCGCTGAGGTCATGGTAGCTTTCCGCGCGTGGTGCACGGAAGCTGTATGGGTCTTTGACGAAGCGCTCCCACTCCTCCGGGTACTCCCGTTTGGCGTCTGCAACAGTGAGTCCATCCCAGACACCGGGATTAATTTCCGACATCTGTGGCTTTTCAATGACCTTGACTTTGCATTGGGGCCCCCCTGGCCGCTTGGGATCTGCCGCAACCATGAATGGCCACGCGGTGTGGTGCGAACGGCGACGTGTGGAGGTCCATATCTAGGGAAGGAATGAGCAGCGGAATCTATACAAGAAAAAATAGGACGGACGGACCACTAGACGGCTCGTTTTTGGGTCTAGTCCACGCTCCTTCAACGACTTTGCGCGGCGGTCGAGGACGAAGTCCTTCAGCCGCGCTGCATATTCCCATCCAATATCCGAGAGATCAGCGTCGATCTTATAGGAGTGCTCATGCAGTGAGTGTCCGGACTGAAGCAAGCCTGTATTTAGTAAAGCGACCGGAAAGCGGCTCTAGAAGTCATACGCGTGCAAAATAGATGGTGCGATAGCGATTGTGAATATTCATCAGGAAGAAAATTATCCTGGACTACGCCTGATAAGTCACGCGTGGGACAGCACCGTATTGTTTACCTGTACGTAGCCTCGAACATTCTGAAAGTGCTGTGTTGAGCGAACGGAGGTGGGGCAGAGTATGATGTAACCCTACATTGACCATGATCTTCTCGCCAACCTAGGTTTTATGAGCGGTGAGTTGGACAGACATACCATACACAGCGGTACGAGAACGTACATTGATGATCCGGATTGACGGCACATCGAGTTCATCTACGGTTTCGTAGTGTTTTTCATGGTCCCTTATACGACTATAATAATCCTGTACGGCAAGGTCTGGATCCCAACCCCGATACTTCACAGGACGGGAATTCGGCATTAGGTAGGGACCTCAAGAGAGGAAAAAGTGGGCCGGGACGTACATCCGGTGAAGAGATCTTCACGCTGCGTATATTACGTTCAATAACTGCAGGGTCGTCACAGATCGTTTCTGCAAGGGGAATGGTCAGGGAGAGGGGCGCAATGAAGCCAAACAAAGTAGTGACAACCTAGGATCACAACGTGTATACCCTCCCTGCCAAACTTCTCCACCACCCTGTGCCGTTGTTCACGGCGCCCGTTGTTGGCGTCGTAGATAACGCACTGCCCCCCTGCATTGAAAAAGTCCCCGATGAGCTGTTCGCAGCCATCCAGAACCTTTTGGCGCAATTCGATGGTCTCAGGGCTTTTCTTCCCTATGATTGGTGGCGTAAATATAGTGCGCAATGCCTGTGATCGATCGACCACGCACCGAGTGTGAAATAGTCTGGGGGTAGCTTCTGGGCACCCCCTAATGACTTGCGCCTGTAATCACCTAGCGAAACCACTTGAGTTTTTATGCCAGCCCATCGGAGATACCGTTCGAGGGCTCTTGATATGTGGGTCTTGCCACGAGCAGGCAGTCCGACGGTGACTACTAAGATCTTCCCCGCGTGAAAGAGGAGCCCAGAATCAGTTGTGTAGAGGGGTGCAACCATTCGCCAAAGATATGCCTGGTCAAGGTTCACTCGAGAATCACAAGGTAAGGGCAACTCCGAGTCTACCCTGGCCTGACACTAGTCTAGTACACATACAGGGGTTGAGGGTGATTACCCCTAACCCTAGGCCAGGGGCACTAGCCTGAGCAGCTAGCAATTCCAACATTCATTGGATTGGAGGAATACATGCAATGACAAGGTTATTCTACCGCATCCCAGATCAAAACACTTCAACGTATGGGAAGGGCCTAGTGTGCGTTAGAGATACAACACAAAGAGTAAGGGAGAAGTATACAGGGTTAGATACGCACTGAGGGGCCAAATGTACCAACAAGGTAGAGCGAGTGGTTTGGCCCAGGGGATATAAAATCAGCAACTCCAGCAAATTGCACACCGCACACAATTAAATTTGGAGGGGTTCCAAGGGCGCAAACAGAACGAAGAAACCAAAGCACGGTCCATGGAGTCTACGCGCCTTTTCCATCCGCAGCCGACGCTCGGTAGTCTTCCATCTCTTGGTCGAGCTGAGCAAGAGACTTCTTGATGCGTTTTGGACCCTTTTTCGTGCGTTTTTTCGGACCCGAGACAACGAAAGAAACAGTGTTCCTCTTCACTGGACGCTGGCTGGATAGTAACAAATGGGGTAAGTTCTCGCCGTTACACGGCGCGCACTGGTGAAACGCGGCTTCAACCGGGGACATACGGGGGGGTCGTAGAGACTGCTTTTCCCGACGTGGGCACTGGGGCTTCTTGCTGGTGAGGACCGGAAATACGGGATAATAAAGAAGGGAGACCAAAAGGCTGCTCTTTAAGCGCCTTCGGTGAGAGTTCATCGTTGTCTGTTACTAATTCGATTTTAAGTTTGTGTTCTGGTCATTACAATGCCTAGTCAGTGGGTCGACGAAGTGAAGGTATTAGAAAGAACGTACTCCCGTCAATCACCTTGCCATCATACTTTGATCGAGCCAAACCAGCATCAGTGGGACGTTGAAAAGTGACCACAGCCATTCCCTTCGATCGCCCTTGGTTGTTGTAGATGATAAACATTTCCTTCATAGGGCCTATCGTCCTCTTGAACAGTTCCTACAAGGAATGAGGGCACTATAAACGGGGCAAAGCAGTCGAGTACGCGCACCTCGATTTCGGTCTCTGCTACGTCCATAGGTAGGTTGCTGAGTAATATTTTACTGCCTCGTTGCAACGCCTTCTTCGACAGAGGTGCTGCGGTTCCATTCACAGCAGCAGCACCACCGGGCCCGTTTGATGTTCGCCAAGCAGGTGGAACTCGACCGGCACTTGATCCTATAAGTTGACGCTTTGTCCCATGGTAGGCGTTCAGTCGCGCTGAGCCTGCGCTTGTTTGTACGCTCATTGGGAGCTCAGAAATGATTTCAGAGGAGATATATGGACCTGAAATAAGTAGTAAAAAATGAAAGCACACCACAGACGCGAAGTAAGTTGGTACAGCCGAGGAACGCGCTCACGTTCAGGTGGCTTAGGCTGTTTGAGCGCTCCTTGTGCTCACGTGCCGGCCCGTTGCCTTGCTACACATCACATCACATCATCGATGCCAAAGCCGATGCACTTCCGAGGATAACTTAATAAGAACCTCAAAACATCTCTCTTCCCAACTACCATCCCCTTCATAGCAACTTTACCTTTCGATTAGTAGGTCACAGACAATGTCATATTATTCAGGGTTCATATATCGTCTCAGACCCTCATAAACATCCCAATGGTTCTTTCGGCTATTACTACGATCACCCATAGACTACTAATGCTTCCTCAGGCTGACACAGAAGAGCACTCGTACAAATTCGATGTCAAGGTATTGCTAATAAAGCGCCTATGCCACTTGACGTCTCTTAGTGTACAACCACAGATGACTTGCGGCGGTTGCTCCGGTGCCGTGACGCGTGCACTCCAGAAAGCCCAGGACAACGCCAAGGGCAGTGAGTATGGCACTCGGCTTCAGGTCGAAAATAGCTCACTTCGAGTCAGTCTCCTCCTTCGATGTTAGCTTGGATACGCAGGAAGTTTTGGTCAAGGGAACCATTCCTTATGACGATGCCCTCGCGGTTATCAAGAAGACCGGCAAGGAGGCTAGTGTCGACGGAACTCTCTGAAAATTCCTCTTGATAACATTATTTCTAGGTTCGCTCTGGGGTGGTTGTCAACTAGCCGAAGATACAAACTTGAGTGTACCAGTATAGAGCGCGATTATCCGAAGTTCAGCCTTTGTTTCAGGATGTGAGACAGTCTCCATATCATCGTAGCAAACTCTTCGGTCTGTAACCGAATTTCGTCTTGGTCGGCTGCCTCGATCCAAGGCTGAGAATTGAATACGGTTCTTCTCTTCCCCTCTGGACTAACAAAATTACCTATTCCACTGTCAACCGAACCAAAGAGCCATATCTTCCCTGGAAGTGCCAAGAGAAAGCTCCCTTTGTGACCATCGTCATGAGTTACCAATGATCTGGAGCACTTCCAGGTGGCAGTTGGTTTCCCAGTGCCCCACCTTTCTTGGCCCCGAGCTAGATTGCACATAGCGTCATCCGAGGCACTGAGAACCCGGAAGTCCGCGGAAACCCCCAGCTTATTCTTGTAACTGAGTAAAAAAGTGCCGCAAAGGTTTGGTGTGCTGCCCAGCACGGTATGTCCTTCGTCTCACCAAGAGAAACGGCCTCGAGTTTCCTAGCTATCTCTACCTCCCCAACCATGCTCAGCACTGTGATGGGACCCACTCTCCTGTTCCCGATATCTCGTCTGGTGCGACTGTATTCTAGAACGCCACCGTCTACGAACAAAATGGCCATTTCTCCGCGGATTAGCCGAGTACTCCGCTACAGGAATGGCAAGGACGCCCGGCTGGAGCTACAAGGTGCAATAGCTACCTCAGAACCCGGGGATACAGCGATAAGGTTGGTGCGAGGTCCCCGAGCATGTCGTTATCAATCCCTTGTCTATCCTGCACCACCACTCTGGAATTATGTTGGGACCCATTTACGTTGTGGGCGGGTGAAGCGGGCCCTAGTCCAAGTTATTGTCATGGCTGGGAGAAGGTCGTCTATCAGCACTTGTCAAGGCCTGGAGCACCGATCGACCGTCATACCTAATGGACTACGGAATCTCCCAATTACTGGCCACGATGTGTGGTGTGTGGAGAGCTGTAGCCTTACGAGCCCGCTCTACCCCTGATCTAAAAAAAAAGGGGGGGAGGGGGAAACTTCGGCCGGTGTTCTGCGATGCCGTAGTCGCAAGACCTGGACCCGAGTGGATCTCAAGTACCGCTACAGTGAGTCCAACAGCTGAATGTGCGCGCTTGACAGATCACACTCTGTAAATTTGATTTTCAACAACCGGACCCCAAATGGCAGTAGGCGCCTAGTGATGACTGGGGGGTGACTCAAATACAGCTGTTCTGTGACCGATGTCGAAAATTTAGACTCTTCACTGACTAACCGTTTTTACAGAGGATCACATGGGCGTACAGTGGTTGGTAAATTTGTCCTCGGACTAGGGTATCTCAGGCCTCACGCACGATCGGAGTTGGAAGAGTCACGCATGTATGGCTCAACGCTAGTCGGGTCAATACAGATTAGCGGTGACTTGAAGGCCCACGCAAAGCACAACTATTACAACTACGTGTCGTAGCACGGCGGCGTCAGTAAAACTACGCTCGCCCTACGCCTCCATCAATCCTGTTCGGACGGCTTAGCTGAACGCTTGAAGGTATGAGTGTGGTCAGGAACATAATACAGTAGGACACTGGCAGCACAGCACAGTTTATGACTTCTCTTCTACTCGGCCAAGTTGACCGGAGAATGCAATAATCGTAACAACCACAGGCCTAGCATTGTTGGTGTGCAGACGACGGGGAAGCCTCACGACCGTTGTAATTTATGGCAGTCGGCCTGATTTGCTTGCGATAGTCATGGTACCAGAAACGAAGAACGCGGGAACTTTGGAGTACATATATTGCACTCGTGACTAGCTTCCTATTATAGATAGTTAACCCCAGGGACTTCAACGTGCTCAGCCAGCTGATACCCTGTCGTAATCCGCTGCCGCGGCGGCGCCGGCTGTCTCCGGGCCATAGGTCATCCGAGTCACCTCCACTTGTGACTCTCAGGGTGTGCCTGAAGCGTCCTCGCTCAGGATACGGTACTGGTTATCTCTCCCTTGGTAGAATAATGGCTACAAGCAGTTCAGTAGCACATCTCCCCGTACTACTCGGCCTCGCGGGCCAAGCCGCGACAGATGGCCGAAAATGTGACTGCCTACGAGCTCTCTGCGATACTCTCTGCTAAGCGCCAGTGGTATCGTAGAGAGGCCAAAACATACCGTCGAAAGTGCTGCTGGCAAGGTTGGCGCACCAATTGCCGATGCCTTGACGATCAACACTGTTCGAGTTTCAACGACCCCGATGGTGTCTAACGTTCCGCTCGCGCCCACTGGGCCACTGGCACTGCTCCAAACCAAGAGTTGTATCGCAGGCTCCTATTCAAAACCACTACTAGTTTCGCGTTGGCGAATGGGCGATCTTGGTTTCGCTTCCTCGTCACGTAATTGGGGTTCGCAGTTGTCTCATCGATTTTTGGCCTGAACACAGCGGTGAGTTCCAAATGGATCCTTGATCTGTCTCCGTTCAACAACTCGCATCGCAGGGCTTCTTCATAGGGCCCATTCTCCCTCGTCCAATTGAACGACTGGACCAGGTCCTCACTCATCGCCTACGAATTACATTACGAACTCGGGTAAATCAGGCTCCCTTTATCAAGTCGTTACGTATTTGATGCAAGCAACTGCTGGGCCATCTCAACTCATGCTTGTGGGATACCTCATCGCCGATTTCGACATGGCATTACAAATGTGGGATCGTTTTGCATCTCCTTACTCTTAACCCGTTGGCACTATAGGAACGCTGGTACAAATGCCTTCGCTGGTAGCTTCAGGAAGGAGGGACGTGGGATTTATCTGGAGCTTTGTCGTGCATCTTGTGCCTAGGAGGCTTTCTCTTCTCCTTCAGGGCTGGGCGGATTTTGTGCGCGTTTTGCTGCAACGCATCTTGCCCACACTCCTCGCTGGTCCTTTCACTATCCCGTATCTCTCGGAATGGCTGTCTTGAATATCGTTGTGCTGTCGACGATTGTCCGTTTTGGGCCTAAGATTGTACTCGAGCTTTACGCTAATATAGGTATGGAAAAGTGCCGAGCCGGTCACGACATTGTATTGATGTCAGCAGTGAAAGTCACGACCAAACTGATCTGTTGGCGAAGATTTACGTCGGGCATGTCAGCCACGGACAAAGGGGAGATCCAGAGATTTATCGAAGAATGAAAACCGAGAAAAAGTTGAAGAGAAGTCAGTCGGTAGAAGCAAGATGGCAAACAGAAAGACTGAACATGCATCCGAAATGCAGCGAACGCGTAGGAACTGATACGTGCCGAAGTCGGATGGCCCACGGATAGCAGGAAAAGGCACGGTGCTGAGCCGGCGACGACACTGCGTTGATATCAGCAGTGGAAGTCACGACCGAACAGATCTGTTGACGAGATTGATGCTGGGCATGTTGGCCACTGGCACGACGAGGGGGCGATTTATCGGAGGTCACGACACTGTCTTCGCTTGATAAATAGTTCCGACGATGACTCGGATATGTCATACCCAAGATGCTACAGTAGCTGGTGTCTCTGGGCACACTGGCAAGGGATCAGGAAGCCCATAACGAAACCAGGGCTATCAATACTTGCGCACATTGAAGAACACGCACTGCAGCATTTCATCTGACTCGGATGACTAGTCACATGTAACTTGAAGGGACATGCCGATCTGACTTGCAGATCTCGTTGTGCGACGATTCATCACTGGCAGAAAGAATACCGTACGTCACCTTACACAGCTCAGGATGTTCCTATTGCCTAACTTAACCTCAGTTGGAGCCCTGGTGTTCCTCTGCCCCCACAAAATGTTTTTAGATGCTTGGATCCAGTGGGTGTCGTTCTTCCTCGGCCCTGAGTCGGTTGTGAGATCTTGCTGACCCACTTTGCATATATAGTCAAATGTTTGGATCCAATATACCCGCTTTCTTGTTTCCTGGCATCGCACACTGCTATCGGTCTATGTGTAAACGTGACATTCCTCGTTCATTGTGGGATTTGTCCGAGTCGAGGACCAAAAACAGACTGTCAGTTTGGTAGTAGCTTTACCTAGCCTACCTCATCGTTTGCACAACTATTTCATCCGAGAAATGCACGCCGCGGCTCGAGATATTCACGCAATGATGGCTGATTATTAAGGAAGTCCTCCCTAGGATATGGGGGTGCAAGTCAGCGAAGACAATCCCGAGATAGATGGGTGGTACTAGTTGTCACCAATCGTTGTAAATTGGTGCGGTAACTTTGGTCTGATGCCATGTCACTGTTACAGTCATCTCACAAGATCACAAGATCTGCTACCTCGTCTATATTTCCATCTCAATCCACAGATTGACGAGCAATGCGCACTCGTTATCTACTACGCCATGATTTGCAATCCCACTCCCTAGCGTTCAATATTTCTCCCCGGTGTCTGATCATCAAACTGGAGGTGACTGTTTCTCGGTTCTGGTCAATTGTGGGACCATTGAAGGTCATCGCGGTTATCGGTCAAGCCGCGGGATCTGCTGTTCTGCCTCTGAGATTGGTCATCAAATCCAGCCTTAGAGAGCGGCAGGCTGGCAGTGGCTATGATGGAATGTATGGCCGTTGTGTGAGTAGTTGTGCCTAAGGCCTAGCGGCGAGTTGGTTGGAGTGACAAAGGCCCTTTGGAGTGTAAAATGAAGGATATATGTGTTCCTATGGTTTCCTAGACTAATGTTATTTGACCCTGAGAAAAGATCCATGGGATCTGTCCGCGAACCGGGCTTAACGCCCTAACGTCAACTGCGGCAATTTTCCTGAGTCCTGTAATCGGGAGTAAGCGTAGGGATATTTGATGAGTTATAAACACGACTATGGATGATCATGACTTAACGATGACGGGATAAGATTCTATCCGGATATTTTCCGATCGCCGGATTTACCGATTGAAATTGCAATCACTGGCAGGTCTGCGGGTCCTGTTGGGTTCAAGTTTTCATTGCCCACCTGTCCCATATATTTTCTTCCATCTTCCTTTGCGTCCAGGACTTGCTATCCCATGGACCATCAAGATGTGCAACAGCAGCCGAAAGACTTTTTTAATACCCTCTTCACTTCCGGCGTTGCCGCCGAGAGCGTCCAGCGCGGGAATGAATCTCATCATCCATCTATGTACAGTGGCGCCCTAACTTCGCCCTCCTCAGAGGCAGCCATGCCCTCCTCCAACCCAGTCATCCCCAACTTCCCTGTCAACTTCGACCTCATTACACAACTGATCGGCTCCCAAGGCCAGCAATCTCCTTCAATAGGCCAGGGTCAATATAGCCCTCAGCTTGTACTCGAACAACGCCTCAGGCTTAATCAATTGCACCAACTCCAGTTGCAGAACCAGATTCTTCAGCAACAAGTAAAGTCCAATACTGGTCACATCCTCACCAAGTCATCGCTCACCTTCCTTCACTACCTTTTTTTCTAGCTGGAATTCCTGAATGGTCAAGGCAGCGCATCTTCTATTGATGGCTCTCCCGACCGCCAAAAACCTCAAAACCCCAACCCCTTCCTTGGTCTCCCTACACCTAGTGAGTTCAGTCTTTGATTCCTCTCACCAGAAAACGAGACCAATCATATTCCAGTCAACTCCGCTGAGCTACACGCTCAATCTAGCCCAAGTACCGATTATATCTCCCCCATTACCCTCGGCTATGTCGATACCTCACAGTTTAGATCCAACAACTCGTCACAGCTCCCTCCCGATATGCACCTCCCTCCTCATCATATGTCGCCCTCGCACGATGCACGCTCTGCGCCGGCCAACCTCGTCTTCAATACAACACCGCCTATTCCTTTACCCTCCCCAGGAGATTTAGACTTCGATCTTTCGCCCTTAAGTCCCTGGATGGACGCATATAAACCCGATGCTCCACAGCAGTCTCGACGTAGTAAACGGACTGCGTCACCGCGTGAAGAAGAGCAGGTAAGAGTTACGCGACAACGCCCATCAGCCTCCCCGCGCGTTCCCCCCACTCCGAACCCCATGAAACGCACGCCGCGTGGCACAAAATCCGCATCCTCCACCCCGCTTTTACGCTCCACACGCCCCGGGGGACGCAAAAATAGCACCAGTGGCGAGATACCCGGCGACACACCTTCACCAGTAGACTTATCAATGCCGCCACCTGGTGCGCCAGCACCCCAACCCGAGTGCACCACATCACCTTCCTCCGCGAATATGCCTATCGCGAATTCATTGCCAACAAGTGCTACTGGGCCCCAACAAAGTATAACACCTGTTACCCCCGCAAGCATAATGAATCTCGGGGGACTTGGTATGAACAGTGGTCTAGCGCCTCCCACCCATGCAGTGAAAAACGACGCCAAGGGTAAATCCGGGGGCCGTGGGAAGGAAACTTCCGTTTCCGCGTCTACTTCCAAAAAAGGCAACGGGCTGTCCCTCGTGAGCCCCAGCCTGAAGGCTATTCTACCCGGTAAACTGAGCCAGCAACTTTATCTCATGAAATACTGACTTGATCGCGCATACCAGCCGGAAACGTGTATGCATCTAACTCCCTCGCTTCATCGCCCTTACCATCACCTGCTCTCCGTAAAACATCGCACAAGGCCGCTGAGCAGAAGCGCCGGGATTCACTTAAGACAACGTTCGATGACCTACGCACGCTACTTCCCCCCATTCCACTACCGACTGAGGAAGGTTTTCCCAACGAGCCAATCCTACCGGGGGCCATGCCTCCCCGTGGGCCGCCTAGAGGCAACACAGAGGGCCCAAATCGTGGTATCAGCAAGTTACAACTACTGCGTTGTGGAAACGATTACATTCGCCTGCTCAAAGAGAAGGTTTCAAGACGTGACGACGAAATTACATTACTTCGTTTCGAGGTGCGACGCTTGCGTGGGCTTATATGTGAGGATGTTTGGCGAGAGGGTGCAGAAGATATTGATCTCGAGCGCGACCTCGATTCTGGCGAAGTCGGCCCGTGGCGTCGGAGTACAGGCGCATATGATGCTGATGATATGGAAGACGACGCCGCAGAGTAGACATTACTGATCTTATTTACAGTGCCACCTTTAGACGTGAGTTGCGGTTAGCGTGGGCAGGGAGCATGACCCTGTGTTGTGATATGAAGTATTTTCGCAGTGGGTCTCTCGAAGAAGAAAGAAATTGTTTATAGCGTCCTGACAACGTATTATGCAACCTTGTACGGTCTCCTGACAAACCTCTTCTTTGTATGGAATCCCGACTGACCGACTGACTGACTGATCTATTGTTATCCCCACCTTCCGGTTCTGAGCAGCATCAGATATTCCTCATGTTCCATTTTTTCCCATCGTCTTTTGTTCCCCCCCCTCCCGGGGGCCCCAGGCTGATGGAACTTCTCCCGATCACCGTGCTTGTTATCTACCCCCTCCTCCCATGATCGGCTTTCGTGCCCAAGTCCCATTCACCCTGTCCTTCGGGCTGGCTCGGATGTCATGTCACGCTATTCTTCTCGGATCAGGCTCGACTAAATGTCGCAATAGAGCGGTTCCACCTGGATACTGCTGATCCCTATACCTCATGGCTGAGACCATCTATCAGTGGACACATCTGGATGCTTCGGTCGGCCTTAATTTCCGGTCCCTCTAGCGGTGAGACTGCGACATGACGTACCCAAAGATCACCGTTAAACTCTGCCATAACACGCTGATGGGGCCACTGTAGACGTCATCATGCTGATTCGGTTTTTCAGAATGCAAATGCGGTTCGCATTTTTTCCTTTGGCCACTGCTATGCCGATTTATCAAACTTGATTCTAGCGGCTAACACCAAGGAGGGGGGGCCTCCTCCACTTACTCGTTAATGTCGTATCCTGTGCACTCTTCTCCTAGTCAACGCACACGCCAGGGGTGGATCAACGTCCTTCGTCTATATTTCCCCGTTGCTCATATAACATGCCTAATTGTTAATCATGTCTCGCGGACTGTCATTATTTGTCCGGTCGTGGCGTTCTTGGAGTCCAATCCTTCCACCGCACTCAGGCTCTCTCCTGTTTATTTTTCTTTTCTAGGGCAGCCAAGTCGGTCAAGCACACTCTTTTCTAGCGCGCTACGTCTCTCTCCTTAGATGCGCATTCACTCGAGAATCACTCTGGCGAGAAATTAAGTGGACGTGGCGGCTCTGCACACTGAGACCCGCAAGGGCGCATAAGAAGGGCCGGAAGCGACTGGAACTAAGCACCTTCGTTTCCGACTGTCCCCGTCCCTGGCTGTGAGTATTTACTGCTGGTGGTGGCGAAAGCTCAGGCACGCTCGGCGACAAAAGCCGACCGCTAGTAAGCGACCGTCCACCTGTTTTTTCTCGCCGCTCCACAATTTCACGTGCACTGTTGACCGGAAACATTCGTGCCTCATAAGTCGGTCGTTAAGGCGTCAGGGATGAACAGGTGCTAGTGCCATGTAGCGCCACATTCCGTGGTACTACTTGCTTGGTCCGCGGTGTGTCGAACACTCGGATCATCCAGAGAAGACCCTTCAAGATGACGAAGAACCTGAGCTTCCTTAATTAAACACGCCGGGCTATGATAGAGTCTCGTCCTCGTCCGCGTCAGATAAACTATCACACGGGCGTTGAGCAAGCAACCCGGACGATGGGACTCCGTCGGCCGAAAAGGTTGATATGCTTTATGCTTTGATGCTTGACCAAAAAAAAATTTGATTCAGAGGTATGCGGTTTGCGGAGACATGCCGTAAGCTATGTAAGTGATGCTAGTGTGCCTACAGCCTATACCGCGAAGTTTCACGCTTCACCAGCCGTCTCAAGTGTAGAAAGTAGGTCCGATCCCGCTCTCGTTGAAGGGTGAGGATCAATGCAAGAAGCGCACAGATAAGGCGGCCTTTAGGAATTGTCGATCAAAGATGTCCAGACTCCAGAGTGTCGAAATTTCCTTTCAATGAAGTAAAATTAGTACTACTACCGCCGAAAGTGAAAGTACTAGTACTGTACTGGTATGATGGCCCTAACCTACGAGTGGAGTGGGCTCCACGCCCGTGATGGATCGGAATGGAATTATCTTTGTCCAGTCAGGCGATAAGATCTCAAGATAACGATCGGATCTCGTGCCAGGAGGGCAGATCTCAGATCCAGATTCCTCCTTGGTCCTTGGTCCCGTGGCCAGATGTGTAAATTTTTTTTTCCTATGGCCATAGGGGCACCAAACGATATCACCACCGCCAACTATGTCCAACCCTGGGCGCAGTCCTCTGTGCGTCGATCTCCACTTCCCGCGGGCCGTCTTCGACAAGAACTCACCTTGTCTATAACATGTCAGCTCGGCCGTATTCTTGCTCCATATCGCCCTGGAGGTGCCATTGGCTATCCAGGGCATCTGGGCGCCTGCGACCCTGCCTTTCCTCCAGCTAAACAACACGACGCTCGTCATACTGAAGGTGCGGTACACCATCCAGATATAATATACGGCTGCTCAACATACGTCGTTTGCAAGATGTACGCGACGCTGGTGCTCGGCGTTTGTATCATGGCGCTGCTCTGCTATCCCCTTCCAGGTGAGTCAGTGTAGTTGGGCGTTTGTGGCACATACAGTTGGCAGACTCACATGGGCTTCAGAGTTCCTTCCTGGCAAGCGCGCCCTTGCCATCGGCCTCTGCGTATACCACAGCATCATATCGACCGTACTCTTCCAAGCCCCGCGCTTCATCCCGTTCACCTTCGGTGCCTTCTTTGAAGCGTGTGTATATTGTTTATACCCCACATTCCCGCGCTGACACGGACGATCTCGCTTCACGATACGTAGGTACAAGTTCACCCCGGAAGTCCTTTGGGGATGTATGCATGGGTTCTTGGGTCTCGGTTTCGTCGCATGGTGGCAGGGAACCGTTGCGTACACGCAGATGGTAAAAAGGATGGAGTAGGCCTACTTGGGGCTACAAAGCGCCGCGGCCAATACTATCCTAGCTAAGCCCGAGTAGTCACTCAAGGCTATAGATCGGAGTGTCGAAGTCAACTAACGTTTCGGGGGATTGCGTGGCCTGTTGACTCATGCGATTTTGAGAGTAATATGGAGTTCCGAGTAGGCGCTGACACTGCGGGGCAAAGTGGGGTTGGCGCGTGCCGAATTCCCAAGGACTTGGAAAGTTATCATCATCACAAAGCTTTGCGCCGTAATGGTGCCACGTATTAATACATCGACGGCAGGAGATAAATTAACAAGGGAATGAGACTTGCATTAGCAAGTAGGATCCCAAACGAGGTAGGTTTGGCATATGTCTAGCAGGGCGGGCTGGGATCGTCGTCAACCCGAAGACGACGGGATATATATTTCATTGACAATTCTCACACAATTCCCGTTTAGCTCAGCTGGTAGAGCGCGTCACTAGTAAGTCACGTGTGTTTCAGCCCCTTACTTAATGACGAGGTCAGTCGTTCAAGTCGGCTAATGGGAATCCTTTTTCTGTTCTTTGGTTGTACACGCCGACCGCGGAGCGCTTTCAAAGTAGGGGACGCGCGTCCAGAAGAGGACTAATTGGTCCTTGATCAGATCTCCGACTACGACCAATACACCGTCGCAATCTTCCATCTTCCTAAGCGTCAGTCAGACTGACTCGAACAGAAATAATATGGGGACGAGGGCGAGAGCGAGCCACATGACAGTCATTGACACGCCGATGCCCTAGCCAAAGCCAAGGCTCGAGACCAAGGGCGCTTGCGTCTGTAACCGCAGCGGGGTTTGTACCCGGCTCGTGTAACGATGAGCATGCGCAACTGGACGGCATGACGTTATTCATGTCATGTGCATTTTGCATTTCAGAGTTTGTTTGTCCATGCCCACATGGTCCATGGGTCGCCCGTGAGCTGGCTCGTTACATCTCAGTTCACCGCGGAGCTGTGGATACACATCCAGTCACGAGAAGGAACCCTACATCTATCTGATGACGCCACATATTGATGATGTGCAGACTGAAGGCGACGACCGTCTAGCTTAGGTCAATCGAAGTGATAGATATGGACGAGAGTAAGCGGTCGCCATAGCTGCCGACGTGGCATTGTGTCGCTGGCTGTCTACAAGCGACAAAGCAAGCCGTAACGGAGAAAAGGTGTCACCGAGCTTCTTGGCCGGCGGCACAATAAGCTTACATCGCCTCTAAACCTTTCTTGTATTGTATTCTCCTTTCCTGTCCCAGCTTCGTGAGGGTCAGGGTTAATTGTCATCTGTCTGTCCATTGTTAGCCGTTGCCTATTGTCATGTCACGAAAACATCTCACCGTACTTTCGAACCCGTCGATGTACGTTGGGGTGCGTGGAGCCTGACATGGCGGCATCCAGCTCTCGTATCGTATCCACCTCCACCTATGGTCCCCAGGAAGGTAATTAAGGCTATGCCGTTCGGGTGACCGTTCTGGGGTGCTCGTTGATCCGGCCGCCGTAAGCACCGCCCCAGCCAGCGCAGGCGACTAAAGTGTTGGACACCGCCCCGCCATGCCACAGCCGGCCTGCGCAAATGCAGTATACGCGACCGGGCAGCGCGTGATCGAGCACACCGGCACGGCACGATCGGTAGGCAGGTTTGTCTGGTGTCTCAACATATTGCCGCCAAGGCGTCTTCCTGTCGCAACGTTGTAGCGGCCTAGATCTTTGGCTTTCTGGATCGGCCCAGCTTGAGGTGAAAAGCTGCCTACGAATAGCTCTCGAAGGCGGCCGCGAGGTGATTGTATAGCGGTCCAAAACAGGAAACACAGCCCGAGAAGTAGAGCCAAGTGGGCCTAAAGCTAGAACACTGGCACCTGTGCAGCTGGGAGGACAGGCCTGGGACTGATCTGCAGGGCTGGAAGGAGGTGAAGGGACCTTTAAGTAACGGTGCCTTATAAACTGATTTTTTTTTTTTCCTAGTAGAGGTTGACTATGCTTGAAGATAGTTCATACAACGGACGGTGTTGCATTGCCATAGACGGCTAACGACGATGCTAGCAGCTAGCAGGATTGCTGATATAGGTCACGGGAGAGCGGACCAGCAGTGGGGCGCGTGCGGAAAAGGCAAGCGCCACTGGGGCGGGAGTTAACGAGTTAATTATTGGATCAGACACACGTGTTGTGACTTAGAGGAGCTTGACGGGGGAAAGGGGGAGGTAAGAAGCTCCGGGCTTGCCCAGAACATACGAGCGATCGGCCAAGACGAATCGAAGCTCGAGTTGAATGGAGTTGTTTGGTGAGGGGATACCGTTAATTGACCATTTAGGAAGGGACAAACAACATTTAAGTGGGGTTGTCTGTTCCGTAGAGAAGTTCCTGACTGAGCAGGGAGCTCACTAATTTGACGGATCCGTAAGAGACTGATGGTACTAGATGATGCTGATGGGCCAAAATTATTTTGTTGGGCTGCGCGCTCACGGGACCGCCGCCGCCACAGTCAGCCCTACGTAGACAGGTCACTGATGCAGATGGGTGATGCAGCAGTCTTATCACAGTGAACTTTGCAAGTGTGAGAAAAGCGCGAGCTGGGAATAGTAGCTTATGCTAGCGATCAAAGCGATTGTGCGCCTGACGGAATCGACCCTCCTCGGGTCACGCCGCGGAGCCTCTCTGGGCGTTTCCGCTTCCGGCGACAAAAAGGCGCCAGCAGGAATCATTGTCTCTGTTTAGAGTCATACTGCTACCAGATCGAGTCATTCGAAAGGGCATTTGGTGCCGAGATCGAGGCCAGAGCAAGATAACCCAGAAATATGATTGTGGAAGAAACCGAGACTTTTCTAGGCCCGCTCATGCGTATCAGGAAGGCAAGAGCGCTCAAAGACCCCAAAGACGGTTAGCCGCGTTGTCAGTAAGGGGATGTCCCATTGTCCAAGCTGTCGGGGATGTGGGAGATCCAAAATTGAGAGCGCTGAAGGTTAGAATTATGTCTCCACAGCAACGGACGCGAGACGGATAGACGGGGAGCGCTGCGGAGAGGAAGCTAAGGTGGAGCTGGGTGTGTTTACGCCGAATGATATGTCTACGCCCAATGACTGCTCGCGTATAAGCTAGAGTGGAAATAAATAAATAAAAATAATTAACGTTTTGCGGCATCAGATAAGATGTTATAGAATGTGAAAACGGGGGCAGTTGAGTGGTCGACGTGTAGAATGGAGCCTTGAAGCTTCTCGGTCTGACAAATAACTAGAGTCGAGGTCGGGCCCTGACCTGACCATAGTTATATTTGTATTTGTGGGAAAAAGGTAAACAAAACCACGTGCCAGGTTGTCTATTTGTGGGTTATTTACGTTTCACAAGCTGCCGTTTGAGTATAACAGCCGGCGTTCACTCGTCTGTTTATTAGGCCACCACGCTCACCGCTCCACCCAACACCTTGGATATATAGCCTCCCGCCCCCATCCTTGCCCGGATAATATGGCCGTTATGCTCCCTCTACATCCCCCCGCTATCCCACCTCACAAACGTCGCCGTCGCACCGCTACTTCCGTACTTGCCGGCGATTTTGACCCACGGCCACCTAGAGACGTGCTCACAAGCCTTCTGAATGGTGTCCCCCGCTATTCTGTTGTGGAGTCGCCAGATGACATGAAGCGAGAAAAGCGGAGGGATAAGAAGGCGCGCGAGAGGGTCAAGAAAAGGGCCAAATCGGCCCAGGAGGTACCGGTAAATGGTGAATCGGGCGCTCACCACGATACTGTTCCCCCCATCGCCGATGTTCCCTTACATTCCAAAGATTTCCTTTTTGATACCTCGTCTTCGTCGACGTGGGGTTCCCGCCCAGTATTACACCTTGCTACCACACAGCGTTCTGTGTCAGTCACCCCGCCACCTATGCCTTCTTCCCCCCCTACTACACCTGGTCCTTCAATTTCCTCCAGCACATCGCGGACATCATCCAAGAGACCACACACTCCCGGCGATGACTCCGACTTGGATGGATCACAAGCAGACATTACCGAATCTACACCGCAGCCTCGACCTCGCAAGAAGCGTCCCGCATCACGAAAAGGTTGGAAGGGTTGGGTGGAGGGGTCGCCACCGCCATCGGAGAAGTTGATAAATCTGGATGCTGTAAAGGTCTTGGAAGAGCGGCGGACTCGGAGCGGGAAGAGCTTTGATGCGATAGGGCTCGGAAAAGACTCATGGGTCTAAGATGGTGCGCTGCGTGCCATCAACCTAGATTTTGGCCTTACATATCTCCTCCCTAGCATACAAACGGCAAGCGGTGCTGCGGCGCTGTGCTGCGGGTTCTGTTTGTCGTATCCTTATTTATTCTTTCATTGCACTCTCTGTCCTTGTTTGTTTTCCTACCCGTTCTTGCTTTACCTCTGGATCCATTTCCCTCGGTTGCTCTCGTCTGTTCTCATGTATATCCCGTCATTTTCATTCTGTTATGCAGGTTTTGCGCGATCTTTCACACATCGGTACCATCCTCATGTATTTCATACACCCTCGTTACAACTGCAGCCAATATCTTCTTCTAGCCGTTCTGAAGACCCACCTAACATCTTAATGTTTCTTTGTATTTCTCCTTGAAAGTAGATTACCAATCGAACAACACATCTGTGATCCGCACGAATAAACGATAGAGGTGATTGTTTACAAACCCCGGCTCCCACTTTGATTAACAAGATGCACCTCAAAAGATGCCCATGGGCCAGATCAGGCTAGTACAATAGCAACAGCGGTCATCTGTTTAGAATGCCGTCAGCAAAGGGACTCAGTGGACAATGCTCGCCAAACTCCCGTTGACTCCTGACGTGACAAGTTGGCACTCTTCCCACGATCGGTGTCTCAGCATGTTCCAAAATTGGGTCTTCCCACCAGCCCGGCGCGGCCTTGCGTGTGAGCCTCGGTGAGCTCGAGCCTCCTGGACAAGTGAGCAACGTGGCGCAGGGCAGCTTGCCCTTCCGCTTCTCAACATCCAAATGTACGTCAAACCGATTATTTTAGATACACGGGTCGTTCGTCGGTTTCATCTTGGCACCTCCCTCGCTTTTTGCGGTGATCAGGCGCTTTCCTGCCCCTGCGTGGTCGGCTGCCCGGCGCCGGCGTGCACGATCACAAACGCCTAAGTGACACAGTGCTGACGCTGTTCTAGTCTAGACCCCTTCGCTTCACGGACGTGCCACGATGCTGTCGCGTTTTCTGCCTCCACCTCTACCTCCGCCTCAGTCATGGTACCCTGGGCACATGACGCAATTCTCTCGAATCCTTCCCACCTTGCTCGCGCGTACCGACGTGGTTCTCGAGTTACGGGACGCTCGACTCCCCCTTTCAAGCCTAAACAGAAACTTCGAAGGTGAGTGATAGAGTCGAGAGAAGCCAAAGAACCCCCAGGCCGACAATAACGGCGCGTTTGCGGCCCTGGGGGATCCCACGTTTTACCCATATGCTGTTTTCGTTCTCTGGGGTCTCTCTTACGACCCCTGCAGAGGTTAGGCGTGCTCGACATGTGGCAGATCAGAACGCCCTTAATTTTCCTGCTCGGCGATTCGATTGCCTGGGTCCCTGATTCTCCGGTGCATTTCCTTTTTCTTTCTGTGACGCACGGCGTCAATACAGCAGCCTTGGCGCGAGGCGCTTATGACTTTCGCGCCCATCACTCGCACATTACTTGCGGTTCGAGAAATGATTTTTGGGGAGCCCATCACTGATATGATCGCCCCACCCAGGAGTGTTGAACCGATGGCGCACAGAGCGTGTGCAGCTCTCCAAACACGCCGCTGCCTCCTCCTCGCATGCCGGTGCACGTGTGTCTGAGCGCATTGTCGTGTTCAACAAGCGCGACCTAGTTCCCGAGTGGGGCATTGAGGTAGAGACTTTACTCGCCCGCCATACATGTCAATCGCTTCTCATCTCTGCCCCACGAGCACAGCTCTTTCAAAAAGCTATGGCCGCAAAATTTCCAGAGCAAAAGACAATGTTTGTATCATGGAACAGGCCGAAGGATATCAAGGCAGTGAGCGGCGTTCTTGTGAGTATGTCGGCATGCTCCTCTACTCCACATGGCTTCGTTTACGTACCTGGCACGAATAGACATCGCTCGAGACCACCCCCATATACCGGAGCTAAATGTACTTGTCGTTGGCATGCCAAATGTCGGCAAGTCAACACTTTTGAATGCTCTCAGAGACGTCGGTATCCCCGGCCGTGCGTTTTTTCTTACATTCTTCGTCTGTCATGTATTTACAAATTTTTTGCATGTTCCCAGCGACACCGAAGGCCCTCCGCACCTCTGCACAGCCAGGGTTAACAAGAGCTCTCTCCACGCGGCTAAAGCTGTCGCAAGACCCGCTCGTATATTCCTTTGACTCACCAGGAGTGATGTTGCCTTTTCTCGGACGTGGAGACAAAGGGGCCGAGCGCGGTATAAAATTGGCACTGATTGGTACGCATTTGCGTAAAATAGGCACTTTTGGCATTGGTCGACTCACTCTGCCGGGCCCAGCCGGTATCAAGGAAGGACTGTATGATGATGAAACACTCGCCGCCTACTTGTTATATCGCCTTAATACACTCGATAGCACCGGTATGTTTACGTGCCCACGAAATATGTTTCTAGTTCCCTGACTTTTTTTTGATTTCCCCTCGCGTTATGTCATACAATCGCTTGGCTCAAGTGCCCGCATATCTGGCGCTATTGCCACCGGGAACGCCGCCAACAGGCGACGTGCACGAATTTTTGGGGTTATTGGCACGCAGGCTTGGCATGCTGCGGCGTGGCGGGGTACCTGACCTGCCGAGAGCCGCGGGCTGGTTCGTACGGTGGTGGAGAGAGCAAGGCGGTGCCGCGAGCACCCGCCGTACCGGGTGGGGCCTCGACTTTGAGTGGCGCGCGGACGCGGAGCCGAGCGACGCCGCCGTGCAGGCGCACATGGAAGAGTGCATCGAACGCTATGTGGCGGAGGAAGCACGGGAAGAAGAGGAGGGCGGGGCGGTGAGCGCGACGCAAGAACGCAAACGCGTTCGCGAGGAGAAACAGGCGAAGCGGATCCTGCGCGCCAAGGCCCGGTTGTCGACCAAGCGCGCGGCCTGATCGAAGGATTGCGGCATTGGAAGCGGTGGGAGGAGGTTTTCTGTCATGTGCCAAACTTTCGCTTATTTTGCTCGCCCTACAGCATGCGGGAATCCCAACAGCTACCGTTTGTCTATCCTTTACGCCACCCAGATCAGATGGGAACGTGTGTGGCGCCCCACACATCATCATTTTACTCTTCTTCTACATGCGCCCTATCTCCATTTGCCACCGCAAACCCAATCTGGATTATTTCACCAAGGCCATCAGTACTATTGAGTAGATTGCGGTCGTATGTGGAGCAATACGGGTTCGGTATCAAAACAATTCTTTTCCAAGACATGATGCGGTGGGAACGCCAGACGTTCCTCGATTTGGTTCCTCGCCTGCGCCAGGTGGTCACCGGACGAGTGATGACGAGCATTTGTGAAGAACCTGGTGTGAGTGCTGCTGTAGGGATTCACTGCGTGGTCTGTTATTAAATCCACGTGGTAACCAAGGTATGTGAAATCAGCAGTTTCGTACAGGCCAAATTTTTTTTTTGGAATGGTAGTAGGAGGAACGCTCAGTGGTTCCAGGCCGTGCTGCCCGCTCTTATGATCTGGATCAGAGGCCTGGGTCTCCGTGCGGCGAAGAGAGTTGTTGCCGGGCTTGGGAAAACAGATCCACATGACGCTAGTGGACTGTATGTATCACTGGAGGCCGTATGATCACAACGGCCAGCCGTCAGGGTTCTCTGATGGGTACCACGAGCAAGAAGCGTTTGGGTTATTTATTTGAGTTATTATTTCATTTCGATTTCTTTTTTTCATTGCTTGGAGATTGCTGCTAACACACTGCCGCCCACTCTACGAGTGATTAATGACGGATGAGTGGCCGCCGAGACATCGGTGATCGTATGGATCCATCTACTGGAAATGAGGCGGTGTCCTCGGGACACATACAGTACACTTCAGTCGCCGGCGAATTGCCAGTATAAGGGACATCTACACCGCCTCCGATCGGCGGGCGGCGCTCATACGGTGAGAACAGAGCTCACCCCCGCGGCCGGCGGACTACCGGTGGCATAGGTTTGAAGGCGGGGCCGCTAGGCACCCCGGTTGGTGATTCAGACATCTGCTGCTGCCAGCAGAGATGATTGCTCGACATAGACGCACTGGAAGGTCGGGAATCATGCACGGCGTACCGCAACACCTCGCGATGACGACGGGCTCCTTACTCGAGGTGAAGCGGCCTCGACACACTGGTCTCAAACAAGGGGATTAATTTCAGCACCGCAAGTGTGACTTGCACCGGCTTTGTCGTGTCCTCGAGTGCGCGAGGGACAGGCGGCCACGATTATACCGGAGTGCCTTGAGAAGCGGTGTATTGATTCGCTTCTGAGTGTGGGCCACACCGGATCTAAGTTTAGTTTAGGGGTACACACCCTCGGCCCTCGGCACTTAAATCAGCAGAAGAGGGGACCGGACCTCGTCGGTGGCCAGCGATCATTTCGCGCTACGTCTCCCATATCAAGCTAGCACCGGCGGTGCGGTGGGAATGAGAAGTTCGTTCAATGAAATGGACACTGTGTTTCATTGACAAACCGCCCCGCTCCCCTCCCCGCCCGGTAGGCCCGAAATTCCAAGTAACTTAATCGGGAGCATTCTTCTAGTACGAATTTGCACCGCCGGGTCGTTGGCGAGTTCCAACAGGCACTACTGGATGTGAAGAGACCGTGAAGGTTTCGAGGTATTTCGATCTCCAACATGGAGACAGCCTCCTCGGGCCATCCTTGCTCCGGCCGCGGGGATATAGACGTCCCGTCGGGTGGGGGGTTGATGATTGATGATTATTCACGAGCAAGACAAAGGATGCTTGGAGTGGGCCCACTTCCCAAGTTGGTCTAAGTGACAGCCAGCGGCCCAGCGCTCGGGCGAGAGCTTGCCTAGCCTTTTTTGGTGTATGCGCAAGCCACAATTCCATTCCGCACCCCAACGGCGACAGCGCGTGGCAACGGGATTATTGGACATGGAGGGGAACAAAAAAACAACAATAAACATTAAGATACAGATCTAATCTCACCGGTAGGATACAATTACAAACGGCAAAACCCGTAGCATGGCAGGTACGACGGCTTTCAGAAGTCCATATAGTCACGCCCAGAGGCCCATGCAGGTCCCGTGTTCGAAGTACCATATGGATCATCTGTTGCGACGCCTTCGACATCCTTGAACGAGAACTCGCGCTTGAACTTGGCCTCAAGAGAGGACAGCGTGCCAATCAGCTTTGTGCAGGCCTGGTCGAGAGCAGCAGCCGGCGTGATTGTTCCGTCCGTTTGGATTTTCACCAGAAAATATGGGTGCAACGGGTGAGGGACCTTGTAGCCAGCGAAAAGGACTTGTGGCATGGCGTGGAGCTGGCTGATGAATACCGACGTGTGTGAGCAGAGCGAAAGCAGATGTGAAGGGGGACGCACCCGCGGATCATGCTAGCGAGCGTGTGGTCTTGCTTGACAACTTTTATGGTCGCGGCGTTAGGGATTTTCGTGTCTTCGGTCACCTCGACGCTACACAAATGGACGCCTCAGGATAATGCCTTCAAGAGGGTATGACGGCCACACACGGCTTCTCGCCTTCGTCAAGAACAAATAGCTCATATCTGTTCGGTGCGTTCATGGGACGACTGATAAGAGATACAGAAGTCAGGAAGACATGCTATCGGAAAGACCCTAAGAAGTAGCGAATCATAAGCAGAACTGAAATTTATACGTTGTCACCAACGTGCCATGCACTCAGAGGATTGACAGATTTGGTATAAAGTATAATCATCTTGAAAATCAAGAGAAACAGAACATTCACCTGTCTCTATCGGCAACAGATGTGGCCGCTCAGAGTCTTATGGGCTGCGCTGCGATCGTGGATGTCAGCTAGTGATTTATCACCAATACAAGACAGAGGATTCAGGACACGATGTAAAATCACATGTGATCATAGACAATAAATTTGAGGCTCTGAGGCCACATCACAAGAGAAAAGGTGAAGAGGTAGTTGGTACTCACAAATTGGTGCAATTTATGACAGACCCAGAGGAGATGCGCCTTGACTGACGCGAGCGCGAGAGCGCTGAGAGGAAGGCCCGTCTGGTTTCTAATAATTAGAACTCCGCTTGAACTCGATTCGGTTCCTCGGAAAGCATATTCATCTAGCGGGGCCCAAACTGACAACGGTCAAAAATCCCTCAAGGTGAGCTGCACGCCGTTCGTTGTCCTATCGTCTCGCCAGACTGCTTTCCATACCCTCCACTGGGTTCACGATTCGCGTTTTTCGCGGTCCGGTTGTGGTCTGAGGCGATTGGCGTGGTGGATGGGCGCTTTAGTGCGTAGATGACACTCAATGTGCTAACTTTGAGATGCGCAGAAGATGCCGTCCCGTTTCTCGAAGACTCGCAAGCATCGCGGTCATGTCTCAGCAGGTCATGGACGTGTAGGAAAGCACCGGAAACATCCCGGAGGTCGTGGTCTTGCTGGTGGTCAGCACCACCACCGGTATGTCTCATCCATCTCTCACTACTTTGAATGCGGGATTAACCAGGCTTCGCGCGCCCTCAGAACAAACCTGGATAAATACCATCCTGGTTACTTCGGTAAGGTCGGTATGCGCCATTTCCACTTGACGCGCAATGCGCATTGGAACCCGACCGTCAATGTGGACAAGCTGTGGGCGCTTGTGCCAGAGGAGCACAAGACTGGCCTCACGGCGAATTCGGAGGTTGTTCCCGTAGTAAATGTGCTGCACCATGGTTATAGCAAGGTCTTGGGCAATGGTCGGTGAGTGGTCGCAAACGAGCCATGTCTGTTGCGCGTGGGATTGACGTTCACTAGGCTTCCCAACATGCCGATAATTGTGAAGGCACGATATGTCTCTGAGAAAGCAGAGTACGTTGTCCGCAGTGCGTGCGTGAGATTTACTGATGGGCTGTCACAGGGCCAAAATCAAAGCTGCGGGTGGAGTTGTGAAGTTGGTCGCCTGAGGTCATCGAATATGTTCTTTTTCACTATTTGATATGCGAACTGCAATGCCTACGCCGTGATCATGCTATTTTAAGCTCTAGCGCCTTGCCGATTTGGTGAGAGTGTGGGAATGAAGCGGTCTAGAAGCATAAAATGAAGGTGGAATACCCACGAGTATTCCCATCTCACTGGAACGGGAGCAATGAGAGAGACAGTGCCAACCGGGAAGAATAAGCGAAAAGATGCTGACGTGAGGGAGGCGAGGTCAGCTGTCCCACGGGATCATTCAGCCGAGCCGAGGGTAAGCTAAGCTAAGCCTGTACTTGTATCGTATCGTAGACAGTTCCCCCTTCCTTCGCCCTCCCATCCACGTCATGCCTTCCTTCTCAAACTGGTGTAAGTCCCATACAAAGCGACATTTCTGGCACTATAACGATAAGCAACTATTATCTTGCTCTAGACTCTCAACAATACGCCGCGTGGAATCGAACTAGGAGACTTCGCGCAACCCCTTACCTGGCTAGGACTGAAACCAACACCTCACGGAGAGCAACAGCTCTCGCTGCTGATCTAGCAAATACACAATTGTCAACAAACGATGTTGAAGCAAACTTGACGGTTCATCCAACAGACAAAAGAGAAGAAACACTCTTCGGGCCAAATGTTGGTATCATTAGCGACGGGCCATCCTGGGCCCAATCAGAGGATGCAAAGGAGGACACATCTTCAGATTATCTCACGCCAGAGATCGTCAGGCGATGGGTGGAGACGAGCAAAGAGGTGCTCATACCATTCTGTTCCTCTTTTTGTAAATTCTGACTCTTTCCCTAGGCAGTTCAGCCTACGACCACTTTGCAGGCCTTGGTCAATCTGAAACGTCCCACCCTCAGACTTTCTCCGCTGGCGATACACCCGTCTGACGACCCGTCTAATGCTGAACTCCATAGCAATCACGCCCTTGAATTCGAGTATGATTGTGATGCTCCCAAGTGCAGCATCGCGGTCCAGGTCATCGTTCCCTCAAAGGAGGCGAATTCTTCCGGAGACTCCGGTCCATTGGGCCAGCGTATCACCGTATATGAATCCGTCTTCGAGGGCGGTTTTGGTCGCTTGCTCAAGCTCGAGGATGGCGCGACCATTGAGCTCGGCCGGTTCGAGCACATGCCACATGGCGCCCCAGTCATTGATGTGGTCCATCTGCTACCCAAGATCGAGACATCCGAGCATCCCGACCTTTCATCCCAACGCAACCCAACTCCTAGCCCAACCCCTGAGAATCAAGAAAATGCTCGCAAGCGCCGCTTTGCAGCGTTACATTTCCGCCGGCGCTCTCAGAACGGCTCTGTTTCCGGCCCCGCGCTGGCAGTGCTCGATAATGATACTGCGGCCGTTACCGAGGTTGGGGAGAAAGATAAGGATACGCAGAATGACGACGGTGTTCGAGTAGTCATTCAGCTCGTTGCTCTTGATGACTTCGGGAAAGAGCTACCATCAGTAAACAGGCAGTCGACCTACCTGCACGTCGTCCGTCTTGGTTCACCGGTTATTGGTGGGGAGGACAACAGACCGTGGGTAGTCAAGGTTGTGAAACGCGAAGCCACGGCGAGTATATTCAATTTCTGATGCCACACATATTGCTCACGCGGTCGATGTGAAGATTGGCCCACATACATTCCATCTGCATGAAATTTACGGCCTTTCCTCGGCCTCTGTTCAGACCACTGTACCTCTTGACAACGAGGCTGTACACACGTACCCACCTACCGTCCCGGCTCCTGCTGAGGATGAGCCGTCATCCGAGTGCCTCGTCTGCCTCAGCTCACCACGTGAGGTCGTTCTCCTGCCCTGTCGCCACCTTGTCGCTTGTAAGGAGTGCGCCATCAATATGGTCGAATTTGGCGCTGGTGGGGCAATCATGCACGCCGAGGAACCTACAGCGACTACCGAACCCCAACCTACCGAGGTCACCGAGACGCCCGCTGTTGACGACCCCGTGCCTCCGGCTGCCACCACTAGCACCGCGGGGGGAGATGCCCCCGCCCCGGATGCTGTGCCGGGGGGCCAAGCGAACAATACTGACCCGCCTGCTGCCGAAACATCTCAGCCTGCTGCTGCGCAACCTGAGGGGGATGCCGACATGGCAACCCCACCAGTGCCTGAACCGCCAGCCCCCTCTGCCACACCGGCCCCGTCCGCCCCAAACGATCCACCCAATACGCCGCAAGCCCCACAGAACCCGAGGCGCAAGCGGCGCGCTAAAGGATGGTCTTGCCCCGTTTGCCGTCAACGTAAGCGGTTCACTCTTCACACCATCTTTTGATCCACTTGCTGACGTTGCGCTGATGGACAACCAACCCCCGGCTTTTTTTTTGTTCCCTATCAGCTTACACCTCTTTGCTGCGGATTACGACTACTCCGCCTACGATGGAAGGCGGCAAGGAGGGCAAGCGCGTCTCGACGTCGACCATCGACCATCCTCTGGCGACCGCCACCCATGCGACTCCTGCTGCTGCGTTGGTGGTGCCCACCCCCGCTCTCGAGTCGACACCGGAGGAGCCTGCGGCGCTCGCGCCGTCGCGTTCGTTGCGGCCAGTGTTCCTCCGCGGGTTGTCGCGTCGCGTTGCTGATCCCGTGTCGCCTGTCTGACACCCGATTCGTTCCGTCTCAGTCCCGCGGCAGGCGGTGCGGTGCCACCGGTCAACGCTCTCGGCTCGCGTGTTTCGGGTGGGCGTTTGGATTTACTTTGTGGGGATATATTCTACGTGTGTGTGTGCGTCTGTGTGCTTTGTTTTGTAAGATGCTACCTACTAGTACGAACGTTGTGTTGGTCGCGGTCATTCCTCTCCGTCGTCTCTCCGTTCCTTTCGCACTCCCCCCTTTCTTGTTCGTCGTAATCGTGCGCGGTTCTTCCCTTCCCTCCTCTCCGCCGAATATTTATTTTATGTTTTTCTCTTTGTCCATAGTTATGTTACTCTCGTTCCCCGGATCTCGATGGTATTCACATACCTACACCCAGCATGTGGACATACAGTATAAATGCGGCTATGACAATCATGTGTTTTCACTCCTGCTGTCGTATCTGAAGGGCGAGTGCAGACAGTAGAGTATCTATCTATACACGATGTGATAGGTATCAAGTACAGTGGATAATGTATACAGTATACGGATGCGGAGAAGAAATACAAGTACAAGCGCGAGAATTGCAGTCTCGCTCTATGATAGATAGTCTGATACATGTAGTAATGGTCCGCGATCTATTTGAAATCGACCCGCGATAGTCCCATGGTTTGCAGATAATAGTAATAAAAAAACGGAAGGGGGGGGCAGTTACGTCCTCGTCCTCTCGTCCCTCTCTCTCAGATGTCAAACATGAATCAACCGCGCCTCTACGTCCTCGCCTCCAAATCCAGCTGGCGGCATACCCGGCGTCTGCGGCTCGAGCGCATCCAAAGTCCACTCTGCGCGCATCCGCGCACAAACGGCCCGAAACGCGCTCACGGATCCCTTTTCCTGCACCAGCGTCATCGTGCACCCCCCTGCACCCCCTACTCCTACTCCTGCTCCTGCTCCTGGTCCGCCAGCACTCCCACGGCCGCTGCTGCTGCTGCTGCTGCTGCTACTGCTGCCGACGGTAAACTCGATGCGGAACCGCACAGCTTTCTGGACGAGGTGGCCCGTAGCGGGGTCGTACGCGTCTTCCAGGCGCGCGCGGAGTGCGCCGTCGGGCTGCGGTTCGGCGAGGAGGACGGGCGCGAGAAGGCGCCTGACTTCGGCTCGTGTTGGCCCCACGCCGTTGCGTGAGCGGAGGGCGACGGCGTGCGTGCGCCAGTGGAAGAGGCTCGAGAACCAGCCTTTGACTTCGCCGACGGCGGGCGAGCCGAGGAGCGATTTGGGCGAGGGGAGGACCGGCGAGGCGTTGTTGCGCGGCGAGTCGTGCAGGTCCAAGGCAGTGGGTGCTACAAAAGCGGTGTAGATGTTTAGGTTTATATTTAATTATTTTTTTTTCTCTGTTAGGGGGAGGAGGGGGGAAGGTGTGTGTGTACTTACGTTTGCTTTTTCGGTCTTTCTTGGTGCGCGTCACCGCTTCTGGTGGAACGGTTATGTTCCCGATCTCCTTGCGTAGCACGCCGCTACCATTCGCCTTGGCAAAGCCAAGGCCACTCAGCACTTGACCGTCTTCCGCGGTATATCCGGTAGTACTGGGTCGTCTGCGCGCGTTCGGGCCTTGTTCCACATTCGCATTCTCCTTGTCTTCTTCAGATGCGTCGTGCTCGTGGACCCGCTCTTTCTCTGGCTCGACTTCGGTGGGGGCGGGGTACTGCCCGAGCATGGGTAGCGTGCGGTATCGCGCCTGTGCCTGTGCAGCATCTGCACGCGCTTGGAGTTGAGCACGCGCAAAGGCTGCGTTGAGGACATTCATTCGACCGGCAATATCGTCGATCGTCCGCTGGAAGGTAGCATTCGAGATGCGGGGCGCGCTGACTGGCGGGAGGGCCCCGGAGAGCGGCGATGTTGCGGCAATCGGGCCCAAAGGAACCATAAAGCTAGGCGTGTGCTCATGTGAATGCGGTTGGGTAGACACGATAAACGGATTGAGTTGTTCGGCGTAGGCAACGGCGGGCGGCGGTACTCGGGACACTCCATAAAAGGCGCGTGCGTGGGACGGCGACGATGGGTTGCTCAACGGCGTCATGTTCGGCGCTCCAAAGGCTGCGTGAGAGTGTGCATGAGCAGACGCGGGTGATGAAATAGGACGCGGGCGATGACCACGCGGACCAGCAGGGGAACTGGGGCGCGTTCGACGTGGCGGCGCTGGCACCCATGATTGTTGGTACGAGGGTGGCGCAATTGCCAAGCGATCATCAGACGTGGGCGGTGGTAGGAATGCGAAACTCGAGGTTGGCGCCGGAGTGCTGTCCGCACTGAGCGGCCGGCGTTTCTTGGATAAGGGCGCCACGTACAAACGGGTGACAAACTTTTCGCCGCGCGCGTTTAAGAGGGAAGGCTCGTCGACGTCCATGAAAATTCCGCGCTCTTCGAGCGTTCTGGAGCGGTGCTGCAGGAGAAGAAAGTAGAACGCTTTAGTGAGTGTGCCGGATCCCGCAGGGCTGAGCAGCTCGGTTGTGATCGTGTCAGGGTCGGCGTAGCGGCCCCAGATGACGCAAAGATATTCAAACACGTCTGGATCGATGTGAGAGGTTGATGGGATAGGACGCGCCAGTTCTGCAACAGTGGGTGCAGGGACATACAAAATGCCCGGGGTGTCTTGTGTGAACCAAGGATGAACAAGAATATCGGGAATCTAGGAGCACTCGCCCGTAAGCCGGCGGGTTGCGCGAGAGGAGAATACATTACTGACGGATATGCGTTGCGACGCGCCCACGGTGAGCATACGAGAGATGAGATCCTGCGCTTGTGGATCGACCCAGGCGGGTATATCGTACTTGCCAGCCTTGACTTTAGACAGGAGGGTGCGGACATTCTTGTCGTCAAAAGGTAGTCGACCGGTTAGGAGGGCGAAGAGAATAACGCCGCAAGACCATATGTCGGTGGCGGTTCCGCTGTATTTATGGCCATGAACGATCTCAGGGCTGGCATAGTGAGGGCTTCCGCAGCTGGTTTCGAGCTCGAGGGAGGGTGGTGCAAAGGCTGCCATGCCCCAATCGGCGATCTTGATCAAGGGAGGGTTTAGTGAGTGAATTAGGATGTTTTCTGGTTTGAGGTCGCGATGAATAATGGAAAATGCATGGGCATAATTGAGGCCATAGATGATTTGTTTGAAATAGGCGAGGGCATCAAGCGGAGGCAGTTTGCCACGGTTTACGAGAAAATCAAATAGTTCGCCGCCTTCGACGTATTCCAGTATGAGGTAAAGCTCCTTGTCACCTTCATAGACATCGTATATGCGCATAATATTCGGGTGATTCATGAGCTTCATCATGATAATTTCGCGGTCGATGCCAAGGCGCTGCTTATCTACCTTTGCTTGTCTGGTATTGAGAGAGGTGCGAGAGCCAAAGACAAAATCCAGGGGGAGAATCTTTATGGCTGCGAGCTGACCAGTGCGGCGGTGCCTAGCAATTTTGACGTGCCCGCTGGCGCCCTTGCCGACGCATTCGCCAATAATCCAGGGACCCACATACTTTGCATCTTGGGGATAGTCGAAAGCACCGCGACCAGCGGCTGCCTTTTCCTTTTGCCAACGAGTGCCATGACGGGCTGAGTACTGTACAGGAGGTGCGCGAGGAGGGCTGTGTGAAACATGGGACATTATTATATGGCTGTGGTATTTTATATTAGTTTGGATTATAGAGTATGACTCCAGGTCGTTGTCGGCGTCGTTGATGTTGTGTTGATAGTAGTAATGAATGAGTAGTTGATTAAGAGATAACAGGACATGTCTCACGTGACCGTGAGCCGTCTCCGGACCGGACCGGACCCTGACCCGGACCCGGACCCGACGATAAGCCGAATTCCGAGGAGCCGAGCGCGTATAGAACCAGTTCTGGTCCGAGTCAAGCGCCGAGCAAACATACAATTGCATTGCATTGCTCGTCATCTCCTCGCCCGCCATGAAGATGATGATACCCCCTTCTTCTCTCCTTTTAATCTCTTTATTTTCTCTCACAAACGCATATACCTGGAAATTCACTTCTCAGCCCCGTCAATGTCAATCCCTCTCCCTCGCCGTCTCAGGTTCCGGCAATCCTCCCTACAGCCTCCTTATCATACCTACTGGTCCCAGCCCTCTCCAAAATAACACTGAAGTTCGCACAATTCAGAACATCCCTTTCTCTGGAACCAGCAATACCTTGACCTTTCAGCTTAATTATCCTGCAAATTCTTCATTTGTTGCAGTGGTAAGTTGTCATTTTCTCCCCGGTTCCTTTGCTTATCGCGTGCCGCACTGCTTAGGTCAGTGACAGCAGCGGTTTTGGCTCAGGCGGCACCAGCACACCGGTTACCGTTCTCCAATCGTCCGACTCGAGTTGCTACAATTCCTCTCGCAGCGTCCAAGGCCCTTGGGTGTTCAGTGTTAATCCCACAGGTGGGATCACCCAATGCGAATCGGTTCGGTTGTGGTGGGAACCATCTTTCGTTAATGGGTGAGTCCCCTTCATTTTCCGCAGTCCTCTTACCCTCTTCGGCACTCTGACGTTTTCACTCGTCACGGCATCCACGCCGCACAGCACCGTGAAGTTTTATGGGGTCATACCCGGCGGCAATTCTTTCAATATCCCGCAAGGTTCACTTTCCACGGATACCAACACTGGAACTGGCTTCAATTGGGTCGTTGATATCGCCGGCGGGACCAATATCTTAGTCGTCGCAGGTGATGATAGAGGGATTGGAGCTGGCGGTAGTGCTCCATTTACTGTGGCGTACGCATCGAATGGCTCCTGCCTCACCAGCAATTCGCCCTCTTCGACGGCCGGTAGTCCTGCGGGAGGCAGCTATCCCACCAGCCCGAGTGACAACACATCAACGGGCAGTGGGAGCAATTCGTAAGCCAATAATTTGCTGTCGGAGGCGCCGCCTAAGCTGACATACCATCATATTGTTCCCGAAGCAATACCGGAGCTATCGTTGGTACGTATTCTCGCCGCGTCCAGGGGTTTCCATCCCGTTGAGCACTTCTTATCACAGGCGGAGTCGTAGGTGGACTAGTTAGCGCACTTGCCGTCGTCTTGATTGCACTATTTTTCTTCCGCCGACGGAAATACTCCGCTGTTTCATTAGAGCGGCCCGTCAACGTTCTTCAGGACGATGAGGATGGTCACGAGGCGCACCAAGATTTACCTCACTATTTCACCCCGGAACCTTACCTCGTCCCCGATCCGACCATCGGAGGAACATCCGATGCCGCTTCCACACAGAACCGTCCGCTCTCCATGACTACGGCAGATATCCATCGCCCTCTAACACCCGTCAGTACCACCTCAGCGACGACGACCACGCGTAAAACTGGGGCACCCCCTCAACTGCGTCCCGTCAATATTATTCAGCATGATGATGCCGGCCCTAGTGAGGAGCCGGTGGGTCAAGGCGAGCCCGAGACGATCGAACTCCCGCCTGCATACACGAACCTCCGAAGTTCTCCTCTAGCTGCTTCTGCTCCAACTACCGCAGCCGATACAGATCACACTTCTACTCTGGTTCCTGTCGAGACGAACTCATGACATTCTTTTATTACTCATTACTGTCTGAACCAAATGCAGCCCTGGCCGACATCGCGATTTTTATATTCATCCTGTCTTTATTGTTTTTACGTGCTTCGAAAGGACATCCGTCTTTTATTTCGCACACGACTTTGTAACAACACTTCCACATCGACATTCCCTCTTTCGCTCACCTATGTCTCCACTTGCACATGCATGCATGCATACGCTATTGGACGTTTTCCGCCTTTCTTCGCGACTCGATGGCTCTTCCATTTAATATTAATGAAAACCTGTAGCGTATAATTCGACTCTACATATAAGCGCGCGCCGCCCGCCCAGTCGTTGATCGGGTCCTCCCCTCCTGCGACACGGCGCAGCGCAGGGAGCAATAAAAAAAACCCTATTAGGCGTTGGAGTTGATTGCGTCCCCTGCAAAAAATGGAAGGCGGAATCTGCCACGTCGTTCCGTGATGATCTAGATAAGTAGATAAGTCATCGGGGAAGTAACGCCGCCTTTCTCGAACTTGAACGTCTGGGCGCAGAACGGCGAACCGACCGATTCGCAGTCGGTTCGCGTGGGGGTTTTGCGTTCAGAGCTTTGATGACCTATCGTAATATGCGTGAGTCAATCAAAAAAATGCTCGCAGGGGTGGAGAGAGGGGGTTAAGGAGCGGGTAGAGGTCAGGTCAGGAACTCACCTCGCCATCACGCTTCCTGAGAAAAGGGTAAAAACGTCGTTGGGGGTGTCCGTGCTCGTCGAGCTCCGGGGGCGGGTCAGGTGGTGCCGCACGGGGCCCTTCCGTCTCGAGACGGCGCAGGAACCGTAGCGCAGCGTCCGTGCGTGCGTTCCCCCCACCTCCACCGTCGCCGCCGCCGCCGCTACTGCCCTCGACGTACCCGAGCCGATCGCGGAGCAACTCGGCGACGTGCTGGGCTTGCACGATCGCGCGGCGGTCGAGGAGCCCGCGCAGGACGGCCGTATGCGCAGTCAGCAGCACCCGCCGCTTCCCAGCCTCGCCGCCGCGCGCTAACAACTCCGACCTCAACTCCGGGTCTGTGTCCGAGTGGTGGTGGTGGTGGTACAAAGATGGGGGGGAATGGGAGGGGGAATGGGAATGGGAATGGGAATGGAGGAGCATCTCGCACATCACGTCGAGCATGCGTAGCGCCGCCGCCGGCTCGCCGTGTCGCGCCTGCAGCGCCGCGCCCGCGCTGAGGATCGGCGCGCTCAGCGCGACGCCGCGATCTTGCATGTCGTCGAGGACTTGGAGGGCGCGGTTGGCGCCGCGGAGGAACGTGAATGCGACGAGGAACGGTCGGAAATGCGCGGCGTCGTATCGCTCGGCTGGCGCCGCGATAGGTGTGGAGCTGCTATCGCTACCACCACCGTGGAGCTCGCGCTCTACTGGTTCATGCTCGTGGCGCTTCTGCTCGACGCGCGCCACGACGGATCGCTGAGACTGTGCGCTGCGCGCGAGGAGTTGGTCGTAGAGGGCGAAAAGCTCCTCCTCGCTCTCGCAGAGCTGGACAAGCGCCGTCCAAACGAGGGCGGTGTGATGGGCTGTCGGCCATAATTTAGAGGGCAAGTTGAAGGTCGTTTCCGTGATGCGGGGTGGGAGGGTCCAATAGTGGAGGCGCAAGTGCGGAGGGTAGTGGTCGCGTTTCCACAGACGTCGCTTGACATCCTCCGCAGGTACCCCGACGACGTGGAAATACTTCTCGAATACCCAGAGAACATGCATAAACTGACCGCGACAGTGGTGATGCAATAGCTCCGCGAGGAGAACCGTGGATGTCGCATAGAGTGAGAGTCTGTAGGCGCGAGAGCGAAGCTTGTTCACTACAATGTTGCCACGAAGGCCGGTCTTGTAAATATTGAAATAAGGTACAATGTTAGCTGCATAGGCCGGTAACCCTGATTGCGAACTACGCTTTAGCATGGCCAAAGCGAGGGCCCTGTTCACGGCTACGTTTTGTTTAGGAGAGATGGGAGGAATCAGTTTTGGAGGGGAAAGGCTCTCGTTGATGAATCGGCTCTTCGCGACATCGAGCGACCGACGGCCGAAGAGAGCTCGAGCCTCCTCTGCGGACTCCTTTAGACCATCGGCCTCAAGCTTTCCTAGGAGGTACTGGTAGGTGTACTGCGTAAGATGGAAACCGCGCTCGTGTGCTCTCTTGGCCATTTGGAGAGCAACTTCCGGTCGACCAGTAGTGCAATGCGTTCGGACAAGAATGCTCCATAGTCGCTTCGAGGTATCTTTGTATCGAGTCTCCGCACGACTCGTAAGACGGAGCTTGTTCCGCTTGTAGTCACCGTCGGCCGCTATCATCTCGTCTAATATGCGCAAACTGACGTCCGGGTGGGCGTAACGCGTCAAGCAAGCAACGACGGGAGCACCCATACTACGGATGTACCCTTTTGACGAAAGGATGACGCCAAAATGAGCGACGTTCTCGAGGTCCAGTTCACTTGAGTTGAAAAACAGAGCCGACTCGAGGTTGATCAAGTGATGAGTCGCCTTGTTGGTTTCGGCCATGCTAGGAAGGAGGGAGAGCCAATTCGCAAACATCTCTGCACGGTTTGGGGGCCAAGGACGTCGGCGCAAGAGACACCGTGCAGCACGATAGTAAGCGAGACTAGGGCGTATCGGTACCTCCATTCCGACTAGCTCTCTGCGCACCTCTTCCGCCGCTGCGATCTTTCCTTTCCGTGATAGTTGCTCGAGCAACCCGCTCGCGTTATGAGGTTTATTCATGATCCGAGAGGATGATAACTTCCGCCGTTTGGAGAAAGAGCGGGGTAAGCGCACCACGTCATATTCATCAGACCAAGACTCGAAAAGAGAAAGGTCGGGTGAAGCAGATGGATAAGGAATCTCGTTGAGAGCTTTCATCGCAGGAGTTTCTTCGCCGTCGAGGGTTAGGGAGGTGCTGAATTCCTTGAGGGCTGACGCGGATGGGGACCATAATAAAGACTTGAAGTGGTTGTTGAGACGAAAGAGACGGTTTGGCAAGGCCAAGATGGCCGGGGTCATCGTTGTGAGGGATTGGCACGTGGTAAGCGTGGGAAGAGGTTATGATTTGTTGAGGTGGCGTGGATTGGATCTCCTCGTCTTTTGGTCACTTTTAGACGCGAATCCGTCATGGACTCACCAAAGCGCACCGCTTCCCCCTCTCCTTCTTCATCCGATACAAAACGCATCAAACTTAATGTCCCACCACAAAACCAGGGTGCAACACCCGTCGATCCAGAGAACGCCCCGGGAAAGCGTGCCGAACTTGATCCCATCCAAGGTGGCGAACTCGGGAACCTTCCAAATGACCCGCCCCCGGCGCCCGGTCCAGAAACTGGCGGAAAGGTCAAAGTCCTAAAGGGTGAAGGCGAGGGTGAGGAGGAAAACCCAGATGTGGAAATGGCAGAAGGAGGCGAAGAGGAGGCAGAGTCTGGCGAGGAGAACGACGATGAAGACCCCGCACAACTCGAAGCCAACAGGCAGCGCGTTGAAGACCAGGCCCGCAAGTACCTCGCCGCGCAGACCCACGAAGTCATCATACCCTCATACTCTGCCTGGTTCGACATGTCTAAGATCCACCCTGTCGAGCGACGCGCGCTCCCAGAGTTCTTCAACTCGCGAAACAGATCAAAAACACCATCAATCTACAAAGACTATCGGGACTTTATGATCAACGCTTATCGTCTCCGGCCTACCGAATACCTCACTGTCACAGCATGTCGACGGAATCTCGCAGGCGACGTATGCGCTATTATGCGTGTACATGCTTTTTTGGAACAGTGGGGTCTGATCAATTACCAGGTGTGTATGAGCTTGTATTAAACCCCCAAAGCGTTCGCTCTAATGCAGATGACCTAGATCGACCCAGAAGCCCGTCCCGCCGCCCTTGCTCCTCCATTTACTGGTCACTTCCGGGTCATTCTTGACACCCCCCGTGGTCTCCAATCACTTCATCCAGGAACTCGTCCATCGCAACATCCTAATACAGCTGTCAATGGCGTCAAACCCCAGCCATCTGCCACCCCAGCCTCATTAGAGCTTCGCTCTAACATCTACCAGACTACGTCAAAGGCATCACGCCCGATCACTGAAGCAGAGGCTAGCACATTAGCAAATGGCGCAACCTCGGGCGCTGTAAATGGCTCTGCGGGACGGAGTATCGCGACAGTGACCTATAAATGCGACACCTGCGGCTCCGACTGCACAGCTGTACGGTATCACTCGCTCAAGGTGAAAGATTTTGAGCTCTGCCAACCTTGTTATCTGGACGGCCGTTTCCCTTCGACCATGTTTAGTGGAGACTTTGTCAAACTCTCAAACGTCAGCAGCAGTGGAAATGCGCATGGCTCAGGCAATGGGGATGCGTGGTCCGATCAGGAAGTCCTGCTCCTGCTCGAGGCGGTGGAAATGTATGACGACGATTGGTTTGCTATCGAGGCGCATGTTGGCACTCGCTCGGCGCAACAATGCATACGCAAGTTCCTTGAGCTACCAATCGAGGACCCATACCTAGCAAGCGAAGGCGAAATGGGCGCGTTACGGTACGCACGGGTGCCGTTCGAACAAGCAGACAATCCTGTAATGAGTGTTGTCGCATTCCTCGCCGGAGTTGTTGGTCCAGGAGTTGCCGCAGAAGCTGCCAAGACGGCATTACACGACCTTACAGCAGACGGGGGAGAGACTACGGAGGGCAAAGAGCGCACAGAATCGAAGAAGGACGACGCTCCGAAAGATAGTATGGACGAGGACGCTACCGAAAAGTCATCCGGCCCGGTCGATGCTTCCGCTAAAAGTATCGCCCCTGCAGTCGATGACATGTCTGTCGATGGACCAGCCTCTAAGCCTGCTCCGGGCGTTCCCCACTCGAGGGTGGTGCGAGCCGCAAATCTGGCGCTCAATTCTTCAGCCAAGGCGGCTTCCGCACTCGCCGACGCAGAAGAAACACAGATCCGCTCGACGCTCGCTGCGGTGATCAAGCTGACGCTGACGAAACTCGAGATGAAGATGTCGCAGTTTGAAGAGTTGGAGGACATATTGGAGGAGGAACGGCGGACGCTCGAAGCTGCGAGAGTGTCGTTGGTGAACGAGCGTATCGGCCTGAAGCGCGCTCTTGAGGGGGTGCGCGCGGAGCTCGCTAGGCACTCGAACGGCACCGGCAGTGCGGGCGCCGTGGCAGCAGCTGTCGCGCAGACCGGTCTTGGAACTACTGGCCAGGGTTTACGCGCGACAGAGGTGCAAGGTGGCGCCACCGCTGAAGGCGAGGGAGGTCCCTTGGGCGGTGGGAACATCGCGGCGTTATCTTAACGGCCCACTAGCGTGGATGATAGTAGATGATGGCCTACGAGTCGGATCCCCGAGCAACGTGTACCTCCCCATTCTCTCTCTCTTTCCCTGTTCTTTCTCTGCTCTCTGTGAAGTATGTTGTCTGCCGTATAGCTCTAGGATCTCGTATACTACTACCATCGTCCCACCTTGCTCGCGTGTTTGTCAATCCGGCCAGACCTGGGACATTCTGTGCCCGCTACGCGTTATGCCACGTGTAATGTCGGAAAAATCTAAAAATGCATATCAGTGCTTGTGGCCAGCTGACGGCAGCTGATGGTCTTATAAACACTGATCAGTATCTGTAGCCGAAGCGCCAGGAAATTACCAGTATAACTAATGATATGGGCTGACAAAATTTCTTGGGCGAGCTCGTCGGGATCGACGAACACCTGTACCCCAAGCCTGAGAAAGGGCGGTAACGGATTTTTCTGGCTAAAATGGTGTAATGCAGTACACCCTGTTCGTTGATAAATCACTGTGCACACTGGCACATGCAGATCCAAGATGCCAACAAACGCATGATTTTCTGGTTTCGTCGACCAGAAGATCCGGTGGACGAAACTGTATATCCGGCGTCACAGTCACGCCGTCATTACCTTGCTACACGCAAACCTAACCTGAGGTCTCTGGAGAAAATCTGACGATAACTTGAAAGAGACCTTGCTTGCAGCAAGGTAACAAGGTAATATCGGCTCTTGTTTGCGATGTCTCAAGAATCCCCCGGGCCCATGCTCTGGTGCTTTATAGAAAACGATACCAACCCTTTCTCTGTCGTTGCTCCTGTCGGCATTTGGATAGGCAACTTGAAGGAGATTATTCGTGAAGAGGGTATCGATGCTCTTGCAAAAGATCTCACGCTTTGGAAGGTGCGTCATCTCTAGCGATTAGTTCTGTCATTGTGGTTGACACTACTTTAGCCTACGGTGCTAATACCCCTCAAGCCATCCCAGAGTCTTGCCCAACGCATTAAGAACCTAGGGCCGGACTTGTCGACGTTTGCTGGCAAGTTGGATCCAGTTGATTTGGTTACCGAGGTCTTCTTCCAAGAACGGACTTCAACTTATCTTGACGTCATTGTTCAACTTCCTGTTTCGGGTAAATAGCAAGACATGAATAGTCACCATTATACCGCTGATGATGTTCTTAATTCTGCATTCCTAAAGATGTCAACGTCGACGCCAGAAGAGCGTCCGGGCCCGAAGGTCAACAATCCTGCCTGACTTGCATAGCTTGGTTGCTGATATCTACACACAACAGCGGATGACTTGGCCAAACTTACTTCTGAAGACTACGAGGGCTTCAACGTGGCGCCATCTCAATTTGCTCAGTCGGCACACTTCACCAAAGCGTTACAATCGGCCAGCCCTGGGACCGAGATATACATGTGCAATCGACCCCTCGACTACAGCAGGGTCCCGCTCTCATTATTGTCCGAAATTTTTGGACGGTTCAAGGACGACTTCCACAGTGGTCACGTATCAGATCTGAAGATGGACGACTTCGAAGCTGCTCGCAACCTTGCAGATGCGATGGCACGCCTCCATCAATCAGAGACGGATCAACAGCACTTCTTCAACACATGGGTTAAGTACCATTACGATGTGACGATTGAAACCAGAATCGGCAAAGAGAATATCCGTGCGTCGAATGGACACATCGTCAATCGGACAAACAGGGGCGAATTCCTCCTAGCCATTTTCGAAGGAAAACTGGCTATCGGCAGCACTGGTGCTGAGCCTTCTATACAGGGTATGGCCTCCTACCGGGAGTTTTATAGGCAACGTGCGAAAGAGCTCCCACAGTACGGTGGTTGCAGACCAGCAATTCTCATTGTTTACGCAGGTATGCTCTCTTGTAACTGTTGGACTAATTCACTTATTCACTGACGAATGACAGGTAACGTCGTCGGCGCCTATGCTCTCGCCATGCACAGGGATGGGGCAGTGCAGATGGAACCATTGACGTGGCAAATGAACATGGACTGCGACTGGCGCGACGAACAGCATCGGATTTGGATTTACCGTTTCGTTCGTGCAATGCGTCAAGCAATTCAGTCTCTGAAAGACGTCTACGCCCAGCCACCCCCCAACCCGTCTACGTCCTACGAATACATATTGGCATCACCTCCGCACGGGCATGGGGAAGCGCACGAGGATACAGGAACCAGGAAGAAGGCGAAGCTCTCAGTGGAGTGCTGGTTTCCCTATCCGCGATCATATGAGAGGTTAGGGTCGAGGGAGGGGGTGTGTTTCGCGTTCGATGACCGCCTTCTCCAGGATAAACTCTTGTTTACAGCAATCGAAAACGAGAGTGGTAAGCGGATCATGGTCAAGTTCATCGCGGGCTGCTACGGAAAGGAGATGCATGAACTACTCGCCAACCGGGACGACAATGGCAACAGCTTTGCGCCCCTGCTTTACGGATGTCAAAACTTGCCCGGTGGGTGGAAGATGGTAGCGATGGAGTATCTTCCGAGAAAATACTGGGTGACGTTGGCTTCGAAGCCGGCTGACCAGTTTGAGAACTACAAGGTGAAGATACAGGCCGCTCTTGACCGCCTTTGGACACACGGGTGGGTCCACGGCGACGTGCGACATCATAACATCCTCGTTCCCTCCTCAGACGAGATTGAAGTCAGATTCATCGACTTCGACTTCTCCGGGCGAGCAGATACGGATAGGTACCTCCTAAATTGGAACCATCTTTTTCGTCCTCCAGGTGCTGAGGGGAATGCGTTGATGAAGGAGGAACACGATCGCATTATGTTCGAGAATTTGTTTACGAGTCGAGCTGGCGAAAGTGTAGCAGGTATCGTTAGGGGCCTCTCTAGGCAGTAATTCTACTAATTCATTTCTCGCCCCATTTCTCATTACAGCTGTTGTCGGAACTTAGGGTGTAGCTGTTGGGATGTGTTCCGACAGACCGGCTAAGATGAGATAAGATAATATTTGTTTATTATGTAACGCGTAGGATTGCTCTTAAGGAGCACGCCCTCGTATAGGGGCGAATGGTATTGTCTGGTCCCGTCCTCATTATTATCGTCCCCATATCCTCTGAATCGCAAGAGGTTATGGGCCCACAAGAATTCCCCACTGAGATCAGAGGCGACAACAATGGAGCAATTGCATTGGCGCAGAATCCACAATTCCATAATCAGTCGAAGCACATTGATATTAGATATCATTGGCTACGCGACAAAGTACAAAAAGGTATCCTGCGCATCGAAAGTTGCCGAGATCCAGAACAGACCGCCGATGTTTTTGAATGGCGCACATGAATATTTTGTCCGTGCGTAATATTTTTCTGTATCAGCATCTTGGCATAATTGTCATTGAAATGCCAATTAGCCTCGCGTCTGCGATCCGTGCCCTCTTTGGGACACGATACACGTCCCTGTACGTAACGATACACGTCGGACATCTGGAAGATCGTGATCATTTGACCACACCATATTGCCCAGTTCGTGTCGTCAAGTTTCTCAGAGACTTTTGTATATACAGTGTTGTCGACGGATTTGATGCGTTCATAATCAGAGTCGTTATCCTCCTCTTCAAAATGATGAAAAGGAAGACTCTCCAGAGGCTCTTCGTCCTCCAGATCACTATCAGGGGGGAGCTCGTTGTTGTCATCTTCAAAATCCTCGCCATCCATCGTGGTAAGCGGATAGGGGTCAGGCGTAAAAGTAGTCAATTTGTTGCCTGAACGAGTAGAGCGTCACAAGATGAAAAATAGATCACAAGGAATATATTTTGGTTTGTACAGGTCCTCAGTCTAGGCCACAGGGCCCATAACCTCTGTATCGCAAGAGTAGCCGTTTTTTTTTCCATTCGCCCAATTTTTTTTAGCCATGTACAGTAGTAATTTGTCCTCTCAATTCTCATTGTATAAATTTTGATTGTATTCCGATAGGTGATATTGGGGAAAATTAACTATTAACTATCAAATCGTACGAGTTGATGTTCGTGCGAAGATAGGTTGCGAGCTTGCGAAGCAAGCTTGCAACCCGTGCCGAAGGCACGGACGTCAACTTATTAAATCTTAAGGGCCCGATCGGCTGGGGTATTATCGTACGAGGTCTTACAGTAACAGACGAATTTACATAGCTAGAGTGGCGCGACTTTGTCACAGATAGTCACAGATAGTCACATTTAGTTACTCTTGTGGCCGGGTCTTGCCCACAATCAAAGGTGGTTCTCAGTGGATATACTGGTTTTGATTTCACACAAACGAGATGGGCCGTGGACAGTCTACTACCACAGCAGCTCTCCAGGCAAAGTTTGAGAAGGAGCAGGCCACACGGCGACGGGCTGCAGCACTGATAGGGGCCCTTGCAGGTGGGTTAGCGGCAGTAGCCTACACTGCAAGGCATACCCCACGTCCAATGTATACCTCAGCTCTCACTGGTCATGCCTGGCTCAAAGAGCCCTGGTGGGCCACCCTGATCAATTTCATAATCAAATGGGGATGTCAAAGCATGTCTTTCAGCAGCTATTATGTGAACTACAGGAGGGCTCAGGAGCTGCCACAATAGAGGTATTCTCTTTGTTTCCTGAATTGGAATCCATCATTTTTTGTGTGATAGTGAGGAAGTTGTTCAAAGGAGTGTTTCTTTTGTGTAGCAGAATGTAATGAGAGCAATGCGGCATGAGGGGCGGGGGGAGGGAAACAACACAAAAATCACGGTGTGACAGCCCAGGTACCATACTAGACGCGTCCCGAACACCCTGATTTGTAGACTAGCAGGCCTGTTACCATAGTCTTACGTTTTCACGGGGCCTCGTACGATAATACCCCAGCCGATCAGGCCCTAAGCTATTGTTAGTGCTTTAGTAAGTGAAGTTTATAAAAGAACTCTATATGGAGTTTGTATATGGAGTTTGATGACTAACAATAAGAAAGACAAGTTGATGTTCATGCCCAAGGTAGGGTTGCGAGCTTGCTTCGCAAGCTTGCAACCCGTGCCGAAGGCATGGACGTCAACTTGTAAGAAAGATCTGAGATTGAAATGACGTGTTCGTGAACGAGCGTCTACATTTGAGCCTAACTATTTTTAGGTTTTGACGGCGTGACCTGGTGTGCCATGCGCATGCGCATGCGGAAAAACCTCAACTACAGTACCTGACAGCCTGAGCGAGCGTGACGGGGTCATTGAAAGATTTGGCTCGATAAGGGAAAAAATGCTCCTTGCTTTACAGCAAGGTACAGTAATGCATAAATTTGATAATGCATGGGCTCAGGAGGGCTCCCGACTGTATGTTATGAAAAAGTGTACTGTACAGTACTGTAACTCATGGCTATGAGTCAGTACTGCAGATAACGACGGAGTACCAAAGATGTTTTTTTTTTTTTCACATGTTCGCGGTGGTTAAGTGGAAAGCTCAACTGATTATCAACTTCTGTTGCATGCGGTTGGTTTCGAGAATCCACGTGTCGAATGCATCCTAAACCCAAACGACCGACGTTGATGAAGTCACTCGCCAAGCCGGGCATCGGGTTGACCTGCCGTCACGGTACTATCATGACTCTTGATAGAGCTGAGAGATCGGCGGCCTGAGATGCGACTGCGTTCGGCCTTCCTTCTTGTTGCCTTTCCTGCCAGTGGGAACACTGTTCCGTGTTGTTCGCTCAATTCGTAGCTCATCTGACAAAGGCAAGATAAGTATACTTAGACAAAAGGGCACTCACATGCCCCTTACACGCTGACTCGGAGGTGCTGGTGGTGCCACGTAGTGGTACGCCCTTCGCACGCCGGCTGGGGCCGCTGCATGGCGACCGCCAGCTTTATCTAGGCGAGTCACCTCGGGGCGATGCTCGGATACAATATGCTTTATACAGCACTGAATTGAAATGACCAGCGGTATTAAGTCAACCGCTCACTTGGAACACCTCTCTCATTTCCGTCTCTCACCCTTCTACCCCTACCCTACTCTTACATCTGGCGATGCATCCGGCTCTATCTGTCATCCTTTCTCTCCTGGGCCTAATACTCGTACAGCGGCTGTTGGAACTCCGAAGGGTTGCTCGCAATGTTAAGTAGGTGCTTCACTCATACTACTCGAGATGGTGAATCCGGGAGTGATGATGACACTGGCAGCAATCTCCCTGGTCCTCGCTTCCTTTTCAACCCGGCGACCGCTCTGGGACAGTTGGTGATGCGCACGCTTCCGGTGATCCCCTTTATAAACGTGGGAACCTCGTTCATACTAGATAGGAAGCATCAAGGTACGCCCGTATCATCAGGGAAAGGGCACAGTATCCGAGCCCCGCTCTCGCACAGATTTTGCCGCTGCTGGACAGGATGCTACCGCCCTGGTAAGCCGTCTACTTCGTGCGGTCCGTGGAGAGATGTAAATCCAGAGCGATGAACTGGTAGATCACCACATTTCCTCGGCCAGAATGCACCATATACCTCGCGGATGCGGGCGCTATCAAAGTAAGGTCTAACCCGTCTTTGAATTATTAGACACTCGTGACCTCGGTCCGTAGGAGGTCACCACTTCTCGTGCCAGATTCCCCAAACCGATCAAGCTATACGTGCCGCTAACCATTTTTGGAAAAAATATCGTTGCTTCGGAAGGAGAAGAATGGAAGAGGTACCGAAAAATTGCCGCCCCGGCCTTCTCAGAGGTGTGCACTATCGTTCTATCCGTCGCCTCATTCTTGACACCACCACCAGAGAAATAACAAGTTAGTATGGGATGAGACCGTCCTGATTATGTTGGACCTGTTCGACAACGTCTGGGGCGACAAGTCCGAAATTATCCTGGATCACTGTCTGGATATCACTCTTCCGGTGGGCTACTAGGACTCATATATCAGGTTTATCCTTACGCCAACGCCTCCACAGATCGCGCTCTTTGTCATTGGCGTCGCAGGTACCCTATATTCATATTCCACTCTAATCCTTACATTCTCATGCCGGCGGATTCTAGGGTTCGGTCGTCGGGTCACATGGACCAGTGACCTTACTATTCCTCCTGGCCACCAGATGACCTTCAAGGATGCCCTTCACATTTTGTCCACTAATCTGATCCTGAAGATTGCTCTCCCCGATTGGGCTAAGGGCGCAACGAAAAAAATAAGGAGGGTTCACTTGGCATTTGACGAGTTGGGGGTATGCCGTTCCAGCAATCTCAACTGTGCATCTATCACGTCCTCCGGTACTGACGGATTGAGTAGCAATATATGTTGGAGATGGTGAATGCTCGCAGGAATGCGGATACAAAAGAGGAACATTATGATTTGTTTAGTGGCCTTCTGGATGCCACACAGGAAGACCTGGGCAGTGAGGTGGCGATTAGTGACCGAGAGCTCATTGGTAAATCATTAATGTTGCACCCCATCCCATTCTCGTATAAGGTCTTACTCAACATCTCAGGAAATATGTTCATCTTTCTTCTCGCTGGGCATGAGGTAAGAATTGTCTCCTACCTGTGATGTGCCGTATAACGTTGCGCTACAGACGACAGCCCATACACTCTGCTTCACATTTGCCCTGCTAGCTCTCTACCCAGACGAGCAAGAGCGCTTGTACCAGCACATCAAAGGCGTAATGTCTAGCCTAAACAGAATGCCTGTAAGCTGTACCAGACATCACTTTACTCAGAGAACTAATCTCCTGTAGACCTATGAAGACATGAGTCGATTCACACACTCTTTGGCGTAAGTCCACCAGATTGTCCATCAGAACGAGGATTCTCATCTACGGGTAGCGTTTTCTACGAGACTCTGAGGCTGTTGTGAGTGCACATTCGAATCGGATTCCTGCGTCTCGGACCTAACTATGCATGGATAGCCCCCCGGTACGTTTAACCAAATATACAATGGCTCCGAGCCAATCACACTGCCCTGCCCTAAGGTTACCAGCATCCCTAAAGAAGCTGCAGAAGATACCACCTTGACGGTGGGCACCGCTGACGGCGGTAAGACAACTTTTCCTGTCCCGGCGGGGACAGAAGTAGCTCTGCACGTGCCTGGCCTCCACTATAATCGTACGCTGCGCAGCCTTGCATCTCATGGACCGGTTCTCACGAATCTCACAGCGCGATACTGGAAGGACCCTCATGTATTCAAGCCAGAGAGGTTCCTCGGGGACTGGCCCAAAAACGCCTTCGTTCCGTTCAGTCTAGGTGGGTCTCACTTCATCCTGATAAGTTGATCATTTCTCAAGAACCGGTTGTAGGTGCCCGGGCTTGCCTGGGGAGACGGTGCGACTTGTCGTGATGCAATTGAGAACATGGTCCTCACGTGCGACTATCAGATTCTTTGAAACGGAAGGCATAGCCATCGTGACTATGCTTGTGTCGAGATATAAAATTGAAGTCAAAGAGGAGCCCGAGTTCGCAGGCGAGACATTTGAACAGCGCTATGCTCGTATAACTGCCTTCAAACAAAGTTTGACTGCGATGTAAGTGATGTCCACACCGCCGTTAGCCAGCTCATGGATTCTCTATCAGTCCTCTCCGCGTGCCGTTGGTGTTCAAGAGGAGATAGTAACCTTACTTTTGCCCCTTTCTCGCAACCCCCTTTTCCCGGCCCTATGGATATGTAGCTGGACTGATGTACAAGCCACCATCGTCGCTCATGAGTATGAAATTTGGATGTTTTCTGATTGGAATGGACGATTGCGTATGGATCGTCCCTGGCCTGTGGAGCACAGGGTAAAACGAACATCAGCCGTGCACTTCACACGAACAAATCGAGACTGCCGACAAGATGCACACGCAACCCGGACAACCACCGTTACGAGCCATACTTCAGAGGTAGGAGATGAGCGTGGGCCAACGATCATGATGGATTGACGTTTTAAACAAGCCCCAGTTCGATTCCCTCGCCCCGCGCCTCGGAGCGACACAGCGGTGACAGCGCAAAGAAGGAACTGGCAGCCAGCATGACCCATGGCATTGTATCGGTACTGTATTGAAGTGCGTACGTCTAACGCACGCGCGAGTCCGAGGAAATAGCGCAGGACCGTCCTGGTCAGACCAAGGTGGATGGGTCGGGCCGATAGAAGTGCCGAAGCTTCGGGATGGTGGAGGTGTGGCGAAGGTAGCAGCGAAGAGGTGGTAGAGAACAAAGCCAAGGAGGAAGAGGAAGAAAGCAAGGACGAGGCGAAGGGTCCGATCCGGAGCACACGTTGGCGTGATTGCCTAAGCTAGTGCGTCGAGAACCGAGAGGGAAAGACAGGAAAGAGAGAAGAATGGGAGAAGCAGATCACGCAGACTTTTCGAGAACAGGGTGAGTCGATTTCACAGGACTGAACTGCCCCTACATCAGGGGCTTCTGTGTACTTATATACAGTTACGCGTTAATGGTTCTGCATACGATAAGGTCGAAAGGGGAAGGAAGGAGGCTGAGTAAGGGAAAAGCGGCGACGTGGAATGTGAAAGAGACATCGGGTGCGCAGTTACGGATCATGACTGTATGGAAGGAAAGATGGCCGAGAGCTTTCATGGCATCGAGCAACGCCGGCATAGGGAAGTGAAGACCTAGGACGCATTCAGAGAAGGGGATAACCCGTAAGAGTGATGGTGATTCGTGAAAGTGGCGACATTCAAGTAAAGTGTAATAAGTGGCAAGGATCGACTAGAGGCAATCGGGAAGGAAAATAAGGAAGGAAAGGATAAGGGCGTACGAGCTAGTCTTTATACAATTTTGGGTTATGCAGCTCTTCGACGAGGGAGGTCTCGAAGAGCGTCGTCGAAGTTGAGGGACAAACCGTGGATGGAGGGGCGTCTCAGTTCACGATTTGGTATCACGGGCGCTCCGAGGTGTCGTGTTCCGAGCACAACGGAAGGCCTCACCTTACAGTATTCAGATTTCACGACGATGACGTAGTGAATCTACATGCCGTTCACATGATAGGCTACTTGAAGGAGATTATTCGTGAAGAGTGAAGAGGATATCGGTGTCGATGTTCCTTTGCTTGCCAAACTCACGCTTTGGAAGGTGCGTCATCTCTAGCAATTAATTCTGTCGTTGTGGTTGACACTACTTTAACCTACGGTGCCAATAACCCCTCAAGCCATCCCAGAGTCTTGCCCAACGCATTACAGCAGTTTTCGATAAACTTGACCCCTATTTCGGTTTTTACACCATAGGGCTGAGACTGAATGTGGTTCGGCAGCTTGTGCCGAATTTATTTCTCACACTAAATTATTGTAGTAATTAAAAAAAGAAAGTTAAAAAAGTAAATTATATAATCTTTACTCATATTTCGATGCTAACTTGGTTGGGAAAAGCAGTCCGGGTTAGGCCGGGCATAGATCTTAGGTAAGCAGGGAAGGAAAAAAAAGTGGAACATGCACGCAGCCCCACGGTGTGCCCGCATACCCTCCCCTTTCGTTACCCACATTGGAATTACTGTAATGTACATGTTCTAGAGATGTGTGATGTACCTATACTGCCATCACAGTGAGCATACATGGCTGACCTGGGTCAACTGGCCTGCTCGAAACTCCACCAGTTCGGCGATGTGTGCTTCGCAACCGTTTGAGTGAACGTTCACTGACTCCCGATAGTCGTCATGGTGATATTGATTGCGGTGACCGTGGTGCTCGAAGTTGGGGTACTAGTCGTGGCTGTATTGACGGCAGCCCATCGGTGGGAGGGGGCACCCAAAGGGATGTTCGGTGGAGGGGGAAAGGACTCGGATGCGGAGTTGGGAGGTGGCAGATAGGATAACCATCATGATAACTAATATCCGAATAATTTCATTTTGACTTACAGTAGCCAGTACTGCAAATAACGACGGAGTACCAAAGATGACTCACATGTTCGCGGTGATTGAGTGGAAAGCCGAAGTGATTATCAACTTCTTCTGCGGTTGGTTTCGAGAATCCACGTGTCGAATGCATCCCAAACCCAAACGATCGGCGTTGATGGAGTCGCTCACCAAGCCGGGCATACGGTACTATCATGACTCATGATAGAACTCGGCGGCCTGAGATGCGACAGTGCGTGCGGCCTTCCTTCTTGTTGCCTTTCCTGGGGACCCTCATCCGTGTTGTTCGCTCAACTCGCAGCTCATGTGACAAAGGCACGATACGGATAGTTAGCACTAAAGGGCGCCCGCTTGCCCCTTGCACGCTGGGGCGCCAGTGGTGCCACGTTGCTGTACGCCCTTCGCACGCCGGCCGGGGCTACCTGGCGACCGCCAGCTTTATTTAGACGAATCACCTTGGAGCGATGCTCGGATACAATATGCTTTATACAGCACTGAATTGAAATGACCAGCGGTGTTAACCGCTCACTTGAAACACCCCTCTCATTTCCGTCTCTCACCCTTCAAGTTCTACCCCTACCCTACTCTTACATCTGGCGATGCACCCGGTTCTATCTGTCATCCTTTCTCTCCTAGGCCTAATACTCGTACAACGGCTGTTGGAACTCCGAAGGGTTGCTCGCAATGTCGGGTAGGTGCTTCACTCATACTCAAAATGGTGAATCCGGGAGTGACGATGACACTGGCAGCAATCTCCCTGGTCCTCGCTTCCTTTTCAACCCGGCGACCGCTCTGGGACAGTTGGTGATGCACACGCTTCCGGTGATCCCATTTATAAACATGGGAACCTCGTTCATACAAACTAGGAAGCATCAAGGTACGCCCGTATCATCAGGGAAAGGGAACGATATCCGAGCCCCGCTCTCGCACAGATTTTGCCGCTGCTGGACAGGATGCTACCACCCTGGTAAGCCGTCTACTTCGTGCGGTCCGTGGAGAGATGTAAATCCAGAGCGATGAACTGGTAGATCACCACATTTCCTCGGCCAGAATGCACCATATACCTCGCGGATGCGGGCGCTATCAAAGTAAGGTCTAACCCGTCTTGAATTATTAGACACTCGTGACCTCGGTCCGTAGGAGGTCACCACCTCTCGTGCCAGGTTCCCCAAACCGCTCAAGCTATACGTGGGGCTAACCATTTTTGGAAAAAATATCGTTGCTTCGGAAGGAGAAGAATGGAAGAGGTACCGAAAAATTGCCGCCCCGGCCTTCTCAGAGGTGTGCACTGTCGTTATGTCCGTCGCCTCATTCTTGACACCACCACCAGAGAAATAACAAGTTAGTATGGGATGAGACCGTCCTGATTATGTTGGACCTGTTCGACAACGTCTGGGGCGACAAGTCCGAAATTATCCTGGATCACTGTCTAGATATCACTCTTCCGGTGGGCTACCTAGGGCTCATATATCAGGTTTACCCTTACGCCAACACCTCCACAGATCGCGCTCTTTGTCATTGGCGTCGCAGGTACCCTATATTCCACTTTAATCCTTCCATTCTCATGCTGGCGGATTCTAGGGTTCGGTCGTCGGGTCACATGGACCAGTGACCTTACTGTTCCTCCTGGCCACCAGATGACCTTCAAGGATGCCCTTCACATTTTGTCCACTAATCTGGTCTTGAAGATTGTTCTCCCCGATTGGGCTAAGGGCGCAACGAAACACACAAGGAAGGTTCACTTGGCATTTGACGAGTTGGGGGTATGCCGTTCCAGCAATCTCAACTGTGCATCTATCACGTCCTCCGGTACTGACGGATTGAGTAGCAATACATGTTGGAGATGGTGAATGCTCGCAGGAATGCAGACACAAAAGAGGAACGTTATGATTTGTTTAGTGGCCTTCTGGACGCCGCACAGGAAGACCTGGACAGTGAGGTGGCGATTAGTGACCGAGAGCTCATTGGTAAATCATTTAATGTTGCACCCCATCCCATTCTCGTATAAGGTCTTACTCAACATCTCAGGAAACATGTTCATCTTTCTTCTCGCTGGGCATGAGGTAAGGATTGTCTCCTACCTGTGATGTGCCGTATAACGTTGCACTACAGACGACAGCCCATACACTCTGCTTCACATTTGCCCTGCTAGCTCTCTACCCAGACGAGCAAGAGCGCTTGTACCAGCACATCAAAGGCGTAATGTCTAGCCTAAACAGAGTGCCTGTAAGCTGTACCAGACATCACTTTACTCAGAGAACTAATCTCCTGTAGACCTATGAAGACATGAGTCGATTCACATACTCTTTGGCGTAAGTCCACCAGATTGTCCATCAGAACGAGGATTCTCATCTACGGGTAGCGTTTTCTACGAGACTCTGAGGCTGTTGTGAGTGCACATTCGAATCGGATTCCTGCGTCTCGGACCTAACTATGCATGGATAGCCCCCCGGTACGTTTAACCAAATATACAATGGCTCCGAGCCAATCACACTGCCCTGCCCTAAGGTTACCAGCATCCCTAAAGAAGCTGCAGAAGATACCACCTTGACGGTGGGCACCGCTGACGGCGGTAAGACAACTTTTCCTGTCCCGGCGGGGACAGAAGTAGCTCTGCACGTGTCTGGCCTCCACTATAATCGTGCGCTGAGCAGCCTTGCATCTCATGGACCGGTTCTCACGAATCTCACAGCGCGATACTGGAAGGACCCTCATGTATTCAAGCCAGAGAGGTTCCTCGGGGACTGGCCCAAGGACGCCTTCGTTCCGTTTAGTCTAGGTGGGTCTCACTTCATCCTGATAAGTTGATCATTTCTCAAGAACCGGTTGTAGGTGCCCGGGCTTGCCTGGGGAGACGGTGCGACTTGTCGTGATGCAATTGAGAACATGGTCCTCACGTGCGACTATCAGATTCTTTGAAACGGAAGGCATAGCCATCGTGACTATGCTTGTGTCGAGATATAAAATTGAAGTCAAAGAGGAGCCCGAGTTCGCAGGCGAGACATTTGAACAGCGCTATGCTCGTATAACTGCCTTCGACCAAAGTTTGACTGTGATGTAAGTGATGTCCACACCGCCGTTAGCCAGCTCATGGATTCTCTATCAGTCCTCTCCGCGTGCCGTTGGTGTTCAAGAGGAGATAGTAACCTTACTTTTGTCTCCACCCCCTTTTCCTGGCCTTATCTATATGTAGCTGGACTGATGTACAAGCCACTGTCGTCGCTCATGAATGTGAAATTTAGGTGTTTTCTGATTGGAATGGACGATGGGGTATGGATCGTCCCTGGCTCGTGGAGCACAGGGTAAAACGAACATCAGCCGTGCACTTCACACGAACAAATCGAGATTACCGACAAGATGCACACGCAACCCGGACAACCACCGTTACGAGCCATACTTCAGAGGCAGGAGATGAGCATGGGCCAACGATCATGATGGATTGACGTTTTAAACAAGCCCCAGTTCGATTCCCTCGCCCCGCGCCTCGGAGCGACACAGCGCAGAGAAGGAACAGGCACCCAGAGTGACCCATGGCACTGTATTGGTACTGTATTCAGTTGTCACGACGATGACGTGGTGAATCTACATGCCGTTCACATGATGCTATCACAGCACGTGCTGACTTGACTCGTCCTGAGTCCTGACCACGAACGTGCATTAAACAACACACTGGTAAGGTGATCGCAACCGTGACACAGCTATGAGATTTACGCTTACAAGACTCGAACACTCATCGTGCGTCCATTTGGAGATAGTGTAAGGCGAGTACAGCCGTTTTCATGTCGATAGGCCCCAGTCGGGGCGTCGGAGAACGGAGATTCTGTCAGTTTTTGTAAGCCAAGCCTCGGCCGGCAAACATCCGATTCCTTCCCTCACCACACCCGGCCACTAAACTACTACTGTCACGGTATCGATATGAAAACGGGCTGTAAAAGTCTGAATCCAAGCCATTCTTCCTTTCTGATCGTTGCCAGCTCCATGATAACGGTTGTACAACTGCCAACCCAACACATTAGCACTCCGGGTCCCGTTGGATGATACATAGATATGCAATATTTCCTTTTGTGTCGTGTGGAGAGGACTGCACCCATTTGTTTGATAGGAGATCGTATTTGCAGTGTGCTGTACGAGTACGAACGTGAATCGCGCTCGCGCATGGTTCTTGGTTTGCTTCGGTGTAGTCCTCGTACCATGTCATAGGCCCGGGGACGAGGTTCAAGATATAGAATAGACGTTCAAGCCCGTTCGTTCCAAACCACGATGGTGTGCACTGGCAGTACCTTTGGATACAGTACGTGTTCATGTCAGGCTAAGGTATCATCGCCACCCATCATATCAGTCAATCTCTTGTTCCTTGGTGTAGTTTACGGATCTAGGTAACCGGTGACGGTTGAGCTGCTGACGTAATGCAGATACGAGGTCTGGCCAAGTCTATCCCTAACTTAGTCCGAGTCTGAGTCTGAGATTGACTACACACACTCACAATCTCCTTGACTCGTCACTCAGCGGCAGCCAAGGCCCATCGGCATGTTTCCACGGGCTCCACCTCATCGAGGGTATCCCGCGTTGCGATTTCGTCTTTTACTCTCAGGACGTCAAGTCCTATGCAACAATCATGTCGAGTTGTCAGGCCCAGGATGCTGTGGCTCTGCGGGCAGAGCGCTCATAGCGTATCTGGGGAAGACATCAGTTACGCAAACGAGTACCTAACCTTAATCTCGTCCCGCTCCTGGTCAAGAAGCGTCTCCACCGTGATCCGATGACGCCTGGCGTTCGTTACCTGCCTCCATGGGCCAGGTTTGAGCTATCAGAAGGCTCGCGTTGCCCTCGTTCGCTCCCATCATATCCAGACACCGCCTCACTGCCTCCGCACCCTTTTCTGCCTGCTGTCTTGGTGCTGGACACCACACCCCTTTGTCTACATCCATGGTTTACCGCGGCCTCGACGCCCTCACACAAATCGTATCGAGTTCCAACTCGTCCTTTGTGAAGTATGTCGGCTATTGGCAGCAAAACACAACAGAAGATTCCTTCGACATTGCGCATCCATCTAGCCCCGCTAGCGTGGCGTTCACGTTCAATGGTGAGCCCTGTCTTCTCATTTACGACGTACCGCAGGAGACGAGCCATAGCCAACCCGGTCCCTTTCAGGCACTCAGGCGGGGGTCTTCGGTATCGTGTCGTTAAATGGCTATCCCTTGCTCGGGTCAATAGCAGGCGCGTCCGGGTCGTCAGTCAACGTCGCCGAAAAACAACCTTACTCTGGTTATCATTCCGACCACCACAGCGAGCAAGACTGGGACCCGTTCTACGTCACAAATACCCTACCCTGCGACCAATACACGCTCAATCTCACCGTGGGGCACGAACAAGTGATGCAAGTCCACCAATTCAAATTCGCGCCCTGTCTCCCGGTGTCCGGGAATCTCACATCCGCATCTGTGTCTGCGCCTTTGTCCGCAGTGTCCGCTGATAGCATCAGCAACATCGGCAGCAGCAGTATCAGCAGCAGCACCAGTACCCCCAGCATGCTCGCCGCCGCCTCCAGGACAGGAGCAGGAAAACCGCTGAGCGCGGCGCTGATAGCCACCCTCGCCCTCAGCTCCCTGCTCGTCTTCTTCGCGCTGGTCGGCGGCCTCGTCCTGCTCCTCCGCCTGCGTCGCCAGCGCCAGCGCAAACGCCAACGCTCCCGCTCCCACTCTCAAACCCACTCCCGCTCTCGCTTCCGCTTCCGCTCACTCTTCCGCCCCCGCACTTGGCTCCGCCTACCCGGCCATCGCCCCAAGCTCAGCCCATCCGCGCAGTACCTCGCCTCGGTCGTCGACACTGGCAGCGGCGGCGGCGGAGGCGACGCGGGATTATTAGGCCCCCCGGTAGCATGGCGAAATTTAGGTCGATGTCTGCATCCGCGTCCGCATCTAGGGCGGCTCTGCTGGTACCGTTCCAGGTGACCGTCGAGTCGTCGTCGTCACCATGGTTGGAGGTCCAGGGCGTCGAGAAGAGGCCGCCCCCGCCGCCTCAAGCTCTCGACCACAGCAACGGCAGCGTGGACGGCGGGCGCGTCGTCCGCGGATACTTGTCGGACTCGAAAGGGTCGCAGGTGCACCAGCACCAGCTTGGGGGCGGCGTCTTGGGTCCCCCGTCGACGCCGAACAGTGTCAGGTCTGACCCCCCGCAGTACGAGTTTCGTACATCGCCCTAAAGCCCCCCCGCTGCACTGCACTTTGCCCCCTCCTCCCCAGAGTGGGAGATCGAAGGGGTTTGACGTGCCGAGAAAATAGAGGGGACTGGACACGCTTATGGAGATCGTTCAGCCGTTGCGCGTGGATGATTCAGGTCGCCTGTGAAGTTCTAACCCATTTTTGACTGGGGGCATTGTAATTGTACAACTACAGCTATGATGCAGGACAGGACATTCTGGATGTCATTCTTTTGATAAGCTCACGTTGTGGACCACGGACTTGCGCCTCATTTTGTCGATACTGTATTAGGCTTTTAAAAATTTGATCTACTCACTTGCGCAGGTGCGCAGCGATATAACAATTTAAACATCCCTGTGGAGGGCCCTACATCTGCTAACTAGCGACTCGGAACAGACTGTCGCAAAACCAAGGGTTCAGTAACGTTCGGTACCCTGTTCCTGGGAAGTACGTCATGGCGCCAAATCAACTGACAAGTCTAGGATACAGAGCCGGTGAGCCGCTGCACGTCTGTGCCGTTCGGCGGACGTGTGAGCATGTCCATCCATATAAGGACACCTGTTGTAGCACTGCTGTAGCAGTATCCTGGACAAAACGAGAGTGACTTACACAGCTTGTAGAGCGCATCACAGCCAAAGCTGTGCGTCATCAAAGAGTCCCATCATCCTCTCCCCGAGCGCACCGAACGCACCAAATACGGCATGCCACTCGGCCTCCCTACCCCTGCCAACGCCACCGCCGTGGCGCGCATTTACACCGAATGCAACTGCAACGCCGAGTACGAGTACAGCGCCTGCAATCAGAAGCTTCGCATCGCCTCTCCTGCCTTTCATCACACTGCTTTTCTTTGCCCTCTGTCGTATTTCTTTCTGGCTCCTTGGATCAGGCTCGAGCTCTTCATGTATGACAATATCGACAGCTGCGACGACGAGCGCTTCCGCCTGATCATCGCCTGGCAAGAGCGCCACATCTTGAGCCCAGGTCCGCATAGCACTCGCAGGTCCGAGAGTGCGTGTAAGGCGCAGTTCGGGTGTGGTCGGCGGGAAGCGGGCAAAAAGCTCGTCTGCAAGGAGGAAAACGCTCAACAACGAGTACGCTGACGGAGAGCGAGGCGATCCAGCGCGAGTGGGAGATGCAGCGCGAGTGGATGCCGCTGAAGGAGGTAGTGGGATGTCTGAGGGATCAAAGGAGGTAGGGGCTCCTGGCTGCGGGACAGCACGTGGGACAAACGGTACGCCGGGCGTGCTTTCATCGTCGGGAGGAAGTGTATATGTAGGAGCAGCAGATAAAACTTCCCCTGTGACAAGACTGAGGGAGGACCCCGGGGTGAGAGAGGCATGTGGAGCACCTATGTGCAGGTCAGCCCCCGAGATGTTACATTCACTCTCAGACCCTTTGCAAATCAACGGCGCATCGGCAACGTCTTTCGGAAATGCCGTCTGATTAGAGTGTTCTACAACTATTGCCGAGGGCTCTGGGTCGGGCAAAGCTTCGTAGCCCTGATCATCATTTTGGTCCTTGTTGTAATCGGAGAATTCTGGAAGTCCTGTTAGGACGGAATGGATCATACCATCATCACCGCCCTTTCCGAGACTTGAAACGTAATCCTTTCGTGATAAGATCATCTATGCCACTTTAGGAGATCAACAGGATCAAGATACAAAGTAGGCACTCACAGCAGCTACGAGATAGACGATGGCCAATGGTGGACGCACAAGGAGGTAATCAAATATGTGCTGGATGAGCGGGAGGGTGGGTGCGGCGTGTGCGAACAGAGTAAGAAGATGTGGGAGAGCTGCATAAGGGAGGGGTGCATGCCTATGGCGTCCGTCTAGTATCAGCTCACCATGCAGGTGCCAAGTTGGAATGCTCACTCGTCGAGTAACGTGGCATAGGGCGGATCTGCAAGTTGCAACAAACGTTGCAAAATGCTATTGTTTACGATGAGTACAGTAGATAATGGTGGTATGGGGAGCGTACAGCATAAGACCTGTGAGCGGGTCAAGGGTGTGGCCCATCGAGTCGCGCAGACGGTGCAGGCTCAGCTTCTCCAGTGCAGGCAGAGCGACTTTGGGGGGTAATGTTAACTGTAAGACTGTAGCAATGTCATGGAATCCCTGTATGCGCATGTTAGAGTCGGGGGAAGCGCGGGATGGAGGGATAAGGGACCGACTTGAAAATAGTTCAAGCCTGGATGTCGTCTGAATACTTGTACGATGAGATTGTTGAGCTCTGCCTGGCGCGTGAGTCTGTCATCCCCCTCACCATCGTCTGAAGAAAGTTCGAGGTGAGTGAAAGTGAGGGAATATAGGGGTGTGGAGGCGCGTCACCTACGGGGTAGAGCACAAAGCTACGATCAGTGTCGAGGCGTATCTGGCGCTCATCCTGATGGGGGTCTAACTCTTTCTGAAACTCAATGGGTACATCGTTCACATCAACGTGGAGTAACTTGGGCCTTTGAGGAAAGTTCAAGAAAAATGACAAAGTAGAACTGTGAGAAGACAAGGTACCAAATATATGCGCGGTCAGTACCGAAACCACCTGTGGCAAGACTCTGTAATCGAAGGGTATCCCAATCGAGTGAAGATGGAATAGCCATTGTAGAGAGAGAGAGAGGTGAGGCTGACGGGCCCGGCCGTTCGAATACCGAAATTGACGCGATCACCCGATCATAGAGTGATTTCCCAGCACGTGATTAAGCAAAGTGATTGGATGATGTCAATCACGGAAATAATAGGAGGAGAAATGGTGACCATTCTAGGATAGAAGCTCGATTGAGCTAGTGGCGCCAATGTCTGATTGCTCAGTTTAGTGTGACTAAAATCGGAACGAGCTGCGCTGTTACGCAAAAAGAGAATATCACATGAAAATTGTGGCAAGGGATATCAAAAGGAGGAACGATCCCTCGACTCGTCTCTCTCTCTCTTCTCTATTCTTTTCTTCTCTCATCATTCATGGCCACTCAAACTCAATCTGTCCCCGTCGCGCCAGAGTTGACCGTAATCAACCGCGTCGCCTCGATCCCCTTGGTCAGCGACACATTCTCGGCGGTCCACTCTTCCCTCATCTCTAACCGTCTCACTCGCTCCCCTTACACCACTGCCCAAGCTATCTCATCGTCTGCCCTCCGCTACTCTGAACCAATAGCCGCAAAGCTTGCCCCCATCATTGTTCGTGCCGATGACTTCGCCAACAAGGGCCTTGATGCCGTAGAGTCTCGCTACCCGTACCCTTTCACCGTTCAAAGCGAAGACCTCCTCAGGGCTTTGAAAGAGCGCTCAGAATATGCCCGCGACGTCACGAACAAGACGATAGATGAGCGCGTCCGCAACCCCGCATACACCGCTGTGCAAGGCATTGACCAAGTATGTATACCCCCTATCCTCTCGTCTTCACACCATTTGCTTATCAATCTTCTCGTAAAAGCGGTTTGCCCCTGTCATAGATTATTTGGTTGCCCGCCTCGGCACGCAGGAAAGCCCCTCTCAGGCAGAGTCAAAATACCAATACCAACGCGCATACGCCCTTTCCCGTGACCTAAAAGATCTAATTCTGGATTATTCCAATACCCACCTCCACCAGCTTCAAAGCAGCAGCGTGCTTGTGTACGTCAATAACCCCATCCTATTCACCAGTTTTCTGATAGCGCATACACTCATCCATTCTAGGCAACGTGCTACTGAAACCGCCAAAAGCATTCAAAACCTCGCGTCCTCCTCCGTTGTTGCTGCTCAAGCAAAAGTTAGCACTCTCAGCGATACTATGGTCGCCGAGCTTCAAAAGATTCAGGTTTGGCGCGTTATCTGCCGCGATTTGAATCTGTCTCATGTCCTCGCAGACGGCGACAGCTGCTCTTCCCGCAAACCTTCAGGCATCATTCAAACCCGTGCAAGAAGGCATCGCAAACACGATTGCCAATTTGTCCACTGTCATCAAGTCGGACCTACCACTTAACGAGAAGGTTGGCAAACTCCGGACGACCGTTCAAGACCACGTCACACCTGTGCTCGACACTGCTGCGGTGCGGCTGCAAGATGCCATTCGCTCCCTGACTGCACGCGTAGAGTCTGCCACCGAAAGCGGTGTCCCGCACAGCGCAGAGAATGGCGAAGCCGCATCACGTTGACACCTCCCAGACAAGCATAACAAGACGTTGAGCATTCCTATCACGCTCTAAGCCATCCTCATTCCCTATCTCCATGTATTCCGTTTCTTCGCCTCTTTTACTGGCACGTGATGTCATGGCGTTCCCCAACCCTTGGTGTACGCATACGTTTACGATAGATTTCATCCTCTACTGTAGTCGCATCCGTCTTTGAAATTCTTTCATCCAGTATTATCGCTGCGTCATCAGCATTTTTACAGTGTTTGTGCGTATGATTGCCAATGTTATAAACAAGTTTCAATATGAGGGTCTGTATAGATGAAACGGAGACAATATCAGGCACATATGACGCATCATCTCCCTCATTGCTCATTGCTTGCGCTAGTATCAGTAACGCTCGACGTCCACGACCCCACGACTGCACCTGCATCCGCACCTGCGCGTTCCGACTTGCCTTTTAGAGCAAGAGGAGAAGGCACACGCAGATCCATCGCTGCCGGAACAGGCGCTGCCGACGATCCCAGCGCCATCTTCTCGTCCACCAGCACCAATTCATCCCCCCCGCCGGCGTCGTCTACGTCTTCGTCCGCCGCCTCCTCGACGAGCGCACCCGCCGCGCGCAACTGCGTGTGCGCCACGTCCATCATGGCTAGATTTTGTCCCGTCGCGAGGGCCTTGACGAGCGCGCGCTCGTGCGCGGCGTGTGCGGCCGTACGTAGTGCGCGGACGAGGTAGAGCGAGATCGTGCGGAGTGGCCAGTGAGGCGGGAGCGTTGAGAGGACCGTGGGTGGGTCGAAGGAGGTGGCGTGTGAGGAGAGCAGGTGAGTCGTGGCGGCCGTTGTCGTTGTCGTTGTCGTTGTTGTGGGGATAGGGGTGGGGGGATGTGGTGATGGTGGTGGTGGTGGTGATGGTGATACATCTGGGACGGCGGGTGTACTGACAAAAGGGTCCGGCGGATGAGTGAGTGAGTGAGTGAGGGGAGCAGGAAAAGGGAAGAGACGACGTACGTGGTGTCGGCGGTGTAAATACCCAGCAGGAGGTGCAGCAGCCGCTTTGTCTCTGCGCCGTCCGTCGGCGCGTCCGCGGCTGTGGGAGACGTTAGGGCCCACGCGGCGAGCCCCGCGCGCTCTGCGAGCTGCGCGGCGGCCCGTGGGGGCACCACCGCGCCCTGGGACGTGCAAAATGCCGCGGCGGACGCGTGGTCGCGCACGGTTCGCACGAGGAGCGAGAGCGCTTCGTGCGCGTCGCCAAACTGCCGCCGGAGTCAGGACGGTGTCACGGGCAGGAGGAGAGATTTAGATTTTGCGAACCTTGCCGGCGAGGATGGCGAGCTCGGGCGCAAGTAGTGGCGCGTGTGGTGCAAGGCGGGCATGAGCTGCCGACGCGTCGTACGCGCTAGATGTCTGGAGGAAAAGCGCAGTCCGCAGTCGCGCGTGCTTAGCCGGTGACGCGGGGGTTGTCGCTTCGAAGTAGGCAAGGAACGGGGTCGGGTTTGGAGAAGAGGCATAGGACGCCGCTAAGGTGACGAGAAGAAAAATAAATCAGCATCGGTTCGTTCTTGCCGAGTGTGAGGTAATAAAAACACTACCTTTGGCTCGCCAGAGTTTCGATGTGGCGTCGTCGTCGAGAAATGAAATCACTTCGTCGATGTAGGTGAGTGCGAGTTCCGTGTGAAGTGCTGGATCCTGCGAGGATCGTCATGCATGGAACTTGGGTGGAATCATCGATCGTTAAAGGCTTACCGTTCTCCGCTTTTGTAGAACGAGGTGTTCTAGAAAACGTACCCCAGCCTCCGGATTCACCTCCCGGATCTGTTGCAGCGTTGCGGCTTCATCTTCCGATTTTTGTCCGCGCTTTGCGGAACCGTGAGCCGTCAACAGCTATGAATGGATATCGTAATCCGGTTAGAAGTACAACCGGATGAAAAGAGTATTGGCATGCCCCACTTTAAGTGCGCGTTCCGTGTCCTTTCCGGCCAACCAGATGCCCCATTGTTGGATCAACGGACGATTGCGCCGTGCCGTGAGCAGTGAAAACATGTCTGAGAGCGGGTCTGGGACCTCTGGATCTGTCCATTCGCCATCGACCAATCTGCCAGTTCCGGAAGCGGTCAATGTCGTAACAAGCAGAGATAGACAAGGGGAAGGTCACGCACTTTGACCACACGTTCAGCAGCGCCGCGTCGTCCCCGCGCTTGGAATACATTTTGCAGAGCGCGCTGAAATGGCCCGCCGCGCGGAAGACGGGTTCGACCTCGGGGAGGATGATCATGTCCGACTCGTCGAGCAGCGCGAATAGGTCAGTCGTTTTCTCGCCTCGCGCGAACAACTTGGCTAGCACCGTGTCAACTATCTAACGGGGTGAACGCGAGTGAGGCACGCGGCCAGACGCCCGAAGTAGGGAGACGACAACGACGTACAGCACGTACGGCCGGCGCGCTAGAGTCGCCTCGCACGCGTCTCCACCGGCGCAGGAACTGCTCGAGCATGTCGTGCGCCGCGATGCCAAGCACGCGACGGAGCTCGGCCGTGGGGAGCGCGGAGCGTGTGGTGGGCGCGAGGAACGGAGAGTAATTCCAGACTAGGTTAGCCACGACTGCATGTTAGCCGCCAGCGGAGGGAGGCGCGTCATTGCGGTCGTGTGGATGTGGACAGAGGACGTACTGATGTCGTCGACCGAGTCGTACGGCGGCATGCAATCGGCAATGCCTGAAAAGATGTCGAGCGTCGGATCCGTGTCGAGGAGCGCGCCGCGGAGGCCGGGGAAGTAGGATATGAGCATGCGTGGGTCGAGCTCCCCTTGGAAGAGACAGAAGCCGGCGTCCTCGAAGCGTGTCTCGAGTAGACATTGGAAGCCGACTCTCTGGTAGACGTATGCTAGTTCATCCGCCTGTAAGAGTTTAGTGTAAAAGTAGCGATGAGCCAGAGAACAAGACGCCACCTCGTCAGGATCTACTACAAGTTTACCCTGAACCTTTTTCCGTTGTTTATCCGCTAGCTGGATGACGTCCTCTGTTCGATGGCTTTCGAGGAGTGCCTCTGCCTGGGAAATGGGTGTGACTTGGAGGAGGGACTGAACAGAGCTGGGACCAAAAATTAGTACGTGAGAGCGCGGGAAGGTAGAACGCTGAGCCATGTCGTTCGTCAGCGACTCATGGGCAGTGAAGGGAACAAGCGAAGGGCGCGAGCGGCCCGCTCATCGCTGAATTCCTTGTTCCGCTAACGCTAATGACTTCTATCGGAGTTAACTTGGAGGCCTCTATCACGGCCATGCCCTATGGGGGCCAGCTCCTGTCGGCCTCTACGACCAAGTCCGAGTTGGCGACGTCGGAATCGTACGCGGAGGTACTTTATCCCCATATTCAACGCGCCATTTCCTGCCGATCATCACTCGCAATCATATGACGTTCCATATGATTTTGCACCGCTTAACATGGGTCCCTTTGGCAACATTCGCACATTAAATTTACCTCACGGAGATTACTGCTCGAACACCGTATCGGCGGTCAGATATCATGAGATTGGAGATCAGGTTTAGGCAGCGTATGTGATCAGTTGCAATGCATCTCAACCCTTCTGCTGACCCACCAAGGTCGCCTAGAGGTCCAGATGGAGGCGCTAGTGCCTCGTTCAGGTGCAGAAGGAACGGGGGTACCTTTTTATCACTTCCCTTCGATGCCAATCGCCAGGATGCCATCAGTTCAGGGACAGCATTCACGATGTCAAATTGGATAAGTGATGACAGAACGAAGTACGGTATCACTTCTGCATCACGATTTCGATCGACTAAAGAGAAGCGAAGGAGCTGGCGAGTCGTGTGGATCAGGTTGGGCAAGGAGCATGCTATCACTGCTGTGTTCGATGTAGCGTGGAAGGCTATCGCCTAGTTAGTCCGCGGCGAGCGCAATCCAACGGTCGTCATCTCGTCGCACGTTTGCAATGACACCGGCAACAGTGCTTTGAACGCACAAACCAATCGATTGATTGTGTCTCAGAGAGTATCCATTTCAACGGATTGCAGCATGCCGTGTGTGTTTCGAGGGAAAAGCCGACGAAGGATTTGCTTAGCTGCTTCGGGAAGGTCCGCCGCATCGGCGACGCTCGCATAAATGACGAGCCGCTGTATTTTGTCCGACCAAGAACGGCCCAGGAACTCCCCCAAAGCCAAAGCAAGCCCCTGACTGTCCAGACGACGGAGAACGCGCCCGGGAGGGTTGGCCACTTTTGAGCTAAGGAAGCTAGGTGTGCGTTGAATAAGTCGACCTGGTTCGTGGTCCTCCAGTATGGCGTCAGATGTCCACTGTAGGACACGGCTGTCGATCTCCGCTGGTGGTTCTCGAACAGTTTTTTCGGCCCCCTTCTCAATACTTTGGAAGAACCATTCACGACAATGGTCATTCAAGTGGGGAAAGCGGTCCAAGTCAAAGAAAGTAAAACACCCGAGAATTTGAAAGACTGCATATAATAGTACACTAGCACAAGCCCAACAGGCCGGCGAAGAAAGTGGTGCATTGTATGGGCTGTTGGACCGGAAGATAGGCACAATATGCGGCTTTATCTTTGCCGGTCCCTTCTGCAAAAGACTTATTGCGCCCTTTTTTTTGGCGCATGAAAAACCCGTTTGTCAGCCGCCGGTAGCTCGACGACAACCGGGATCGCTGCTGCGACCAGATCCGAGTCGTCGACGAGGAAGAAACGGTAGATGTTTATTTTTCTGTGCGCGATGCCCGCAGTGACGGGATACATACAATACAGTAGCTCCGAGTTTGTGTGACACCTTCTCCTGGAAAATTTGCTGAAAATTTGAGGTGATCATCATGTCAGTGGCAACGCGCAATGAGTAGCGCCAGTCCTTTGGCCTGACAGCCACCGGCCGTCTTCGTTCCACTCATGTTAAGTCTGGTTAGTCGCGATCCCAGGTTAAGCTGATCTATATCATACTCCCCTCTAACGGCACCGGGCTCACGTATCAAGAACCCTGTAACACAGTCGGTCTATCATAACCGCAGGCTCCGCAGCCCTGCATTAGAGCCGGAACTGGTTCAAGCATACTACTGTCACGAGCAGACATCTTTCAGGCACAATCAACACGATGTGGAGAGAATAATTGCTTGTGTTCCGCCGCTTGTTGCAAACTAAGTGTGCAGTCTCGTCTCAATTTAGTTGCTGTAAGCGAAGAATGACTGACATTAACGACATGATGCGTTTGGGGCTGACCAGACCCCCTCAGGCTCGTCCCCGAGTTCCGCTTCTGCTATGTAAGGCGTCTCACTTGGTAGTGCAGGAAGGTACCCCCTTGCCTTGCCCCATCCCCCACCTCTTTCCCTATTCCGAAGGACCCAATGGTCAATTACCATGACCCCGCGGTCCTAGCCGCCGACTTCAGTAGGAGTGCTGAACCCCCTATCGTTGGAATAGACTTCATTGACTCATCGCTCCAGGTGCTTTCATAAAACTTATTCATGCACTGTATGGTTTATACTTGTCAGCTCTTGATGTGTATTCTCTCTTGGCTGCTGTTCACTTCTTTATCGCAGGTGGGAGTATTTCTCGACTCTCTGGTTTGAGTGGAGCTTCATCACTGGGAAGCGACCGTATCGGTGGACAATATGGGTGAGCATACCGACATTCGTGTCTGAATACCTCCATGAAAGTTGACCCAGGTCTATGTGGGGATACGCCTGGCAACCCTCCTGTGTGTCGTGATCAACCTCATCGGGTACAATACGAGAAATAGAATAGACTGTCAGGTATTAATGGTTCCTGTTGTGGTAGCCTGTCTGTGTACTCATCCACAATTCATGAACAGCTCTGGATTCATTCCGTATATGTCAGTCACAGTACAGCTGAGCTATCAAATATCATTGAGAGTTGACTTTGACCGTTTTCAGATTGCTGCGTACACAGCCTTTGCGCTTGGTTCATTCTTTATGATCCTCCGGATGTGAGTGCCTCTTGTCCGCAGAGCATGAATTGTCATAATGACTGTTACAATCAGAATCGCCATATGGGGTGCACACAAATGGGTTCTTGCGGTCTCCGTAGGCGTATGGTTGATCAACATAGCTTTCATGATTCGCAGTAGGAGCACACACGCTATTTCTCCGTCGAGCTCTCTCAAACGTCCTTGTGTTGCACAGGTCTCATCATAGTACGCGGGAATTTACCCCTCCCTCTGTCGTCGTATCTCAAGGATTGACAGACCTCAGCGTACTGGGAGCCAACAATTCTCACATGCGTTCTCGATGACAGCAGGAAGAGCCTTGCCAACACCACCACAACTTTCTGCACGGAATTTTTTCTGCTCCTCGTGATGATCATTGGACTTGTGCGGCAGCGGGACCATAACATTGGACGCCTCCTCTTCCGTCAGGTCGCTACTCACACATTTGGCTCCATACTTGTGAACTCGGCTGACTGGGTACGCCTATCATGACAGGGATTGGTCTGGTTGGCTGTGGCTACAGCTGCAGAGGTCCCTCCGTTCGTAGGTACTTGTGCCACATGAATTTCTTCGCGCTCCCAATACTCTTAGGTCCTCTTATTCCTCAATCTCAATGGTGAGAGAAATATCCTAACACATCCTCTTTGTTGGGGGTTACTTACACTTACCTCAATACAAGAGCCGTGGAATGTAGTGGGTGTCTATACCATCAATTTGAAACCTCTATCTGTCTAACTATATTGCCCCCGAAGATGTTTCAGCTGTCAGGTGGTTAGTATTCCTTGTTACATCGACGAACCGGATCAGCTAACATCCGAGGTTCACCAAAGCGATTGCCATGTGAGAAACTGAAGTTGGCATCTGTGGCGTGTTCAGTGTCTTACAATATGACAGGACCATATGCGTGACACGCATGCACAGAGGCCTCAACGCGATCAGGGACCACCAATCGTGAGTCCTGCTGAGCTCGTCACACTATCCGTTGAGCTCAATTGTATGTAACGTAAGCGCACCGGAAATCCCCATCATGACCTTAGGCTGCTGTCCACCAGCCGAGACAACCATCCCATCCGAGTCTACCTACTCAAGTGATCGGGGTATAGAGCCGCAGACGGCGGTGCGTGTTGCCATGTCGTCCCATGCTTGGCAGCCGAGCGACAAAAGCGATGGTACCCCTTGGGAATCGACGTCTACTACAGTGGCAGGTTTTCAAGGAGCCACCGTGACCGCTGTCTGATATCCACACCGTAAAGTCGTCTCACGTGCGCTGAACTAATATTAGTATGATACTTTCTTTGGCAGTAGGTTGCTCGGCAACTCCTTTCTCTCGTAGTCTATCCGTAAGGGACGCGTCTGCAGCGTTCGCAGCAGGTATCTCGAGCTTGCTGCTGCCTTCCTTCCGTAATATTCCAATTTCTCCTTTGAAGCCGATGTAGTATATTTCGAGTGCTCCCTTCTCCAACAGAATCACTCTACACAAACACTCGTGAGGACAGGATGTAATTAACAATTTCGGGTTAAGTACAAAAAACAAGGACCGACTGTTGATATTTGTAAAGGCGGCCATGCGGGGCGAGTATTCAGTGACGCCTCTCTCCCCCTCGAGCAAAGAGGTGTTCAATGATGGTTGGACATCGTCTATTTCTGAAAAGTTCGCGTGATTGGCGTAGACGCACACTGGCAGGCATCAGGCATCAGCGAGATAACATCTGCTAGAAGTGCCTAGATCTACTAGATTCACTTGCGTTACTAGCCCTAGGCATCCTAGTCACGCTAGGCACCCTAGAATTTATGAGGTTCTAACTAGAAACGCCAGCTTTGTTGGCGGAGACCTTGCTACAAAATGCGGGAGGCTTCTCCGCCAACCGACACGTGATCAACCGGTTTCGTGGACGATCATCGTGCGCCTTTGTTTACGGTAAACAACCCAGTTTAGTAACATGACATTTAACGGTGACTCGGATGGTATGACAATCCTGAACTATTTTTTCTGCTCCTGCCTGTTCCTACCAATACCTGTCATGGGCGTGGGTCAGTGCGGCCTCCCGGGCTGCCGATGCAGGGTCCTAGCATCGAGGCAGGGTCCTAGCATCGAGGCAGGGTCCTAGCATCGAGGCAGTGTCCTACAGGGTGTGATGCCCTCCCAGTCCTCGAGCACTCTCGGGTCTCACCGTTGTCGAACAGTTCTCTTTCGGAATCACCTCCGCAAGACACCCCCTGCGTCTTCGAGCAACCGGCAGCAAACGTCCTAGAGCCCTCTCGTCCCACCCGTCGTCTCGAGTCGAACATGCCGTCCACGTCATTTTCTTTCGGAAAACCGTTTCGCAAGATCTTCCCTGCATCTTCCAAACATCGGCAGCAAGCCTCCTCGAGCACTCCCGTCTCACCATTGTCTACACGGTCGAACACTCCACACAAATCGCTTTCTTTCCGTAACACGCTCCCCGCGGCTTCAGGCAATCAGCAGCAAGCTTCCTCGGCCATTCTCGTCTCACCACTATCCACAAAGTGGAACATGCCGTCCCAGTTGTCTTTCAGAACAACCGTTCGCAGGATGCTCCCTACGTCTTCGAGAAATCGCCAGCAAGCTTGTGAGTATCGTCGTAAAAACTCTGCTCCCGATGAATTTGTCTCATAGTCGCGCCGTCTCTCTCCTAGCTGGGAGCCTCAACCCTTTCTCATCGGAGCAGATTGGCGGACGCGGTGATTTCGCGACGAATGCCATTCAGACGTCTCTTGCCGCTCTGAAAGATGGGAGTGCCTTGGTGGCTAAGGTTCCCTATATCTCCCCGGTCGCGGGCCTCCTCCTTCAAACACTCACGGTGAGAGATGTGAGCGTCCTAGTGCGCTTCCTGGGTCGTTTATACTGATAGACGTATAACAGGAGGTGAAACAATGCAGGGTTGAATGAGGAATCTTGTTGGATAAACTCTCGAGCATCGTTGTTGATGTCGGCGAGGTGTGCCGCACCCATGACTTGAGAGAAGAAGACCTTCCCACAGGTCTTCGGGCAATCATGGAGACCCTTCGCAGGTGTGTCTCGTGGCGCTTTTATTTTGTTTTCTCCGCAGTCTTATATGAGCCAAGTGACCTCCATGAGATTGAGAGCACGCTCCGAGAGTGCAGAAAGATAAAGGGGATAAGGAGGATTCTTCTGCGCACGGATATGCTCCGGAAAATAAAACAATACGATAGCAAGCTGTCGCATATACTTCAAACTTTCCAGGTCAGTTCTAAATCTCTCAATCCCCCCGGTTTCATACAAGTGCATTTATCTGATCATCCAACAGATGAAATTGGCATTGGATTCCCGGTTTGCGTTGATTATTCAGGACCACAAGGTATAGAGTTGCTTTGTCCCAAGTGGTTAACAGTAGATTAACTCATTCGATAGACGACTACCGTCATTGAGCCAACTGATGCTGGTCGAATCGAAATGATGGCGTGCGCGCTTCCCTATGATATTTCTTGAGTGGCCGTGTGCTGATCTAGATCGATGCCGTTTACAGAGCCTCAGATAGCTCACCCCGGCCCGGATTGCCGTTTTTTTTGATTGCCGTTTTTTTTTTTTAGAAGCGGCCCCCTATAAGATATAAAGGGGTGCTCGGACCACCCACCCACCCCACACTAGTACTCCACACCCACATGTCGTCCCAGCTTTCGGGCAGTCACACCCTGTCACAGCCCAAAAAAGGCTTGGATTCAAACTCAGCATGGCAGCCCATCGACTTGTCTCGAGGAGTTGACACTGTAGGCACATTTCCTCAACAACGATAAATGAATATATGCTGGAGGAAATGATTATAGGATAGATAGTAGATGCCGTTAGCATGTTGAGTTATACGGGTTGTAGAATTGGAATTGATACCGTTGCTATGGATCCTAGTGGCTGTTTTGTGGAAAGGGAGGATGCGATAAGGATAATGATGCTGTGGATGTGGATGTACTTGATCTAGGTATTCTTAGGAAAGACAAAATATAGTATTTCCTTCTGCCTTCTGCATTCAACTTGAACTCTTCGGTTCGACCCTCGGAGCCCGGGCTTTTAGTTGGAAGACGAGCACTTCGGAGCGCCCGCAACACTCATCCTAGACGGTGCTGCCAGTGAGTGCTCCCGCTTGACAACCCCCCTCCATGCCTCGTTTACATGCCAATCCTTTTATTTTAAGACTTTCGACCCTTCAAGTTTGCTTTACACGCACGGCGCCCGCGCTAGCAAGCTACCTATACGCAGCACACGGCCCACATGCATCCTTGGCCGCGTGTGTTCATCGGGCGAGGCCTTACCCCCGTCATACCCCACCCTACTCCGAGTCAGCATCCTCCCGCACGCAGCACACGGCCTATGCGCATCCTCAGCCGCGTGTGTTCATCGGGTGAGGCCTTACCCCCGTCGTACCCCGCATCCTCCTCAAGACACTAGCCATGTTGCACGCCTCCTCGCTCCCCCAACAGTGCGTACACACACGCCGTCCGCACTAACAAACTACCCGCACGCAGCACTAATGTCCACCCTCGCGTGGGCCATGTACACGTGCATCATGATGATCCTCGGCCGCGTGCGTTCATCAGGCGAGGCTTACCCTTTATGATCCCGCTGCCGACCCGGATCGTGAGCGCGGCGAGCTCGCCGCGCTGTTTGATGCCCCATGCTGGCAAGCGCCGCCAGACGATGAAGTATAAGCAGTATCATTGAGCTTCTGTCGTTATCGGGCGCAGACGCACGAGGTGGTATCTTCGTTGCCATGGCACACAGTGCTGATCTCTGGGTGCACGGGAATCGTGATGGGATAGCAAGTGGAGGTACGTGATTACCTTTCTTAGTGGAACTCCAACTCAGGACCGGCAGGACGACGTGAAATTGTATGACGCAATTGGTGGGGAGTGTACATCACAGCGACGAATGATTACAGTACAAATGACATGACATAACGTTTGCTCGCGATCTGGCCCGCTGGGAAGATGGTCAAGGTGAGGTCGGTCGGCTATCCGAGCTAGGCGCTGGAAGTGGAGATGACGGTGGCCGAACTATCGACGACTTCGGGAACGGCGACGGGTTGTCCACGAGCACAGAGAGCATCCTGTCTGGTTCGCAGGGGGTAGCTGAGGCCCAGGCAGAGAGTGCAACGCGGGTGACGTCGCCCACGGGTTGGCGGATGCGCCCGTCAAACACCCCTGAGAATGTGCTGGACCGGATGGCCTGTGTGATGCGCGGTGGCTCGAACACCGACAGAGAAGGCGAGGAAGAGACCAACGACGGAGGGCCTCTGCGCGATGATGGTGTGCCCCGATCTGGCAGCTCCCCCTCGCCGGTAGTGCTCCGCGTGCGTATGCGTCCTGCACCGCGGAAAGCGCAGTGCCCGCGCCGGACGAGAGCCGGTCCCACATGCATTCTTCAGCTGGAATCACCATCAGCAAACGCCGCAGTAGACTCAAACCTGACATTGTTGAAGCTTTACAGTTCCTGAAGTGCCTGTATCGTCGAGAACTCATCTTCTGAGAAGAACAAAGCACAACCTCAGAACTGGAGGTGGAAACAGAAACAAGAGCATGTCGAGGGAAGTGTAGAATCTGGGGGTTGGGACGACTTGGTTGGAGATCTTCGGGAGGACTCGGATGAGGGTTTTCAGGATTTTGATGATGAGGATGTTTTTGTTCAAAGTGCTGTTTAGGTATTGTACGCGCGGCGCTGCGGGAGGCACAGGTAAATTCGACAGTGCGAAGGAATACGAAGGGGGTGCTAAAAGGATGGTTTAGGCAGCTAGGCGATCACACAATGGGTTGGAGCACACGGCGCGATATTACACTGGAGGAAGATGTGGGCTAGCGAGGGCTCTAAGATGGTTGTTGCCTTTTTCCTTCGATTGTATAACTCTAAGGACTTAAATACATGAGGGACAGTAGTTACGCAGGAATCGGGCCCTCCCGCTCGCGTTTCAAGCGAGGGAAGAGGGATGCTCCCTCCGTCTCGTGTCTGAGGCGAGGGAGGGGGTGGGCGGCGAGAAGAGCCCGGCGAGAGCCCTCCCACTCACGTTTTGGCAAGGGAAGGGAGATGGTCCCTCTGTCATGCGTTTAGGCGAGGGAGGAGGTAAGTGGTGAGAAGCAAGCCCCATCAGGGAGCGAAAGAGTAGTCGAACCCCTCTTAACGGTATGACCCATTACCCTTAGCCTGAGCCCTCTACCGGGGCTCAGCTCGATGTGTAGGAAAGCCCTAGCCCGACTATTGTAAGCCGAGCCGGGCCTTGCAAACCACTACAGTCAGTCGACTCCTTCCTAATGCCTACCAGGTATAACCCATACTACTCCATAGGATCATTTTTGGATTTCCCAAGTTGGTTTGGGTGCGGGGCAATCCATAGGCCATAACCCATACTGTACCTAGGGTGATAAGCACCAAAATGGGGAATTGTATTATGTAATACATATTTTGAACGTCTCAAGATGGCAACAATGGTCCAACAGATCAACTTTTTCATTATGACACCTATCGAGACCCTGGCCCCTAGCTTTGACAAGGCTTGAGGGCAAATCAAAGGCCCGCAAACGACTATTTTACATAGCTACATAGTAAGGCCCCTCGAATACCCCATGCTCCCTCATAACCCATAGCTCTGGGGCTTTCCCGAGAGGTATGCGTTAGGAGGGAGTCGACTATACATGATGATAGTTCCCCTTAACTCAGGTGCTGTAAGTGAAGAATGATTGACATTAACGACATGATGGGTTTGGGGCTGACCAGAGGTGTTGCATGGCGCCATGTGCGCTCTTGGCGTTTACCCCCCTCGCTCCCAAGTTCCGCTTCTGCTATGTAAGGCGTTTCACTAGTGAAGGAAGATACCCCCTTGCCCTGCCCCACCCCCCTCTTCTTTCCCCATTCCGAAGGAACCAATGGTCAATTACCGTGACCCCGCGGTCCAAGCCGCCGACTTGGGTAGGAGTGCTGAGCCCCCTATCGTTGGAATAGACTTCACTGAGTCGTCGCTCTAGATGCTTTCATAAGATTTACTCATGCAATGTATGGTTTATACCTGTCAGCTCTTGATGTATATTCTCCCTTGGCGGCCGTTCACTTCTTTATCACAGGTGGGAGTATTTCTCGACTCTCTGGTTCGAGTGGAGCTTCATCACTGGGAAGCGACCGTATCGGTGGACAATATGGGTGAGCATACCGACATTCGTGTCTGAATACCTCCATGAAAGTTGACCCAGGTCTATGTGGGGATACGCCTGGCAACCCTCCTGTGTGTCGTGATCAACCTCATCGGGTTCAATATGAATGGGATAAACTGTCAGGTATTAATGGTCCCTGTTGTGGTAGTCTGTCCATGTACTCATCCATGATTCATAAACAGCTCTGGATCCATTCCGAATATGTCAGTCACAGTACAGCTGAGCTGTCAAATATCATTGAGAGTTGACTTTGACCGTTTTCAGTTGACTGCGTACACAGCCTTTGCGCTTGGTTCATTCTTTATGATCCTCCGGATGTGGGTACCACTTGTCCGCAGAGCACGGAATTGTCATAATGACTGTTACAATCAGAATTGCCATATGGGGTGCACACAAATGGGTTCTTGCGGTCTCCATAGTCGCATGGTTGACCAACATAGCTTTCATGATTCGCAATAGGAGCACACACTATTTTGTCGTCGAGCACACTCAAACGTCCTTGTATTGCACAGGTTTCATCATAGTACGCGGGAATTTATCCCACCTTCTGTCGTCGTATCTCAAGGATTGACAGACCTCAGCGTACTGGGAGCCGACAATTCCTACATGCGTTTTCCGTGACAGCAGGAAGATCCTTGCCAACACCACCGCAACTTTCTGCACGGAATTTTTTCTGCTCCTCGTGATGATCATTGGACTTGTGCGGCAGCGGGACCATAGCATTGGACGCCGCCTCTTCCATCAGGTCGCTACTCACACATTTGGCTCCATACTTGTGAACTCGGCTGACTGGGTACGCCTATCATGACAGGGATTGGTCTGGTTGCTTGTGGCTACAGTTGCCGAGGTCCCTCCATTCGTGGGTACTCGTGCCACATGAATTTCTTCGTGCTCCCAATATTCTTAGGTCTTCTTATTTCTCAACCTCAATGGTGAGAGAAATCTCTTAACACATCCTCTTTGTTGAGGGTTACTTACACTTACCTCCTCAATATAAGACGCGTGGAATGTAGTGGGTGTCTATACCATCAATTTGAAACCTCTATCTGTCTAACTATATTGCCCCCGAAGATGTTTCTGCTGCCAGGAAGTTAGTATTCCTTGTTACATCGGCGAACCGGATCAACTAACATCCGAGGTTCACCAAAGCGATTGTCATGTGAGAGAAGCTGAAGTTGGCGTCTGGCGTGCTCAGTGTCTTACAATATGACAGGACCATATGCGTGACACGCATGCACAGAGGCCTCAACGCGATCAGGGACCACCAATCGTGAGTCCTGCTGAGCTCGTCACTATCCGTTGGGCTCAATTGTACGCGACGTCAGGGCATCGGAAATCCCCAACACGACCTTAGGCTTCCGTGCGCCAGCCAAGGTAGCTATCCCACCCGGGTCTACCTACTCAAGCGATCGGGGTATAGAGCCGCAGACGGCGGTGCGTGTTGCCATGTCGTCCCATGCTTGGCAGCCGAGCGACAAAAGCGATGGCACCCCTTGGGAATCGACGTCTACTACAGTGGCAGGTTTTCAAGGAGCCACCGCTATCTGATATCCACTACACCGTAAAGTCGTCTCACGTGCGCCGAACCAATACTGGTATGATACGTATTTGGCAGTGGGTTTCTCGGCAACTCCTTTCTCTCGTAGTCTATCCGTAAGGGACGCGTCTGCAGCGTTCGCAGCAGGTATCTCGAGCTTGCTGCTGCCCTCCTTCCGTAATATTCCAATTTCTCCTTTGAAGCCGATGTAGTATATTCGACTACTCTCTTCCCCAACAGAACCACTCTACGCATACACTCGTGAGGAAGGATGGAATTAACAATTTCGGGTTACGTACAAAAAAACAAGTACAGACTGTTGATAGTTTGTAAAGGCGGCCATGCGGGGCGAGTATTCAGTGACGCCCCTCTCTCCCTCGAGCAAAGAGATGTTCAATGATGGTCGGACATCGTCTATTTCTGAAAAGTCGACGATGTTCGTGTGATTGGCGTAGACGCGCAGGCGTAGGGTGCCGATGAATGTCGACCTCAAGCATCCATCCTCCATTGTTACGACTGGTTGGACGAGGGTCCGGGTCTGGGAAAAGATGTATTTGGTTGTAGCTGTGAGCAGAGGGTAGGGTACTGTGACGAGGACCTCAGATGTTGATAGACGCTCATTGTAGTACAGTATCAACTCCCCTACAGTGTTCTATCGGTCCTTGAGACACCGAAACTCAATCTCCGACTCAGGCTAGCACTTGGAACTTCACATCAAAATTAGTTATCTAGGTACAGTAGTCTCTTTGTTGGAAATTCCGATGAAACGTGCCAAAGATATGGGTATAGTCAAGGACAGCTTCACTCTCAATCCTTAGCATCGGCAAAAAATCAATACTATTTGTGAGAATGCCGAGCCTTGTCCGAAAAAACTGAAAAGTAAAATCCATCAACGTTAGCGGAGACTAGGTGGGACTCTCTGATGGATCAAGATTCTCGGGCCGCAAAGTAGTTGGGAATAGATTAGATGTTGAGGGTTCTGACTGGCTGGAGTAACGGGCGAGCTCCGGCTGAGTAGGAAAGTTCGGGTTCTGGGCATCGTCATGGGCACCGAGGATTGCCATGCCTGCTGTGACAAAGGAGGCCGTAGTCGAGGACGAAAGCGAAGATACCGCTCTGAGAGGGATATGGTCAGATTGGCTCACAGCGAGGTCTGCGGGTGAATGGAGGTCCCAAGGGCGGACGGTGCCATGCGCCAAAGGGAAGGTGGGCGAAAATAGAGAGCCAGGTACCGTATGAAGGTATTGCGGAGCAGTGCCGCCGCTAAGGGCAGACTGAGGGATGGGGTTGGTCGTAGACAAGATGTCAGTGGTGAATCGTGTGGTTCCATGATCGGCTATACGCTGTGGAGAATCAAGATCGCTGCTGCGTCCGGGGGAGGCAGGATGGGACGATGTAGTGGCTGGAAAAGTACGTCGCGATGGGCCAGGGACATGACCAGATGACGAGTCGTCTGCCGGGTATGGGCTGACATGAGCTGTAGGGAAGAGAACGATGGGAGTGGTTGCGGGAATGTGAGCAGCAGCCCCCATTGCCCCGCCATGGTCAACCACCTCGTGTGCGGGGGAGCGGTGGTCTTGGAGGTTACATGAAGGATACGACAACGGCTCGTGCAGAATGTTGTCGCGATCATTGGTGAAGGCAGTGAATGCTCCCGGGGCAGCGTCGGTGTCTTGGTGTAAGTCGATGTAAATACGGCGGATGCCCATAAGAATATAGATAGGGAGACTATAGGGCCCACGGGTCCGCGCTTCTTGAACGATTTCATTCCACAAGGCACAGAAGTCATGCTGCAGCCCAGGAAGAGCATTTCGTACGTTAAAGTTGGAAAGTGATCCTAGGATGAGGCTTGATATCCGGTAACGCGCATTAGGACCGAGCAGCCAAATCTGCTGCGTGGCGCGGATCAAGTTTACAAGCAACACGCTATCATGGCTACGTTCGGGGAAGTGTGGAAGGTCGGCGCCTAATTGGTCCGCAGCGAGCGCAATCCAACGATCGTTGCGTTCCCGCACATTTGCAATGACGCCGGCAACAATGAATTGTGCACAGAAGTCAATCTCCTGGTCGTTCGTATTGCCCCGCCTTGTGAGAAAATGCCCCGCTTCAACTGATTGCAGCACAGTATGCAGGCCCCTATTGAAAACGCGCTCAAGGATCCCCCAAGCTGCGTTGGGAAGGCGTACTGCGTCGGCGACCTTCACGCAGGTGACGAGTCGCTGTATTTTGTCCGGCTCGGAGACCAAATTGGAGGCCCAAGTACGGTCCAAGAATTCCATTATGGTCGACGGAAGTCTCCTACCGCACAGATGAAGGAGAACGAGCCGGGGTTTCTTGACCACGTTCGAACTAAGAAGGCCAAGGATGCACTGAAAAAACCGATCCAGTTCGTGGTCCTGGGACAGTGCGTCGAATGTCCACTGCAGGACACGGCTGTCGATCTCCTCTGACGACTCCTGGATGGTTTTCTTGGTTATCTTCTCTCTACCTTGAAAAATCCATTCGCGATAATGGTCCATCAAGTGGAAAAAGCGGTTCGATCCAAAGAAAGTAACACGCCCAAGAAGCTGGAAGACCGCATACAATACGCCGGCACAGGCTCGACATGCCGGCGACGAAAGTGGCGCGTAGTATGGGGTGTCGAGCCGGAAGATGGGCGTAATTGTGATGAATATGTACGCTGCGACTGAAATCGCGATCCAAGAAACTATGACCCAGAAGACGGTGTGACTGATATTGAAGAGATATATGAGAAGGCCGGCAAAGAAAAGGAAGAGGGAAAGATGAATCAGGGTCGGTAGCGCTTCAACCGCCCAGGCAAGGCGCAACCTCTCGGCGCCGTGGGCAAAGAATTCACGGACCCGAGCTCTCTCGTGTGGACTGTATCGTGGCGGCTGAGTGATCCTGAGGTATCGACGTGCCCATTGTTGTAGCAATGTCGCCAGCATAGCACAGGTAAGGCTGATAACCAAGCTCAATACCAAGAGTAAGTTCACCCAGATGGCGTACTTCGGCGGAGAGAACGGTGGCGGCTTAGCCAGAGTGGAAGGGATGGATGGGCGAGACACGTTGGGTTCGGCGAGAATCTGATAAATATTTTCGAGATAGAATGCGGACGTATCCTGGGAGTTTTGCTTGAGGTCCAGGACAGTCACCGCAATCAACGCCGCAACAGCGGCAGAGAATAAACCAGTCTATATTTTTGACTTGATTGTGAAGTGATGCGGGAAGTCAAAGATGAGGACTCACAAAGATCAGGATCCCTTCGGCATCTTTTTGCCAGCGTTCAGCCATCTTATTGTCCTCTTCTTCTGCCATTTCCTGATACATAAAGAAGAATGGCCCAGAGCTATCAGCAAATTCGGGCTGTCCCTCCCTGCTTTGATTCCTCTGAGGGGCATCTAGTATACATGTAGGCGAAACTGGTAAGGGCAAAGTAAACTGCAGGTATCATACCTGGTTCAGCCGCTTCCTCGGGCTCGGGTGGTACGTTGCCTCGCTGCATGGAAGAATGGATTTCCTGTTTGAGCCCCAAATTAGGAACTGGTTTACGGGCTTTGTATGTATGTATTTATTTGAAAAAGTGACGCCCGCACTCATACCTGGGGCCGATACAGAGCCAGCAGCCAGCAATTCCTCTTGTGACATCTACATCCAAAAAAATATACGGACTATACGTCATACGGCGTCGTAGAGGAGGCTCGAGTCTCAACCAGAGCTCCTGCGTCAGCTTCGTCCCTCAGTATATCCTCCCCGTTCTCAATCGGCAGCGTCGGGATCACTTCTCTGCCTCCGGGCTTTGCATTCCGGCTTAGGAGGTTAACTTTCTTCAACCTCAACTTCTCGGGCTGCTGCTGCGACGGAACGAAGAACCCATTTACGCTTATGGCAAGAGCGCGTCGCTCCGCACCGAGCAATGCAGAGAGCGACGTCTCCTCTGGCGAGGGCAGCGGAGGCGCGGGCACTACCTGAGTAAGCTCTTGCGACTCGATATTGTGCACCTGAATTGTTTGGTCTGGCAATAATGCAGTGACGTAGGGATAATCAAAGCCTGCGGCACAGTCAGCCACAGGAGATGGGAGGGAGGAAGATGACACACAGATGGATAGCGGGTGACTTGGCCACTGCAAGGTGCCGCGCACCGGGTCCCCGTTGACATTGATAAACACTCCCATTGTGCCAGCGCCGGTCCAAGAAAGGATAAGAAATTCCTCTTCAGCGACGACCGCAATCATTGGTCGATGTGGTCGTGTGCCTGGCTCTGGTGGTACTTGAGAAATGGGAAGAATCGGCGTCGCCGTGACGGTGTTGAGAAGAACCAGGGAGTACCGCTCGCGGTCTGCAATGCACAAACATTGCCCGGTACGACGGACAAGGAATGCCCCGCCTTGTAATGGTACTTCCTACGGTCGAACAGTATGTAAACAGTCGAAACGGAAGAATGGATGCCAACCTTGCGGTACGATAGCTGTTCTTGAAGACTGTACAGAACGATGGCGTTGCGCTTCACTATACAAAAATCGACAGGGAGAATGGGTGCGGGCGAGTCCACTGATGGCGCTGGTCTTACGACGTGTTGCTGGTCCACGGCGAAGGCTATCACGTTGCGAATGGGCTTGATACCGAGAACAGGTTCCAGCGAAGGGATAATGTAAAAGAATATCTGGCGGTCTAGCTAACGAGATCAGACACGTCTCCCATAGTATCATCAGCCACGCACCACTGAGAATGAGTGCTGTTGAGATGCTGGGGGTTAGCACGATCTCATCTATCGGCTTCCCTGTCGGTAGCGCCTGCCGAGATAGAAGGGTGTATGAATCTGGCTGCGCGTTCTCAGAACGATGCGATATGGGACGGGTAAGATATGTGTTCACCTGGCCCGGAACATTCGGCTGCAGCGCAAAGCGTAAGAGGTCGCCGTTGGAACAACCAACATATATCTCGGGGCCTAAGAATACATTAAACACAAACGGGATAAGACCAGGAGCGAGGGATTCTCCGAGTTGACGAAAGACACTTACCCAAGGCCTGCACACACTTCACTTCGATGGAAAAAGGAAATTCCGAGGTGTCCGGACCTTCAAAGGCGAATCGTGCTTAGCCTTGAAGTTGGAGCGCGGAAAGTGGGCAGACCATAGATCTCTAGCACGCTTGATATAAGGGGCTGTACCTTGTAAGGTGGGATGTCCAGGGGGGCGGATGCATTGGAGGCCATTGCGGTAGACGAAACTAGTGATTACTAGATGGATATAAGTCACTGCCACCTGGAGAACATCACACTAATGTAGTCACAAGTACAGTGATGGGCGTTATCCGTTCCAACTGAACGCGTGCGCCAATATTGGCCTACTCGGCCTTACAGTGAGAACTGCAGGCAGTGCCGGCGCCTCTGTCGGGCACTGCGGCCAAGGCATCCCTTGTATTCAAGTTCTGGGTTAAAAGACTGCGCCCACCAACCCTTCCTTGCCTCTTTCACCATGGCTCACTACGACGTCTACCGGGAGCAACTTGGAGGTCTTTATCACGGCCATGCCCTATGGGAACCAGCTCCTGCCGGCCTCTACGACCAAGTCCGAGTTGGCGACGTCGGACTCGTACGCCAAGGTCACTTTGTCCGCATGTTCAACGCCCTATTTCCTGCAGATCACGCCTTGCAATCCTATGGCGTTCCATATGATTTTGCACCACTTAACATGGGTCCCTTTGGCAACATTCGCACGTTAAATCTACCTCACGGAGATTATTGCTCGAACACAGTATCGGCGCTCAGAGACCATGAGATTGAAGATCAGATCCAGGCAGCGTATGTGATCAGTCGCAACGCATCTCAACCCTTCTACTTACCCACCAGGGTCGCCTAGAGGACCAGATGGAGGCGCTAGTGCCTCGTTCAGGTGCAGAAGGAACAAGGGTGCCTTTTTATCACTTCCTTTCAACGCCACTCGCCATGATGCTATTCGCACCAAGGTCTTCGAGACGTATATCCGCAGACATTGCGACAGTTGGCTAGAATTTGCGGACAGGCTTGGCTTCGACGTCAAGTTGGAGGACATCCTTTTCGTCACTGGCTGTGACCTAACTAGCTCTTGGGCGATGGCCACATTCATCAATCCTCCGTGGGACGCGGAAATCTCTCTAACTGTCGAATCTGTCGGAGCTGCCGGCGCCAGATTCCAATGGTCAGCCACAAATCAACCCCATAACAACGAACTAACCCAGGTGCGCTGTCAAGAGTGGCGACCGCTTACCAGCTTTAACTCTGAGAAGTAGAACGCGGACCCGACCCAATGTGTATTCATCAGGGGCTTCCGGGCCAAGCGCATCATTCTCAACTACAAACGGATGAAGGCTTTCGCGGAGCATCTTCCAGACGACCCGGATAATGAACCGGAAGCTTCGATTGAGCTCATCCGAGAGCCAAATGTACCCGAGGTGGGCACATCATCTATCTGAGGCAGGGACCGAACTCAGGGTTTTTCTAGCATCGTGACCCACTTATCGGAGTTTTAGTGTACATCGCAGAAGTAAGTCCGAGCATTCCGTGTTCGAATTTTACTCGAATTCCTCCAGAAACGTCCAGACGATGACCTAGCTATTGCACATGAAGATGACCTGAGAATGGTTGAAGGGGTGGTACGCATAAACATTAGCTCCTAGCTTAGATGGGGTACCTGACTTGGTTTCCAACGCCAGGACGTTCTGACCGCGGATGCCGTAGAAAACTTTTTACGCCAAAACGAGATTCTCGTGCAGTCCGAGAAAGGCGGTACGTGTTTATTATTATCTTTATTACACCATTGGAGCCGATTCATACATTCATCAGTCGCGCTTTTGGGAGACGAAGATGAGGAAGTCGTCCCAGAAGAGGCGAAGATGACTTTCCATGCGCAAGCCGAGCTCGGTGTACGTTCCCCCCCCCTTTACACGGACAGGTGATTGACTAGTTTTAATCAAGGACGAGCCAGTCCCTCTCATAGTCCACCCGGTCCTCATGAAATACCTTCTCAAATTTGATATCGCCACTCAACCTGAAGATCACGACTTCGACCTCCCGCCCGAGGAGTTCCACGCCTCCGCTGTCCACCCCCCGGTCCATGTGCTGATTCTTGAAAACGATCAAGGTTACCCACACAATATCAATGTCCATGTCTCCGACAAGGAATCCATCCTTGGCATTACCGTTGAGGACGTACTGAGGACAATCAGTACCGAGTTGCGGAAGTCATCCAGTCAGCGCGAATGGGCAGGGCTCAACGACGATACGCGGAGAGAAGTCGAAGAAGCCTTCGAGGACCGAGCGAGGACGGAAGAAGAAAGGAGTGGCGGCCTTCGCAGAATAGACTACTTGCGTGGCAGGAACAGATTACAGATTTTCCCGAAGCATCCGCTTCCGGAGGATGAGGAAATTCCTTTGCCCTCCGCTCGCGCTTTGTGGGTCGTGCGATATCTCATTCTCGTTCGCCCACTGATATCGTTGCATCGACAGGGACTTGAACGTTCCCGGGCCATCTACTGTACCACTGAGGGCAACTGACAAAGGAAAAGGAAGGGTTTTTTGATTTATACTAGTGTTAAACGGATACATATACCCATATACGCTTCGCTGTCTGGAAACGAGCGCTCTTACAACAACTGTGGCGTGCTCAACCTTTGCTTGCATAACTTGTGTAGCCAAATCTATGTACTGACGCTTTGATCCAGTCCAATCGTGCAGAGGAGAGACGAGATGCCAGGGGGATCTTTCACGCTGAAAGGGGAAGTTGATCTTTTGGTTCCGTCCGACATGAGCCGTTCAATGGCCATGAATGAGAGGCGGAGCCACTCGCCGCTTCGCGCTTCACAGTTCCTTGTCTATTTTCTCTTCTAGCATCTCACGCCTGCGGTCGCGAACTCATAACCTCCCAAGTCAAATCACACCGTGACCAAAAGTATCATGATGGCGTCGCTGAGCAAACGCATGTCTGCGTCAAGCATCCAAGCTAGCCGCCGTAGCGCCAGCCCGGTCAGCACTCGCTTTGTCGCCGCACCGAACGCAGAAAGCGAAGAATGGGTCCGCGTTTGGGAAAATACGACCGCTCACGGTACGTGAGATCTGTTCGATCTGCTTCGCCGGGGGATCCGTTAAGCTTTAACACTGCATTCTTAACCAACAGCCCTGGTCGAAGGCCCGGTAGTCACCGTTGATAGTGAAATCGCGGTAGAGGAAGCTTGTGACGTGAACCCACAACTTCTCCGTTTTCGGTGTCCCTTGAGCTGATCCTGGAAGCTGCTGGCAGCTCATGCTCTCCCAAGGCACTTCGTGCCTCGCCGTGAAGTCCACCGAGCCCGACGCGCACTATTCTGGCCTGTTCGACGTACGCCGTCACGCCTACTATCTCTCGATGACGCTTGGGCTTCATAGAACCTCAGTTTGCAGATGTGAATGCGTTCCTGACGTTTGCCGCAACGCAACATACGTATACCCCTGAGCACCTGCAAGGGCGCCCGCGCGTCGCTCAGATCCTAGAAGCCGCTAAAGCTGGCCACGTTCCAGTACGACTCGTGAGCAGTACGTCTACGTCGCACTGTTCTCAGCCCTCTCGCGGAAGCAAAAACGTTTCCCCGTAGATCTTTCTGAGAAGAATCCCCTCGTAGAGCTCCCGCACGATGCGTCTGTGATCGCCCTTCTTGCCGTCTTCTCCTCTGGCACACACCGAGGTACGTCACGGCCATCCTGCGAACTCTCGGACTTAAATTGGCATGCGTTCCAACCTGCGTCCAGTTCTTGTCAAGTCACCAGCTGGGACCTCCGAGTCGCACATCGGCATGATCTCGGATCGCCGCCTCCTCGCATACTTCAGCGGTTTCGCTCGCCCGTCGAGCAGTGCAATGCCACCGCTGCCACCAATCCAGCCGTCTTCAACATTTCATCGTTACGTCTCTAATCCGCTCGGCTCACTGCCGCTCCCGTCGTTGAACCTCCATTCTGAGGTTGTCGCGGTGCATTCTGGCAACAGCGTGCTCGATGCAATGCGGTTGATGAGCGATCTAGGGGTTAGTAGCGTCGCGGTACTGACGGAGGAGGACGGAAACTTGCTGAGTGCCGTCAGCGTCACGGATATTGGCCAGGTCGGTGTGGAACACGTTGGTATAGCTCTAGTAATTGGTGACAATCTACATTGCTAGACGGTCGTACCATCGCAAAGCAACCAAATTCTGACAATGCCCATCCAACAGCTCATTTCAGAGATCAAGGTGCGCTCAGGCTTCAAACTTATTTACTTGCCTAACTCACTCGAATTTCAAAGATGCCTCAAGGGTGGACGGACGGTGCTGACAGATATCCTGGTACTGCCCATCCTCGTCAAGTTGTATTGAATGCTCAAACGCAGATACGCAGTTTACAGCGTGTTTCCATCCTCCACACTGACCTACACAATTCAGAAGTTACTCGCTAGTACGTAAATCGCCCCTTCATGTGTTGATCCGTTTTCGAGATGTCCGCACGCTAGCGAACTCTCACCGCCTGTTCGTGATCTCCGAGCCACCTGGCTCTGCTTCGCCGTCCGCAGGCGGGCGTGGTAACTTATCCGGTCTCGTCTCAATCGGCGACAGTAAGCAGCTTCTCGTGTCCTCGCTACCACTCGGGACTGGCTTGTTGAAACTGACTTGACAGTCCTCTCGCTGTTCGCTCGTGTCGCCAACATCCCCAATGTGGATCCGGGGCGGATGCAACGCCATAGGCGCGCATCATCTGCTTCAAGCCAGGGTTCTACGTCCGGTGGCTTTACAGACCTGGCGCGAAGCACTTCCAAAGGAAGCATTGGGCACACCGGTGGGCCGAGGGTAGCCCCTTGACCGAGTGATGGATACGAAATCCCTGCTGTATCGTTGCTATACTATGTTGTATTATACTTGCCATGTTGAACTGCAGCTGAGTCGATAGGTAACATGATCAGATTTATGCTGTGCGATGCCGAGAAAATCTCAGTCCGAAGCTTCCGAGGCCGATGATGCCATCCTTGCTCAGTCTTAGTACAGTCTTAGTACGTACAAATTTCTACCCCGGCCTGTACTACACCTCGTAGTATCTTAGAGATTTTCTTTGACACCATGAGACCTTCACTGAACACCCTCGGCAGTCCAATTCCTGCCTTCACAGAGCACGCCATCTCGGTGTCACTTCCAAAGTGGTTGGATAATGTTGGATACGAAGAAGGCGAAGCGCGCGTTGTAGACGCCATGCGGTCTGGATATCCCCGCTTTTTCATACACCTTAACATCAAAAAGGTGAGAAGCCGCCGTTATTGATTTGCCATCGGCTGCACATCACCTCCTTCACAAACCGTGTTCCCTCCTCCCGCAATTTTTTCTCATATTATTTTCTCTTCATCTTACGTCGCACACAGCTCTCCAATCTCCTTGAACAGAAGTTCGGTACGCCCTCAGAAAGCTCCCTACTGTTCCCATCCCGCAATTCTGCCGAAGCATGTCGCGCATTCTTAGTGGCACGCGACATATTCGCTCGCGTCGTGCAGCACCGCATCTCCGAATGCCTCTGCATCTTCCTCGTTCTATTCCCTGAGGACAAGGTCGGCACGGCCAGGCAGTTCTGGCAGCATACCGGCTTCGGCATTTCAAGCCGACTTGCCATTCGATGTCTCGCCGTTCTCGTGTCGGCTGCATCGCCCCCTTCCAGTCCTACGCATCTCAAGCATATGGGGCATCGACACTATACTCCCAAGCACCCACCCCGCCCTTCCGGTGGAACAGATGTAATAGAAACGGACCAGGCCGTATACCTCGAGCAGCGCTATGGACGAAATCTCGATGTCGCTGCAGCCAAACTGGCGAAGGGCGCCTTACGCCGCCGCATTGCAGGTGTGCTCGTGCGGGACGAGAGCGCCGTCGGTGGCGAAATCGAGGTTTCGCAAAGCATGCGAGGTGCTGCAGTCTCGGAGCACGACGTGTTCCTCTTCCCATCCGGCATGAGCGCCATTTGGTCTGCGCACCAACTTGCTCTCGACGTTAGGGGTGCCAAAAAGAGCGTCTGCTTCGGGTTGTTAACATATTACTCAAATCGTCGAACGAGCCACTGAATCCCCGCTTTTCTTTTTTATTCCCAGCTTCCCCTACACCGATACCCTCAAGGTCCTCGAGAAGTGGGGTCCTGGCTGTCACTTCTTGGGCCATGGCTTGGACTCCTCCATCGACGAGCTCGAGACCATTCTAGAAATGGAACAGGCGCAGAATCCCGACGAATCCCCGATTCTCGCACTTTTCACCGAGTTTCCTTCGAACCCGCTCTTACGCTCGCCCGATCTCGCGCGCCTGCGTGCCCTCGCCGACAAGTACGACTTCCTGATTGTCGTTGACGACAGCATCGGCAATTTTGTCAATGTCGAAACTCTACCGTTTGCAGACATCGTGGTGACTAGCTTAACAAAGCTTTTCAGTGGCGACTCAAACGTGATGGGCGGCAGGTACATCGTAGCTTTTCTGTAATACTTTGTTGGGTTGACGCCTTTCGCAGCCTCGTTCTGAACCCGGCGCGCAAGCATTATGCCTCTCTCAAGGAGCGACTGCTTACAAGATATGAAGATATCTATTACGACGAAGACGCCATCTTCATGGAACGAAATTCGCGCAATTTCTCACTGCGCGCAGGACAGATTGACGTGAATGCCGAGCGCGTATGCGACTTCCTGCACGCGGCCTCTCAGGATCCTTCCTCACCGATCACGGAGGTCTTCTACCCCAAGTGGCAAACCGCGAAGAACTACGCCGCGCGCCGTCTACCCGGTGGTGGGTTCGGTGGGCTGTTCTCGCTCTCGTTCGCGGGCCAGAGCGCAGCAGAGGCATTTTACGACACGCTTGCATGCGACAAGGGTCCCAGCCTCGGCACCAACTTTACCCTCGCGTGCCCGTACACGATCCTGGCGCACTACGGCGAGCTAGATTGGGCAGCGCAGTACGGCGTGCCCAAGTCGCTGGTCCGCGTCAGCGTCGGGCTGGAGAATCCCGAGTGGCTGCGCACAGTGTTCGCCAATGCCCTGCGTGCCGCCGAAGACGCACACCGCGCCGACGCGAATGCAGGAGCATGAGTTCTCCCGCGTTCCGCTGTGTGTATCGTGGGGGGGACGTCCATCCAACTGGACTTTCACGTCTTTTTTTTTTGAAGGTGCTCGCCCCATCCAAGTGGACCGATCTGTGTCACTAGCCCATCCAACTGGGCATATAAGGCGGGGGAGTCAACAGGCGGGGAGGGGGAGGGGAGGTTGTCCGACGCTATACATACACTGCAGAGGTCGGAGGTAGTATCATAGAAGTATCATATATTCTTCACTTAAAATATGGGCCAGCCCCCGCTAGCTGCGAGCCCAGCGACACGATGGCAGGAATATATAAGTAAGGGGTGGTGTCTCTCAGGGATTACATTTCGTCGCCAGTGACAGACTGAACTCTAGTCCACTGTCAAATTGGCAAACATTTCGACCATACCAATTTGAGAGGGCCATTAGAGCACATCAAATGAGATTGCGCCCAGAGTTACTAGACTTCATGTGTGGTCGGGCAACGCTTTTAATTGGGAGGGTAGTGGGGCGTAAACTCAAATGGCCCTGCGAGCGCGATCATCATCAAGGTTTATTATTATAGAATGCGACAGGGTCATCAAAAGCATTTCATGCTCGTGTTCGAACAATCACTACAGTAACTAGCAACGATACAGGTAGTCCAAGGCACAGGGTTCAAAACACCGAGAACCGCAGAACCGCCTCGCTCAATGACGAGCAGCGGTGACAGAGAACAAGGTCTAAAACCTTCGCGGAAAACGAAAGCCTCGAAAAGAGGAAAGGAGCAAAAAATTGATAACGCAGCAGACTCAGAGTAGTCTGAATCGAGTTTCACGCCTTCCCTGAGGGGGGGAAGCGAGTGCGTGAGCCGCAAATTGAACTCAAGGACGGAGCACTATGCCAGCCCTTGTACCCCTCACCCCTCATACACCGATTTCCCGCCCGGACAACTCGGCTCCGGATGGCAACGCCGAACCCCTTCAAGATCATCTCTTGAACGTGGGTTGGTGTGAACCTCTTTTTAGGCCAACACCAGAGCCCCCATGGGTGACACTGACTGTGTCCGTCGCCAAGGTGTAGCTCCCCCACAACGCCTCCCGGGAGCAGTAGCTGTGGGACACAAGCTACACTAACGACGTCCGGCCAGATACCCCTTACAGGAACTCTTCAGTTGAAGAGTGATAGCATTGCTACCGCAAGGACAAAATGATTGGCTCACTTTGGACTTGTAGTTGCCAGGGATGGGAGCTGCAGAGCCCGCCTATGACTCAGCCCACCCGTGAAGGATGGAAGGTGCGATAGGGTGATGGTGGGTTACAAGCAAAGGCATTATGAATCGCCCAGGCTCCGCGACAAATCTCAAGGCCCCCGACAGTGCCCTCCCCTCCTGCACTGCGCCAGACACGAAGTCTGGACACTGAACAAAAGGATCTTTGGGAATAATGCTGAGGAGGGATCAATTCCTTGTTTGTCGCTCGACCATTACAGGTCGGACCCTGCTAGAGTCGATTGAAGGAGCCTAGAAGACTCAGACCTTAGCCCGCTCGCAAAGAAAGAAGTGGATATCCCTCTCGTGCGTGGCGAGCCTTGCGGCCTTGGGTCTGCTGCGATTTAGGAGAAAAAAAATGAGGCTGACGAGTCAACTTTTATTTGTGACGCAAACGTAAATTTTCGTTACCTAATCTTCACATCACGTGCACCTTAGCCGGGCCCACGAGCGAGCAGCCCCAGGCTCGCGTGTGTGAACGCAAACTTAGCACTGTATCATTACTTATTGGAACTTTGACATTATTGTTCCCAACTAGTAAAAGATCTCTGAGAATATGTGGGCGAGATCATAATAGAGAGGACTATTGTTTCTCACCACGTGAGCGACGCGTTAAATTTCTTTGGCGCTGTTTGGCGCCCTAATATGAACTAGGGCAGTGTTTGCGCAACAAGTTCCCTTTCATTCACATCAACATTAACGCTTGCTGCCACCCTCGCTAAAGGCCTCAAGAATCCGATTTTACTCCGTAGCCTATATTCCCGTAATCATAATGCCACGCGACGGCAGCGGAACTGCCAACGGAAGAAGTAAAACTTACGAGGCTCTTGTCAAGTCCCTGTTCACAAACATATCACACGCCAGAGAGCCCGAAATACCGCCTCGCCCCCAAAGTCGGATTGGATTTCGAAGGAGCAAACCATCCAAAATCAAGCAACGTCCTCAACCTGATAGGACATTACTCCCCATCCAAGACACTACCGGTGCCACACCAAGTCCCGGTGCTGACTCGGACGAAGATACCCCCGACTCGGACACCTCAGATGAATGGTCCACTGACTCGGATACGAGCGACACCACCTTACCCAACGATTTTCGCCCTTGTTCCCCTGTTCCCATGACGCCTCTGCCCATAGTCGTCCCTGACGCATTTCCGGACCCAGACTCTCCGGGCCTCACTATTTCGACAGACTTACCCATGCATCCGCCTCCGCCATTCCGCCCCGTGTATCCTCACCATGGTCTGTCACGCAGCGCCCTTCAGCATCAAAAATGGCTGTGGAACACGCGATACGATGAATGGATGCAGTGGCAGGCAGAGGTTGAGAGTGCCGAGGCAGAAATGGGGGTTTATGGTGGGATCTCGAACACCGCCACTATCGAGCCCCCGCCACTCAGGCGGTACCGCGCATCATCGCCCGTACCACTAGAATCCGAGTACGCACCAGTGGATACGAAGATGCAAATAAACGAGAAAATATTCCCTCGCACGGGCGATATCACAGCCCTCCACGACCCACAGGTGGCACGGCTAGATCAGACATTCTGCAACTACCCCCTCTGCACGATACAGAAAGTCCTCTTTGTCTGCAATATGGATACTGCTGCCCGTAGAAAGATCCCCCACGGAAGAAATTCGGAGATGGTTGACCACTGCAGCGATAGCAAAGCCACTGACGCACCGCCCAGCACGAAGAAAGGCGCCGATGAGGAAAACCACGCAATGGTTTCGCATGACCTGCCGGCGTTGGACAGCCCCATCCCGATACTGACAAAGCTAAGCCGGGAGCAGAGCTGGCATACGCGCTGGGAGGTTCTCACTGAGCTCGTTAGGATGACTGAGCAGGCACTCCTCGCGCAGGGACCCACCGCGATGTCGGCCACTGTCACGACCCCCATTGGACTTCCCGTAGTAGCCAGAAGCCTCACAGATGTCACTGAGGACCCGAATACCAGGATACCACCACGTTTTTTCTTCGCGGACCCGGCGGAAGTGGAAGGGGGTGATGGCACTGAGGGCGATGATGACGACGAAGAAGACGACTACGGAGAAATCATCCTCAATCCCCGGTTTGGGCTGCAGAGGACCGCATCAGCCCGGCGCGGCTTTGGACACCCATTTTTGCATACCCAGATACCTCCGTTGGATACACGAAGCGGAGTCAAGGCGCTGCGTTCCTGATTACGGAAAAATAAATGAAACATACACGCCCACATGCTAACCACAGTTCAGTTAATCGTATGGTACGAAATGACCACCCATAATCATAATACCTGCTCCCCGGAGTTTCTGTAGCACACTACTTGTATTATTAATTGATTTGTATTCCAGAATAGGCACAAAATGCTTTCTTATCGGGTGGATGGCTGACTGGCTGAGAGCTTCTCCTGTGGGCGCTCACGGCTAAGAACTTGAGGTGGCATACAGCGATGGATGGGGTAGTAAACGTGTACACTAGCCGATTAGAGCTATTGCGCCGTGCACTGACCGTCATTTCCAAGGCCCTTGATAGACGTCTATCTGGGCCACGAATTGTCTTCAAAGCGCGCCTACCGAGTGGGAAAGAAAGGACTAGATCCTACTAGACTCGCACATTACTGCGAGATGAGATGACCGGCGTACCGGGTGGGTGTTGATCCCGAATAAACCAAAGTCCGGGAAACGACCCGGTTTGATTGACCTGTGCTCAATATGCGCCACGGATATCGTTCCATTGGAAATGACACAAGGGAGAGCTAAGAGGGAAAAAACGGGCGGAACAGACATGGGTACAAAAGCCGTTTGGTTGGGGAACGTATCTGCATGGGTGTTCCGGGCCCTAAATTGAAGGTGAAAAAAACGAGACCCCAGCGAGTTAGGAAAGAGGCGGATCGACGGGTACGACGGGGTTTTTTGCATGCGGCAGCTAGGAGGTAGGATAAATGGAAGAAAGGACAGCTGATCGCCGAACGGAGCGACTATCCTTCCTCGTTAAGTAAGTCGGCGTCTGTCAGCACGGGAGACTGGGAAGGACTTGAGTTGTTGGGCAGTGGACGGAATTGTAGGGTGCAGGACACCGAGCTAATATCAGCCACTTGGCAGCTGGGTCACCGTGGGGCTAGTTTCGCGCTGATCACCGATAGCATTCGGTTGCCAGGATCAAACCAAGTAATATGTCAGTAGTGATAACGGTAACCGGGGACCCCTATCAGAGATACTGGTTGAAGATGGAACTCTATTGAGAGAACTCAAAAAAAACGGAGGCAGCCGATTGAATATTGAAGGGCTAAATCAGGGCAGCCACAATCATATACTGGGTTCGCGTACAGCGCAATCTGATCGATTTCCACACTCGAACTTCCTAGATAGTACGGATTCTACGAAGGGAAGAGAAGGGCTAGCTCCATGTAGAGAAAAGAGAGTGGTATCTGAATAGCAGCTGTGGTGTAAGCTACACCCTCTGAATATAACGAGGCGGGCTGAGGAAGCAGCACAGGAATAATCGGTAACTTATGTAGTAGGCGGGGGAGGTCATGAGATCCTCCTAAAAGGTAGGACGGGTCCAGTCAAGCCCTACTGATTAGTCACGCGAAACCGGAGGCACGAAGCAAAAGGAGATTCGTCCGCCCAACATCTTGGTAAAAAAAGTGAGGATCTACAAAGAGTTATCAACGAGGTCGAAAACAGCACCAGACCCATCTACAGAGCTATGGGAGTTGGGCACGGGGAAAGGAATGGGAACTTACTCGGAACGATTACTCGGATTCAGTCGGAGAATCGAGCTTGATCCTGAAGAAGCCCTCGCCGCTCAACTTACGTTGAACATGTATCATGGCGCATAGTTTTAGCGCCGTTGAACTCGGCATGTTTAACATCCTGTATTCTTGAGCTGTGACAACGTTTGCCGAGTGTGAGGGTTCCACAGTGGTCGTTCGCGAGGCGCGCTTTGACAAGCGCCAAGAAGGTAAAGGCTTGGTCACTGGTCTGGTTTCGCACGTGCACGGGTATCACCCCATCCCACCTAACCACATCATCGTCGCCCGTGGCCCCCCTACCACATCATTTCTGACTGAAATCCCTCGGGAAAACGTACAGGTTTAATTCACGCAGCGACGAGGGGTGTTGTTGTGAGGATCAAACATCTCGCTCACGCGGAATTGAGGCGGAGCACCATCTAGCCAAGTCTGAGCGGCGACGAGATCTTGAAATCCCGAACGACCCACAGCCGAGTGTACGCCGTTTCTTCTCTGCCATCCCTTGCCGTCTTCCTGCTGAACAAGCGTTGCGCCTGATGTATAGTTCGACGACTTTGGGAGGCATTCGCCTCTCGACGTGTCATTATAGTGTAACTTCTGTACGCCGCCACCAACGCCATGAGCGGCGAACAACCAAAGTCTACTGCCCCCAGTGCTGAACAAGCACCCCATCCGCCCGCACTTCCACAGTATCCACAGCCGTTTCCAAGCGCGCCTTATCCACCTCCTCCTGGAGCCTACACATGGTATTATCCTCCACCCGCGGATCCCAACGGTGATCCGAACGCGCCTCCTCCCGGGCCCTATGTTATGTTTCCCCCTCCCGGAATAATGTATGGGTATCCTCCGCCCCCTGCCCCCACCCAAGGTATGTTGAATAACTATCATTCGAGCATCAAATCTGTCCGATGTTTCACTTCTAACAACTACCAAGGTTACGGCGGATTTTCAGCTCCAGCGCCTGCGGTGGTCACCCGTGCGAAACGCAAGCAGGTCAAGATGGCTGTATGTTTCATGTATTTCACCTGGCACATCTGTCTCTTATTGACTGGAAAATTTTCGTTACAAGTGCACAAATTGCGCTTCGGCATGTAAGCGGTGCGATGAGGCACGTCCGTGTCAGAGGTGTCAAAAGTATGGTCTCGCAGACTCTTGTGTTGACGGCGTGCGTAAGGCCCGGAAGGTCGGGATCAAGCGTGGACCGTACAAACGTAAGAGCAAACTCTCGGCTCCTGACGCATCTCCGTACGCAGGTCAGTTCTCGCCTGCTTGAACCCTATTCTCCTTCTCATATTTCCTTGTAGGGTTCCCTCCCAATGGTGAGGGCACATGGCCAGCCGCATCGGATCAAGCAAACGGCGTGCCCACCGGAGCGGCACCCGCCATCCCGCCGCAGTACCTCCCACCGGAGGGATACTGGCCATACCCATACTATCCACCTCCTCCTGGGTACGTCCCGCCGCCTCCGGACGGTCATGCAAGTGGCGACAGTTCTCCTCACGGGCAACCGCCCCACCATCCTGCTTATTATCCAATTCACCCGGGATACCCCCCGGTGCCAATGTATCCTCCGCCTCCCGGGGCGTACGGCCCCATCTCGGTCCCGCCAGGCCAGGCGCCGTCCGAGCAGACAACTGGCAACCAGATGGCGACTTCAGATGACGAGCGCCCCTTGGCTGAGCGCCCAAAGAAGAAAAAGCGGTCAGGCGGGGAGGACGGCATGTCAAAGTCTAGCAAGAAGTCTAAACGTGTTATAAATTCAGTTAGCGAGGCCGTTGCAGCGGCCTCCGCTACACCCGTCGCTCCTCCTTCAGATGACTCCCCCGACGACCACGGCAGCCCCGTGGCCCACAGCCGACCCGCTAATGGGGGTGACGAGCCGCTTCCTCCTGTAATCGCAGCTGCCTGAGTACGATCCAAAGTGTTCTGTCGTCTCACAGTGGTGTCAAAGTTTTTTTTCTCTTGACCAATATCGAACTTTCGTCGTTATCTATTTTTTTCCCCCTTTTCCGTCACTGCCACCCGAAAAGCCGTGCTTGCCGAGGGTTGCGTGCGACATCCGCCTTCCTTTGACCACTTCGTGGGCGTCATCCCGTGTGGCTCGCGCGTGGCGGTTTAACGATTACGGACGTCGTTTGTCGCGACTGGGCGCATTGATGTATATAGATATTTGCTATCAGTTTGGTCCTGTCCCCACTCGCGTCCCCGTTTTGCGTACGTACGTTTGCAGACTGGTGTTACGTTGCCAGCCCACGCCAACATACAGTACCGATACGCCGTACGCGCAGGTATTGATCGGTTCGTGCTTTTTTACGTAGTCGTCGCTATCGGCAGAGGTAGCGCGATCGAATCCATATGTACAGTACAGTATAGTAGTGATTAGCCCATCTTCTCAAGCCTGTCGTTTAGACTCGCTCAACTGTGAACTAAACTACAATTTAGACGTAGCCCGGGTCTGTCCGGGTCCGGGGCTATTTCGGCAGTTTCCGATTTGATTTCCCATCCCCTCGCTCACTGCTCCCCGTACTCTACAGTGTACTGTACTGTACAGTACTCCTAACAACTGTCATGTCTCTCCTCCGTGCCGTCCGACAACTCGCAGCTCCATCCTCTCGCGCTCTCTCTCTGCGCTCATCTCTCCTTTCAACACGTACACGCGTCCCTCCGTTTCCGCGGGTTTCTGCTGCCGTGCCAGCGACGAGGGCTTCCTTCTCTGTTTCCGCACGCCGCTTCGGCGAAGGCACCAGTGCGTGCTAATCTTATGCATACTGGTGTTGCACTTTCTTCTTACGTGTCCGTGCTTCCGCACTTCCAGCCGATGGTGACGTGTCCGCAAAGATTGCAGAGGAGCTAGTGTATGAGAAGGAAGCCGCGGTTGAAGGCGAGCCAGAGTTCCTCAAGGAGTTCAAGAACAACTCTGGTATCTGGACGGTATGTTCTCTTTTTTTTTTCTTTCTTTTTTTCATGAATCTTGATGAGGTTATCTGACGTGGTCTTTGTGTGTGAATGGCAGATTGAGGACGTTGCTGGTAACGACGAAGTCACCATCCACCGCAAGTTTGGCAATGAACAGTACGTCGCGTTGTGCGAACTGTGTCGCCGGATGGACCTGATCGCCTATGCGATAGCATTCGCTTGATTTTCTCTATTGCGGATCTGCAGAGTGATGAAGAGAACTTTGAAACACCAGAAGGCGAAGGTGCTTCTGAGGATCCCGAAGCGTCGTACCCCCTCCGCTGCGCGTTTACCATTACCAAAGTATGTATCTCTGCACACTCCGCATTGCTGCACTAGTCTGATATTCGCCACGTAGCCATCTGTTCCCGGCGCACTGAGCATCGACGCCGTGTGTCAAGAAGGCGCGTTTGTTGTCGAGAACGTGTCATTCTACAACGACGCTAAATTGGCGACGGACCTGACCGCGGACTCTGATTGGAAGCGCCGTGGACTCTACATTGGACCTCAGGTGCCTCTCGTTCGTTTTGTCACGGTCGGGCGCGCGTTCTGAATGAGCCCTGCTAGTTCGAGACTCTTGACCTCAGCCTTCAGGAGGAATTTGAAAAGTTCCTCCAGGAGCGTGGCATCAACGAGAGCCTCGCGTTCTTCGTCCCCGAGTACGCACAGTACAAGGAACAAAAAGTAAGACTCTTGCCATTTTATCACCTTCATGCGTTGGTTGCTGACGGTGCGCGTTTAGGAATATGTCGACTGGCTGAGCAAAGTCAAGAACTTTATCGACGCTTGACCAACTGCATATTACTACCCCACCCAAAATTACAGCACGCTTATGATAGATCTACTCTTGGCATAATGATTTGTCCCTCCGCAACTCCATTCAATACACGCTTTTTCTATGCCCACATTATCCTGGCCTCTCCACTGGGTGATACCCGAACCGAATGTGACCTTACACATCGTGTCCACGCATCGGGCTCGGTCTATGCGGGTTTGACTACCGAGCTAAAATGCACGTGCCTAACATTTCTAGGTTGAACCCCTGCATGGGCGCGTAGCTTGTGTTTCTCTGGTCCTATCTGGCAACAGGCTCCGAGATTGCGCAGAACACGACCGGGCCAACAATGAACCGCAACGCGGAAAGATAAGGCTGTGGCGGCAAAACTAATACTGCCGCGACGGATACACACGTAAAACTTGTGATAAGTTAATTGGTCCCGAGAATTCTTGCACCGCCATGGATATATTTCACTACAATTGATGATCATGGGCATTTTGGAATCCCGCATGTTCCCTCTATCCTGGCGTTTCTTATGTGTCATTTTGCACACACATTCCGTGCACGCCTCGTGTCCTGGTCCCACTCTGCAATCTCTACAATCTGCCGGAGTAGTACAGGGACATACCCTCTGCCCTCTGGTCTGGGAAGTATCGTGTTTTTTTACTCCCAGCTCTCATATCCCAGGCCCTGAAAGTGAAATCAATCATTCTCTGCTTCCTGGATAATGCCGCCGCTTGCGAGTCGTTAAGCAATTTTATTATTTGGACCGACCCCGCTGTGGCCTTCTCGCGGACCTTGTTCGGGCCTTTGAAAAGGAGAGGGGCGTCTTCAACTTCTGGGTGCCCCACTGTAGCGTGTCGACTCTGTGGAGACTTACTCCCTTCATAATATGACCTCACACGGGCAGTTATCGAGAGCGGGTGAAGCCCCTCCGCCTAGAATCCCGACCTTCAACAGAGAAAATGCCGACGCACTGTGACAATTTCGCCCCTTTCCGGCGTACTTTGGAGCCGAGCTGTTAACCCCTGGGCAGCCTCATTCGATCATTCGGTTACCGCCCGAAACCCCCCACAGACGCGACCGAGGGGGAGGGGGACGAACGACGACGAAATAATTTTTTCCCCCAAAGTCCGTCAGCTAGGATGGCGCCTTCTACCATTGCGGGATCGCCAACGGTCCCCCCATATAATGACACCCCACTTTCCGCCTATTGAGTTCGCTCTATCGTGGACTCAGACACTTTCTGGAACTGTGCGAAACGGGGGGGATTTGAAGGATACTACGCCTGAACAGATATCAATTCGTGACAGATGTCTGAGTATTATCCGAGTCTGAATGAGGAAGCGGCGCTGGAATAAAGCGCTAAGTTGTCTAAATGACATTTCATTTTCTTCTTGTGCCATCCGAGCACAGTTCAAGCCGCTCGTCGTCTAGTCACTCTGATGGGCATGCTCTCGGACCCGCGGGGACCATGGAGATCATATTGGAAGTTAAGAATGAGCTGGGTAGTACTACTAACGTTGATCAGTCAAATTTCTGCGTATTATAAGCAATCGGCGCTCGTAGATGCCTTCGAGGAAGTGTTGTAACGGCGTTTTTGTATCCTTGAAACGGTTGATAACGGTGACTAGTAAGATCTTTATGATTACTTGCCCCAGACTAATAATTCTTTAAAATTTACAGGTTGTAATGGCCTGCTAGTATTAGAACTGCCACGCCTGCCAGTGGTGGAACTAACACCACTCACGCCCACGGAGATAGTTATCGGGGCCCATTGGGTCAGGCCCGCATTACTGAAGGCGTCCAGAACCGCTTACATTCTTCTTTATCGTACTATATATAAAGGCAAGGTAATGTCGTAACTTGTTTGGATGAATCTCTGGATCTCGCCGTTGTTTGTGGGCGAGATACCCGCCTGAGACTGCCAGTGTAACGTGTTGCTTGCCAAACGCCCTCCCTGCATTTCGGACGGGAAAGATATGCCACCCTTGACGAGGTTCACCTTCTGTCCAGATGACTCGGATGCCGAATTGTTCCACTCATTTTCAAAAGACACTGCTCAACGCCCACGCCGCCTATCCTACAGGGGGTACACCAGTTTCATGATGTCATTTCATAACCAACCCGCTTTTTCTCACAGCCTTTCATTTACGGAATAAAAACATCGTCGGTGATGTGCTGCGTATCACAAGGCATCCTTATCCTCCAAGATTTGTTGGGCCTTTTGCTTTGCCTCATCGCCAACGTTAGGATCTGTAAGGTAAGGCCGATGAGTCGCTCGTTACTGTATTCTATCAATGCCTAACAAGAACATACTCTTCAGCGTAGCCTTGTAGCCACCGAGGACGCGGTTCTCATCCTTGTCACTAGCGTCTGGGCGAGACGAGGGTTCGGTAGTGCCGTCATCGTGAACAATGCCGGGGCCTTGAATCTCTTCTACGACTTGGCGGGAGTGCTCTTTTGCCTCGGCCGAGACGTTCGGGTTGTGCAATGCAGCCTGACGGAGGTCATGAGAAAATAGATAGATAGTACAACATAGTTGGTGGGTATGCACGATAACGCACCTTGTGGCCTCCAGCAACGCGATTCGGTTCTGACATAGTAGAAGATATTCAGTTGTAATAACAGAGAGGTGTGACGGGAGGGTTCGAGTCGATGGGTGGACGTCGAGCGGCATTGGTCCCTTTTTATCATCTAGAACGTGCCACAGTTATCTCAGCATGACGCAAAGCAATTCCCTTCGCATGCGGAGCACTAGTACTAGAATGGAGCGACGGTATGCAAAATAACAAGAGTCCGAGAGCTTAGTCGAGTTAGGGGTTCGTGGCGCTGTACAGTAGCCCATGATCGCGGCCCATGATCGATATGAAGTGACGCCATACAATACATCGTTATGACGAACGAATTTTTTGAGTGCGAAGACAAGTGGATCTTGATGGCGTGAACAATTTGATTCCGCGGCTAGACGATTTTCCACTTTCCGTAGTGAGACATGCATTGTTAGTAAATCACGTTCATTGAACCGACATCGGGTTTGGGAGGATGTAGCCGCAACGATGAGGCTCGACCTCACAATGCTAGATCTCCTACTTGACGCCGTGACTGACGGCGATATGGCTATGGGAGACAGGACCAAACCCTGGAACGGAACGAATACATCAGGATCTGCGTGCAACTGCGACTGTTATACTCAGCACGCGACGTACAGTGCCACATTACCCAGCGCCATGAACGACGCGCCCCGTGTCCCTCTAGCAAGCGAGCTCTGCTTCTGTCAAATAGCCCTTGTTCTACTATGAGATTCACCTTCCGTGACGCACGCACTCCCCGAATTCATCCGTGAGAACTAAAGAGCTGATCGTGACTCTGTTGCTGAAGAAGAGTGCGCTATATGGGAATGCTAACAACGCTTGTCGTGTGGCATGTGTGTACGAATGTGTGTAACGCGCGGGGTCTTTGATGAAGGTCAGGAGTATGTCCACAACGACGGCAAGAAGTCCAGACTAGCACAAATTAGATTCGATCGGTGACTTACAGCAGTCGCCGCCGTTTGGCAAGTAGAGAGCCAACCATCGTTAAGAGACTTTACAGTCGAGAGTAACTCATCTATAAGGCGGACGACCTGTGTACTGGGACTAGCTGAAGAGGAACATGCATGCGACGTTTCTTCTCGGGGGGTGGACATGCGGACATGAGACACAGATGAGTTCATCCAGTGTTGAGCCGACAATCCACCGCCCCCACCTCGAGGTGACCTACTGTACTGCCATAGTTCATCAGCGGGATTCCTACAGTGTCTATCCAGCTTCTGGCAGTGCGAATGGTTCACAAAACCATCCCAAAACTGAGACAGTCGCCAATGGATAAGATAAAGATCATCGTAATCGGTTCACCGGGCCGACCTCGCCAATTCGATGGCCCACGATTCCGACTCACCCAATAATATTGCTTGCCCTTGCACGGGCGTTCTGCGTAGAACGAGGTCGTGCTCCGCGACTTGTTTTTTTTTTGGAATCTGCATTTATAACGCGCAACATTGTAGATGTTTGTGCGAGTATAGTGTCGTCCCAAGTGAAGAGAAGACAGAGGGAGGAAGGAGGTGGCAAGGGAAGAGGCTTTTAGAGATTGGTTTGAAGACGCTGTGCTCGGGTTAGCTTAGGCGGCTTCGGAAACGGCTGAGAGGCTTTCTGATATCACGCTGAGTGCTTTAGAAGAGAGAAACGCGAGGGGAATGATAATGATTATGAGGCCAGGATACAAGGTATATATAAGAGAGGTGAGACAATAGAGAGAAAAGCGATAGGGAAATCCACGAGTAAGGTACTTATCAATGTGGACACAGGAAGTGGTGGTGAGCTTTGAGAGTTGTAACAAAGCGGTGTGGGAGGTGTGCGGCTTGAGAGGGGTCGAGAGGCTGGGTGTGGAAGTGGTGCGAAGAGGTGGAAAAGCGTGCAGGAGCGTGGCTTTCGTGCGCAGGCCAGGAGCGATCCTTACAACATGTATGTAATTACAAAGACGCGCGCGGGGTGACGATGCGCCCCGGTTGATCGGCGATGGCTATGGATTGGTATATACGCATTGTGATGTGGAATGGGTGATTGTGTATGGGATGGAGTGATGATGGCCGCTATGGCCCGGGTGACTATCCGAAATCCTCCAGCGGTGGTCGCGCCGCCTCGGGGATAGGCACGCTTGCGTCTCTGCAAGGAATGCTCCCAAAGCGGCACCTCCTTCTTTGGTGCCGAAGATGGTGGAGAGGGATAGGGATGCGGAAATGGGGTGGAGGATGCGCCGCCTTGCGGCTGCGTACAAGGGGCAGGATGTGATGATGTGGTGCGCCGTTTGTAAGGCCGCGCCACATTGGCAGTGGTGAGGGTCGTTGGATTGGGGACGGTGGCGGACTTGTTCGGCCATGGAGATGGAGAAAACCGACCATGACATGGTCATGTTCACACTGCGAGATTATGCACCTGCGCACCTCTTATTGGCTTGGTCCAGGAGTCTGGTGCAGCTCGTGGACGTGGATGAATTCCACAATATGGGATGAGTCCAAGGTGACCTTCGAACTACAAATATGATAATCGGCGGAGACAGCCAGGACGGGTGATCCTGGTTAGCATTGATTGGGGCGAGGATGCCAGCTTTGGAAGTGTGTGTTATCTTATCGTGCTCGTCGACGAAGAATTGGCAAATCCCGAGGACCCAGATGATTTCGTCGTGGTACGAAGGAGCGTGATAACCTAGTGTCCACCGTTACTAGAAGGAGCTGGGAAAATCATCGTTACTCAGGCACGAACTTGGTATGAAGTTATTAGTGGTGATTCAACAAAGTCCCGCGCGCGTCCAGTGTTAGTATATGTTCCATACGAACCCGTTACATCAATGGCCCATGAAATAAAAAGTCATATTTTCGGAACCGAAGATGGATCATACAATCACTTGTTTTTGAAAACTCGGCAAGGAAATGATAACGGATAATAACCTACCACGCGTTTTTGTCGACGACTCGGATCGGCTCACCGAAACCAATATTTCAACCTCATCTTTTGACCGTGGGAACCGGCGTCTACCCAAATGCTTCTCGGATGGAGAAACACATGCGTCATGACTTAACAATGAGTGGAGACTATGTGACCTGTCGTCCTGGTATCAGTGCCAGGCAATTCATGAGTAGCGCGAAGGCATCTGGCGTCCAATTGATTCCACTTCCGAGTCTAGGGATCTGCAGCACGGTAACCTTAGGGCCAGGGAGGGTTGGGCATACAGCAGCCGAAGCGTGAATCTTAACCCTATCGAGGTGGGCACCTCACCCGACCATGATCTGGCTGGTTACGCGCGTTGTAACGACATTGCGTACAGTAAACGCCAGGGAGCGGGGATGTGGACCTCAGGGATCGCAGTGTATAATGACCTCTTTATGGTAGCTGTGAATATCTTCACGGCGACAAACGGTGCCCTAAAATCGAGGCCATGAAACATGACAGGCTGCTGATGCAACCTTACTGTCCGCAGGAGCCAAACACCAGCGCACCGTGCTACCTCTATTTCCGCGACGTGTTTTCATTGGGCATAGAGCCTCCACGAGCGCACTGGAGTAACTCGCTGAGGTGAATATACGGCTCCTGGCCAGACATTCCTTTTTGCCTGGGCGGTGTCAATGCGAGTTCACTACGGCGCGTGCTGGCGGTGTATTACAGCTATTTTCGGTGGGACCTAATCGATGGGTAGTAGTAGTCGTGTCGGATTGACAATCAACACGTGCATTCAACGCGCTGGGTTCAACCGTTCACGTTGTGTCAGCATGTCATATAAAAACGTGAAAGTCCTCTCAGATAAATAGCTAGTTCTCTCTGTAGTGCACTAGATGGGAACTAGTCGTTTACAAAAATCTGTGAAAAATCAATCAGTCGGTCACGGTCACGGTGTGTGTTTGGCCGCATGTACGTGCGCCCGGGCCCGGGCCGCGTCAATACCAGCTCCGTGGGAAGATATAATGTTTCTTTTTTTTGGACAACAGCAGAGACCGTGACACATGAGTCTAATCACAGGTTTTACTACCAGACTTTATGTCCGGTCGTTTTTCCAAAGGCTTAAATCGACTCGTGCCGCAATGTAGGCAACTTGAAAATACGTGATTAGATTGTCGGTGATATTTTAGAAAGATCGATTCCGAGTCTTGGCCCAGGTGTAGTAAAAACCAAAAAGTCACAATGCTAGTAGGTCTTGTACTGCCAGAGTTCTTGTGACTTATCCGAGCGAAATCAAGCACTCATGTTCGTTTCTGTCTCTAGTAGACTCTCTACATCTTGGCGAGTGCGGTGTGAATGCACGAGTGGCTGTGCAAGAGGGACCGTTACTAACTACGCACAATATTATCTACTGCCAGGCACTCTATCTTACGGATTGGCTAATATCAGATTGTTAATCCTAACACTTTAACTTGAGTTTGTCTGTTGCCGAAAGTCAGGCACATCTTGTAGAGAGGATCGCTGGAGGGAGGACTGGGAGTGCGGTGAGACCAATAGTTTCACGAGCCAGTTCCCACTGGACGCACCACCCTCTAGGGCGACCCATCAATCGAAGTCACCCTTAGCTACCCGCAAATACTAGCCATCTGTTCTATCACCCCCATCCCACGACAGTCGAAGATACAAAATGCTTCGTTTTTAGGTGGGATGGTTCCTCTGGCAGGTTCGGATTCTCCCACGTTGTAGCCTCAAGGTTGGTCTGAGAATATACGGATACAGTCCGGTGACCTGGGGCCGCGGGTGTTGGAACTTGATCAAAAGTAGCGGTATACGGGTTGTTCTCAAGGTCCAACGACCCTGAACATATCATCGCTCGGAGGACCGCGCTGCTTTTCAGGCCTTTCATGCCTTAGGGCGCGAACCGAAACTGTGCACAAGTGCCTTCAAATGTAAGAGAATTGTTTCGGTAGTGCTGCACCGCATGGAAAAGAATTTGGACCCAATTCCCCAGCTGAGGGGAAAGAAAAAGGCAGCTCAGGAAGCCGAACATCGCACATCACACCAGTGATTCTGGATCACATCAAACCCTAGCGCAACAACACGGACTGACCTTCCTGTGATGGTTGTGATGAGCCAAGGGTAAGACGCGTGAACGGCACATAGCCCTGGCGCAAACGCCTGGGATAGAAGGTGGTGTGATGACTGAAGGAGGAAGCGCTATCATCTCCGAAGTCGTAGTCCTCGTGTCTGCGAATATGTGATATAGTGACTCTTGGGATAATCACAACCCTGCGAGTCGGTGCCAGTGGCGCAAATCCGTGGGGAAGTGCAGCACACGAATTTGAAGGATCAGCGTCCGAGTCACGGTTGGCCATAGGGCTATATCAAGGGACCAAGACAATCAGAAGTATGCCGTAACCGGGCTAGTAGTTTCGAGGATTGTCAATGACAAGTCCGACGTTATTGGCTCGTTACTCAGGACCGGCCGACGTGGAGTAATTTTCATGTCAAACACGCTCGAAATTCTGTCTGTGAAAATCATACGGTATCCTCCACACATCCCACTGCACCGGTAGTCCTCTTCACATGGTCATTCTGTATCATACACTGGTCCCTTGTTTGCTGGTGTGCGGGGCGGCTGCCTATATGTCTCCCAATAAGATGATAGAGAGAAAGTTGACAATAGCACCGTACTCTTCTATCGTAATTTCCAACGTCCATCCCTTTCTTTGTTTCAGTTGCTTGATATTGGCGGCTCTGCGGTGGTGCGTGGGACAACGCGTTCGGAAATCTTGCGTACTTTGTCAACCACTTCGTGTAGACGGTGGTCGTTCTGTTCTGCCCGTTGGACGAGAGCAGAAATCTCTGTTTCGAAAATGCTCCTACGAAGATCGGTCTGGCTTCCTGCGTTCGTGAGGATGACAAGCGTTTCCACGAACGTTTGCTCGTTCTGGAGGTCACCCGACTGATTTGAAAGGACGCCATGAACAAAGGAGTCAATGTTCATGCGGTCCACTGCGGCGCGGTCATAGAATGAGTCGAAAATTATGTTTGACGGGATCCCCATGACGTCATGTAGCCAAGCCAGCACTGAATCAGTGAGCGGATATCTGCGCAGGAAACGTCTCGCAAGCAATGCGCAAATGGAGCGAGCAGTGACGCGAATGGCAGGGTCGCTGTCGGCCCAAAGTTCTCGCATTAGACGGATATTTGCGAAGTTGATACGCAGGTCACTTAGTACGGCCTCAGATCGCGTAACTTCATAGGGGACGATGGAAGCTTTGGAAATGTGGTGGATAGCCTCCAAACACGCCAAGAGACGACGCTTCCGCGCGTCCTCATCGAGTCCAACTGTGCCTGGTGCACAGCTTCGTAGGAGGGCGTGGAGGTGGTCGCGGAAAGGGATACTTCCAGACCCGATCGAGGCATACATGAGCTGAACGATTGTCTCCCCCGGGATGCTCTCTACGAACTTTTCAATCTTGCTTCTGTCGGCCAGTGCGGGAAGATCGAACAGCCAAGCGAGCGCCTCGAGGTCTACACCCACTGGAGCGGCTAAGGCACCTTGTACGATGCTCTTCCGGAATCCGTCCTTGAGACGCTTCCCATGCTTGTGGAGAGCACTATCGGAGCTTTCGAACCACTCGACGAGCTTGCGCTGTGGGCAGGTCCTGACATCGCCCACATTATATGGCACCAGCAAGCCATGAAGTCTCTTCAAGAGGAAACGACGGAAGAACGCTTCGAAGGAGAGGAGGGTGTGCCATAGATACCAGCAAATTCTGGACATTGGGGTACGATATGGGCAGATGTGGTCGATGCAAGGAAGGATGGTCAGCGTGAAGTACGCCACTCCAAAGAGTCCGACGGAAATGGAGAGAACGATGGCCACCGTCTTGTGGATCGTGAAAAAGAATATAACGAAGCCGACAAAAAACAGGAACACGGAGAGATGAAGGAGTGTGGGAGTCGTCTCAACTGCATAGCGCATGCGATACTTGAGGGTGCCGAGGTACAGATACGAGCGGACGCGGGCGCGTTCTGCCTGCACGCTCGGCACTTGGGGAAGTTGAATATATCTGCGCGCCCACTGCTGCATCAACGTCGCAGACAAGGCCGAAGTGATGCTAAGCACAAGACTCAGCACCCACATGGCGTTGACGCAGATAATGGATGCGGTAGGAGATGGTGGCGAGTAGGTCGCCGGTGGGACGAATGTGTTATTGGCGAAACCGGCGAGTTGCTGTGAGATGTGCTCTAGAAGGAGCACCGTCTGGTCCCCAGAGTCAGGAGATAACTTTTTGTAGCTCTCGACGATGAAGGCTGCCACAGTTGCCGAGAAAAGACCGGTCTTTTGCGCGTAGCATTAAGATAACCGCACGAGATCACTGGATTACTGTAGGACTTACAAATACGAGGACACCATCTGCATCCCCTTTCCAGGCGTCTGACATGCGTTCATCATATTTTTCAGCCTCCTCCATATATGCAGACCACATCTTGTTTACAGAATCTTCGTGGGCTGTGGCCGAAGGGATCGTAAGGCGGGATAACATTCCCTGTTCCCCGACGTACCCTCGTTGTATGCAGAGTCTCCCCGGGCGGGTTTGAAAGACTCGCTGGGTTGAGAATACGGTTTAGACATTTCCCCTTGACTTCGCTGCGTTGACGTAAAGGAGAGAAAGGAGTAGTAAACTCACTTAGATGATAATTGCTGATGCTATTTATCATCAACATCCACCACCTGCCGCGTGGCGTCGTGACCAGCAGTCGGTTCTTTAATGTGGGATTTTCAGCCTCGAGGCTGATACGGCAACATTTCGAAGGCTCCTGACCAATGTCAAGCAAACTCTTGAAGCAACTATATCCGAGTTATTATCATATTGACACTATGTTATCGGAAATGAATCAGCCAGAGGCTTGTGTCGCATAGCCTGATTTTGTCGGACTTCATGTGTTTGGTAAGCTAGCAAAAGATATTGGGAGCTCACAAGTAGAGGGAAGGCACGTTGTGAACACGAGGCGAACTCGGACTCGGACTGGTAGGCTTGCTAGTGCGCTGACCTCCGGCATGTCCCGTTGACGCCACACTGGCACCACTGGCAATCGACAGCGGGCTCGTGGCTCATCGCTGAGTAGAAAGTCTCCAGGCCGCAACGGTTTTGCGCCCTCCATGTTCCGGTAATACCGCCATGGCGATATCCCGCGAAGTTGTCAAGCGATCGGTTGGGACGCTCGTCAATTTCTAGCTCGTGACTTGGATCTGAGAGAATTCACAAGAGGCACTGTCCGCATCCAAGTGCAGGACGGGTAGGGTCACAAGCACTCGTAGCACTTGGCCTTTCAAGAAATGATGGAAAGATGCCGGGTACGGGTTGATGATTTATGAGGCCGTTATGAGCGGATCGTGCGGCATGTCAAACATCCTGCTGCTGGAACCCAAACTAGGTAACGTACTAAAGGGTGACCTTGCCGGGCGCCATAGACTCAGCACCAAACTGAGTTACCTCTCTCATGCAGCTACCAACGCATGTTGTCTCGATTTCTGTTACCATTGGCCAAATGGTGCGTACCGGAAATCAAGTTCCTCGCAGCTCGTCCGAACGATCCTACGAGCCTCATGCGACTCAGGACTGACTAGACAGATCCGCCCTGACATGGCTGTCCACTCCTGATGAATGAGATGTTGCTCGACACCATGAGGCATGCGCCACGGGGACAAGCGGTTTATAATCGCCGCGCCGCGTGTGCGGTCAGGCACTTGACAAAGAGCGGACTCAGCGGAGGAACGCAAGGGTGAGACTTGACTGGAAAAGCGAAGTCAGTACCAATCGCAGGAGGTTTATAAAGTAGCGTCTGCTAGAACAAACCAACGGGAAGGAAGTTATATTTTGTGATCGGGATCCCATAGATTCTAGTTTGGAAATGGACAGAGAGCCATGAATCGGAGGTAGATGGCAGGCATCTCGGTCGCACAGAGTTTGTAAAGGCGGTCAGGACACAGGGTACATCACTTTCGGAAATGAGAGTGTGAATGTGGCTGCTCATGGGTGGAGCTGGTAACGAAGTGCGGGTTACTAACCCCAAGGAGACCAGGTTTCATCATCACGGCGACACAGCACCACCTGATGTATCCACAGGCGGGAGCCGCTGGGAAAGTCCGAGGAATATGGACAGACGGACGCGCACGATTGGTTATCGCGGGGTATGTAAAGGTGAAGCTTTGAGCCTTCACGACTGTGAAAAAGTGCGCCGGTGTGGATACACCGATCAAACCCCAAAAGTAGGGGACCGGCCGATCATCGTTTCTGTCTCGTACGCCAACTACTAGTATAGCGTCCTTCATTGGCCATGAACGACCTGCCTCCGCGCCCCGTGTTACTCGCAGGCCCATCGGCATGTCTGCGTGCAAAACACGTGTGATGGAATTTTGCTGGTCTGGGATTGATAACATTCATGACCAGCCTAAACATTGATGTATGATGCTTAGCTCTCTAGTCACGCCGAACAATAATTTGGGGCGTAGCAGACGAAAGAGCGGCTAGGTTGTCGGGTCCAAAAGTCCCGTCCAATATCAAAGGTCCACGAGGACTCGTGGCTGCAATGGTGAGGTCAACTGAACGTGCATCATATCACAGTGCGAACAACGTGGGTCGCGAATGGGCGGTTTGATTTTATCCCCGGAACCACCTGATGCCAGTGATGGGTTGTACCGGTCCCGAACCCCTACGCCTTCACGATCAGGAGAATTTCTGCTTGTAGTCACTTTCCTTCGGGTTCATCATCTTTTCGTAGTTTCTAGACAGGTGTTCAAATAGATCACAGAACACAGGATATAAAGTGTACCCATTCAATATTGCGGCCCACCCACACACTAACGGATCAGCGAGTTAGAGCTTCAAAGCGCACCACATACAGTACAGTACAGTACTGACATATGAATTCTCGGCATTTCCCGATAGCCCCACAGGGGATGCAGGACATCGGATACATCATGCGGAGATGAAAGCAAAAAAAAGTGAAGGAAGTCACTTGAGTCTCAAGGCCTGTAGTTACGGAAACTCGAGGACCGGGCTGTCCAGATTACCTAACACCATCCAGCACCAGGATATCTGTTCATTCGAGGTATCTGCAGTAGTCTTGGTGAGAGGTGTCATAAGCCTGAGCTTGTTCACAAGCAGGTGGATTCGTAGAAAGGTGATTGTATATCCCGTCGTGGGGATGGCACTCTTGGGGTCCGTTCAGCGGCAAGAATCAGAACCAGATCTTGGTCATTTGGCGAGGGAAAGAAATCTCCAACCCGTAGAATCCCGCCACCGAACAAAACTCGAAGATCCCGTGCGAACCAAGATGACGCGTAGTACGTATATCACAGAATGGTACTACAAGTGCACTGAGTTGGAGAGTGAATTATTGCAGTAGCGAGGTAGAAGAGCAGAGTGAAGGAGAGTTGAGTATCCCGGGTGCCCCCATTCCAAGTGAGGGGAGGCGCTTCCGCAGCACGCGTGTCCTGAGCGCGAATCCGGCGAACGAAAGAGAGGTGACAAGTCACCATCATCCACCACTCGCCAATCATGTAAGACTTACTACTCAACCGCCAATCACATTTGTCACATCTTACAATCCTTGCCGTCAGGATCTCTGACAGAACTGTGCTGTATATAGTAGCGTAGATGCTTTGTTGAGCTGCACGACACAGTTGTTCTCCCCATGGGCAATGTGATTCTGACGGAGCGCTGGGGCTCAGGATCAAATTTCCATCTCCGCTTGAATATCAACGCCAAAAGGTGACAGAGCACGTTCAAGTCTCAAGTTGGGATGGCTCAAAAAAATGATGCAGAGCATTGGAATTGTTTATATTAGAACATTCTGCTATAGTACATTGGTGTAGGACGTGAAGTCGAGGGGACATCAGATTTGGCGAGTGAGTGGTAAAGCTTATTAAGAGCTGGCGGTTGAGGGGTGGTTGTATCGAAGAGTGAATGATGATCTTCGAAGCAAGCGAGGCGGTAGACGTCACGGGCATAAATGGAACTATTGGGAGAACTCGTGGATAAGAGTAGCCAGGCTGCCAGCCAGGAAACACCAGCCTACAAACTGAACTAAATGCCATTAAGTGTCGAATGTGGAGTAACAATTAGGAGGAATCCAGGCATCATCGTGATAGTTCTGTCTCCAAATTTGACAGATGGAGGTATAATTGCGAAAAAACATACGCCATCATTGATGGACAACTTGAATTCAAATACGTGATTGGCCTGGAGCAGCGCGGGCCAAGTCTCGATTGCATAATACTGCAGCAGTCTGAAAACGTGGGTGCCTTGGCTGTCAGACTGCGAAACCGATACACGTTCATCCAAATCGCTGGAGAGTCAGGAAGCGCCAAGGGGAAGAAGATGGAAGAACTATTCAAGCCAATAGTGGGTCTGCCTGTGGGCACGACCGAAAACAAGGGCATGTCTTGCAATGGATAGATGGACGACGGTTGAATGCACAGTATTGGGGATAGATCGAGGAACAAGCATGATCACAGGGTTAACGCCTTCCCGGCCGGCCGCCGTTATATTGTGCTTGGTGACAGTAGGCCTCGAATTCCCGTGAAAACTAGTTTGGAGGGGGCGTTGGTGATCGAGGTACTATCCTGAGTATTTACATAGGAGGTCAACCCACCCGTGCAAGTTCCGGGCCAAGGAGTGGCGTCATGCCAAGAGAAGGGACAGGAGTACAGCGCAGTAACTCAGGAACGAGACTGAGGCATTGAACAGTAAATACATCCCAAATGAGGAGCGTAGACGTTGATGTGGACATGGGCGTTGGCGGCACTGGTACCGGGACGGGGAGGAAGCCGAGCCTGAAGGGAAGTGCATATGAACTTTACATCTTATTCTCGACCGCCCTCAGCCTGCACTGGTCCCTTTTTTAAAAAAAATTCTTTCCCTTTAATCTATCTCTACTCACCTGCAAAGCGAGACGAGAACCAATCCTCAATTATTTTTTTTATTCCTCTACTCGGTTACCAACCGACCACTGTGTGACCGCAGTCCTTCCACCTCCGACTCGGACATCTTCTCAGTTCTCATCATGTCCGCCGTTGCAGCTTTGCCATCTCCTATAGATCTCTCAAGTCATCGCTCAAGTCAGGTTTCATCCTCTGCAGCCTCTTTCCATACCGCCCCTTCCACCCGCAACTCCCTATCACCCAAGCCACCCTCCTCACGGTCATCCTCCGCAACTACCCTCGGTCCGTCAGATGCTCAAGGCTTTAACGTGAATCCCATTCACATCAACACCTCAACCAGCGAAGGCGCCCAACAGGAGGTCCATATCATAAAAGTAACAGACGAGACGGTACACTTGCAGCCAACCAGCCCAGCAGGCCCGAAGGTTGGCGATCCCTTCTACCGCGTTGTTACTCATGGAGAGGTGCGGGAGAGCAGCCCAGGTCCCCCGCCACCCTCTCCTCCCGCAAGTGTTGGCCAGCCGGACGAAGACGAAGACGGTCGTGGTCGTGGCGACGCTCCTCCTGTCCATCCATCTAAGTCCGAGCCCATTTCCATCGCACCTCTCCACCGTTCATCGCGTCTTTCATTCTCCTCGTCCTACAACTCCTCCCTCGCTGGCCCCGGACCAAGCACGATGTCGCGCCGCTTCCGCGGCGACGAGTCTCCCATACTCTCCCCAATCATGCCCTCCCGCCGGCTCCCTCCCTTGGCCACTGACGGCCTTCTCCAACCCCCACCGGTGTCGACCGTGCGGCATCCACGCCGTCACACCACCGGATCAGCACCGCGCTCGCCCCGACTCGGAGGTCGCGCCCCGAGCCACGTCACACTCGCTGTGGATGACGGTGAACTTTCGGAAGAGCTCGTGAGCGACATGCAACAGCAAGCCGAACAGATCCGCAGGGAGCGCTTGTCGAAGCGTGTCAAGCAAGCCGAAGAGGTGCCCCGCGTGCTTGTCGGGAACTTGATCGGCGAGGACCATGCCAACTATGTGTTGATGTACAACATGCTCACGGGCATTCGCATTGCGGTATCTCGAACACAGGCCAAGATAAAGCGGCCGTTGATTGATGACGACTTTTCCGCCTGTCATAAATACTCCTTTGATATGTAAGTTGACTTTGCTTCACGTCGATGGCTCGCTGACAGGGGACCTCCTACAAAGTATTGGCAACGAGCTGACGCCGTCGGCCAAATACGACTTCAAGTTTAAAGACTATGCCCCTTGGGTCTTCCGCGAGCTTCGCGAAGACAGCTTCCACCTCGATCCCGCTGATTATCTCCTTTCCCTCACTGCACAGTACATCCTCTCCGAGCTCGGATCACCGGGCAAATCCGGCTCCTTTTTCTACTTTTCGCGTGACTACCGTTTTATCATCAAGACGATCCGACGTGCAGAACACAAGTTTTTGCGATCGATCCTGAAGCGTTACCATTCCCACGTGTGTGCCAACCCACATACGCTACTTTCGCGTTTCTATGGCTTGCACCGCGTCAAACTTCCGCGTGGGAACAAGATACACTTCGTAATCATGAATAACCTTTTTCCGGCTCACAAGGACATCCATGAGACCTACGACCTCAAGGGTAGTACCGTTGGCCGACTGTACTCCGAGGAGCGCGCCCGCGAGAACCCTCGTGCGGTGCTCAAGGACCTTAACTGGATCGACCGCCACAAGGAACTAGAGCTCGGCCCTGAGAAGCAGGCCCTCCTTACGGAGCAACTCCGTCGCGATACCGAGTTCCTCAAGGAGCTCCACGTGATGGACTACTCCCTTCTGGTTGGCATACATAACATGCGGCGTGGGAACCGCGACAACGTCCGGCGCAACACGCTTCGCGTCTATTCGCCCCCCGACGTCCACGTTTCGCCGCAACCCCACGCTCAAGGGCACCTGCACCGGCGGCGTGCTGTGGCGGCCGCAACAACGGAGACGCCGTACGTTGCGCGCCGTGCCGCGCGCTTGAACGCCTTTGCCAATTTGAAGTGCGTCGACGAGGGGGTCCTGCCTGAGGAGGACACGGGCGACCGGCAGCAATTCCTCTTTTATCAAGACGAGGGCGGGCTCCGTGCGACGAACGAGCAGAACCAGCCGCTCGACACGGTGTACTACCTAGGCGTGATCGACATATTGACGCCGTATGGCGTCATCAAGAGAGTTGAGCATTTGTGGAAGGGGATGTCGGCTGACAGGGTACGGAGCCTCCCCCTTTGTTTTTGTTTTTGGTTATGGGCATTTGATTGATGTCGGTCGTTATAGCACAAGATCAGCCCGGTACCGCCGGCCGAATACGCGGACCGTTTCTTCGCGTTTATGCGTGCCATCATGCGTGGTGGTGAAGGCGGCGCGCGTTTCAAGGCCGAGTAGCCGCCCCTCCCGGCACCTAAGTTTTTCCCCTCCTCCCTCGCTGCATTTCCATCTTTTCTTTCATGGCCCTCTCACAGCTCTCGCATAAGACTATCCATCGCAAGAACAGCACCTTATTTTTTCTTTGCATGCACCAGATCAGCTGTAGCCCGCACATACCCCTCTCTCCAGCACTAAATTCTATATTGATATACGTTTCAGAGTGCTTTCCCATGCTTCGAGTTATGTTCACCATCGCGCCTTTGCATATCACCCACACGTTCCTTACATTTCACTTATTTCGTAATTTTTTCTTCGTTTCTTTTTTTTTTGCCCCTCCATATATCATCGGCGGGGTTATCTGTTATCTATCACCTCTCCATTCATTGCTCTAGTGGGCATGTAAAGGACATTACACTCATTCGGTTAATTTTTCCTTTTCTATGATGGCAATCTTGCCTGCGTGTACAAATGGTGAATTACTCAGAGGTCGAAGCACGAATAAGAGTTGGGTGACGGTTACGTGGAGATTACAGCGAAATGGGTACAACAGAGATTACGACAAACTGGGGTACAGATAAGGGATTAAGAGAAGGACGCAGATAGCAAACACTAAAGGAAAATCGGGCCCGCATCGGGCCTGCCGGGTGGGTGGTGAGGGGAGGAGGCTCACTCCTCGTCTTCGTCCGCGCTCGGCTGTCTTTTCCGTGCTGCTGTAGACAATACCGACCATGTCAGTCAGCGTCGTCAGGAAAGGCGAAAATGAGCATAAAACACAATAAACACGCACTCCGCCGCGTCGCGCGTTTCTTGGCCGCTGCCTTCTTGCCTTCCACGCGCTTCTCGAACGCCTGGTCCTCCTCGCCTTGCCTCCGGCTCTCCTCCAGGACCTATACATACATACGTATCAGAGAAAAACCAGGACAGGAGAAGAGAGATACGCACAGATTCAAACTCGTTCAGCTCAGAATCGGGTTTATTCGCAGCTTTGTTCGAGCGGGCCTGTTTTTTTTTGTGAGTCGACTGGGGAGGGAGACGGGGGTTCGGGGAGTACGCCGCACCTTGGCTAGGATCTCCTGGAAGCGGGCGTAGACGCCCTCTTCGTGCAGCTTGTCGCGGTAGAAGGGCAGGCCCTCGACGAGCTTCTTCACCGAGCGCTCGGACTTGAACGGCAGAAGCGACAGACAGAACGCAATGTCGCGCCATTGGCGCGTGTCCTCGCTGAGCCGGAAGCGCTGGCAGAGCTTTTCGACGATGCTCTCCGCTTGCTTTTCCTGTTCAGTTTACGATAGGCCAACCCCGGCGTCAGCTGCTGAAGGTGGTGGGAGAGAGAGGAGGGAGAGGATGGTTACCTTCTCGATAAAGGTGAAGATGTAGCGCATCGTGCGTTGGAAGCCCTCTTCGTCCATCGCGTGTTCACCGACTGAGAGATGGCTGATGACTGCGGCGGTCGACGAACGCACGGATCAGATTAACGAAGCACCCAGCGACAAGGACGTCGCGAGAAGCAAAAGAAGCACGCACCGTCCGGCAGGTTGTTGTATATCGCGTTGTCCTTCGTGGACAGGTCGGTGAAGAACAGCTTGGCGAGGTCCGCGATCCGCGGCTCCTCGTCCTCGAGACACTTGGCCATCTCGCCCAGCTGGCCCTTGACCTTGATCATACCGTTGAGAATGAGGTGCGTGAGCACCATCAGCGTGTTCTTCTTCACCACCAGGTCGCTGTCCGATAGGCCCCGGTACAGCTCGTCGCTGTTCTCGTCGATGATCGTGCTGAACGAGACCGCGACGTCGCCGAGCGCGATCGCGATGTTGCTCCGGATGTTCGGGTCCCTCGACGTTTCGAGGATGCGGAAGAGCAGGTGGTGGTTCGCGTCGCAGAACTGTGAGCTCACGCAGAGGAACTTGCTGAACGAGAGCGTCGCCACCGCCCGCAGTGTCGTATTCTACCCAGTGTTTTAAAGGCGAGATTTTTAAGAACGAGGAAGCTAGACACGGACCTTGAATTGGTCAGGCCGACCGCATATGCGGACTAGCAGAGGCCCATATAGTGCGAGGAGCGAGTCGGGGCCGTATAACAGCTCCATCTCCCGCACGGCGGCTATGCGGTCGCCGATTTCGTCCTCCGCATTGCCAGCGACCTGGTCAAGCTCCTCCCCATCCTTACTTGCGGCGTCGTTCCCGGCACCCTTTGCGAGTTTCTCAGCTACAAAAAGTGAAAAGCAAAAGTAACGTTTTCATGGGCCCCCGATGCGATGATAATGGAAGACCCCTACCGAGCTCCTTCTCCTGCTTCTGCCGTTTCCACTCGCGCTCGACGAGTTCCAAGTAGACGATGTGCTTGATCGCGACGTGGCCCACCACGAACAGCAGTTGACTGAGTTCGAACGTATCCCCGGTGTCGTCGCTCTTCCTCGCAGGGATCCCTGTCAACGCTCCCTGTGTCGAACCAGGCACGGTCGAAATCAGCGCCTGCGTGCTCGGCGGTGGATCCTCGTCCATCGCGTCCGGGCCCGGTGCCGTCGACGACGGCAGTTCTTCGGGAGGTGTAGAAGAAGGCATGGGTTTTTCTCGCCGGCGGAACGCGCGTCGCGTGAGATTCTTGATGAGTGTGTTGCTCAGCACTTCCGGCTGGTCGCCGAGCGCGTAGACGGTGTTGATCGCTTGCTCGGCAAGCGCGAACCACTCGCGCGAGCGGCACGGGTGCTCGATGGCCTCTTGCAGCTTGCGGAAGACGGGGCTGTCCATGTCGAGGCGGACGCTCGTGTCGAGAAGGGAGCCCTTGACTTTCTTCGCGCTGCCATTGAGGCGCTGTAACGCGACGCAGGTGTATTTGGCGAGGATCAAGTCGGCCTATAAATGCTCAGAAGGTGAGATGGGTAACCGCTTGCGATGGTCAGCGGGACCGACCTTGCCCATCGGACCAAGCCCAATCTTCAGGAGGACATCTACCCTGTCCTGGACAACGCTTCGCCGTGCCAATGCCAGCATACCGATTATTATGATCGCTCCTCGGCGCTGCTGTTTTGGCAAGGGTCGTTCGGAACCTACACGAAGGGTTCAGCACATACAATATGGTCAATTGCTACCGTACTCACTGTACACCTGCCAGAGCTTATTCACAACATCAGAGTGGATTTGGTCATCGTCCATCATGTAGCGCATCATCTCCTCTAAACTTGTCAGCTCAGCGAGCGTGGCGTCGTATGTCAACCTGGTGCCATCTCGTAAGGAATATCAGGAATACAGTCGCAGACCCCAACGCACTCGATCATATTCTTCGATATCCGGTTGACCTGCTGCTTGGGCTCCATATCAGGTAAGGGGTCAAAGTATAAACTGCGGTAGCACTCGAGCAGGCGCGAGCGAACGCCCTTGAGTTCCTTCCCGTCTTCCGACATCGAGCTGTTGTCTTTCGACCAGATCAAGTGCAACATCTTCTTAATGCCGATCTGCACCATCGTCAGCGGTCACTTTGAAATATCCCCTCAATGCATTTCGCTGCTTACTGGGGCACTGTCGAGCTGGTATTCGTGCGCGACCCTGAAGAACTCCATCGCCTCCAGTACCTCAGCCTTGTGCGTCGACCCGAGCAGTTGGAAGATCATCTGAGCCGCCTCCTCGACCTGCCGGATGAAGTTCAGCGCCTCCGAGTAGTACCGCTTGCGCAGACGAAGGTGCAGCAGCTGGTTGCTCTCCAGCGCCGCGAGCGCCGCCTGCTCGTCCGTCAGCGCGGCCATGTCGAGCTCCGACTTGCGCGCGCTTTTCTTGCTTGTGGATTTTTGTTTCGATGATGGCGTGCGTTCGCCTTCCTCGGCTCTGGAGGGCGCCTCCTCATCTTCGTCCATGATGCTGTCGGCCTCGTCCTCGTCCTCGTCGTCATCCCCGTCCTCACCTTCCTCGTCGACGTCCATTGCATCCTCAGCGTCTTGGTTTCGACGCCTGTTTATGGAGATCAGTAACTCGCCTGGGAATGACGCGCGACGGCATTTACCGTGACCGCTTTTTCTTGTTCTTGGGCCGAGCCGCAGGCGACTCGTCGCCCTCGTCATCACCTCCTCCGCCCTCCTTGTCCGCCTCTCCCGTATCGCCGCCGCCATTGAGCGTGTCGTCCAGCGCTTTCTCCGTCTTCTTCAACTCCTTCATCACGTCGCGATACCGCTCTTCCCACTCTCGCATGCCGAGCAGCCCGCCGTGCATCAGCCCGTACGGATGCGTCACGATCAGCTTCACGATCAGCGAAATCGCATTCTTGCGCACGCCCGCCACCTTGTCCTCGAGCGCGGCGACCGCCGCGCGTGTGATGGCGAGCCGCTGTTTGGGGAATTTGACGGGCAGATCGCACAGCCGGCCGAGGACGGTGAAAACCTTGGAGCGGACGTAAGACGAAAGGTCGAGCGTTCGCTCGAGGAGCAGGTCGTAGAGCCCGTTGAGCTGCTTCTGGGTCTGGTGCGTGTCGCTGGTAAGGTCCTCGGAGCAAGCGAGCTCGCGGATGAGGCAGCCGATGATCTCCACAATCGCCATTCGCATCGGATAGGACTGTAGGTCCTTGTATAGGCCCGTAGACTAAAGATACTGAGAGAGGAGTGGACGCACCTCTGAGTCCAGGTGCGAAAGCAGCAAGCTGATCTGTTTCAGCACCGTCCGTGGGGCCCACTCCGCGAACTGCGTGAGGAACCTAGAAAAGTTCCTTGGCCCCTTAGTATCTTGCGCGTTGAAGCTTTTCGCAGAGATCTCGCGGAGGATCTCGTCGCCAAGTTGCGCATGGTCGAATTCTCTCAGCAATACGTTGAGGCACTCCGCCATGGGTTCTGAGAGGTGCTCGTAGTATTGCAGGGATTGCATGATCGTAGTTTGGGCGGCAGGTCCATGGCCATGATGTTTGACCGCGAGACAGATGACTTTGTAAACTCCAAGCTTGATAGGTTGGGACTTCATGTACTGCTCATTCTCCGTGATGTGGTATGCGGGCGCAGTGAGACACCTACCACGTCACGAAGAATGCCCTATGAGCGAACCTGCTACAAAGACTTTGAGAAAAAAAAACTCACCCTATAAAAGTGTCCCTCTCTCCACTCACGGTCCAAAGCTTGGACGTCTTCAGCTTCAAAACTTTGCCGATCAGCGTAAGAATAGGCACAATCTGGTCCTTCCATGACCATTCAGTCGCCTTGTTCTTGGAAGCAGCCCTCGATTGCGTCGCCTTCCCGCCACGTCCCCTCCGAGACTTTGCAGGTGCAGCCGCGGGCGCATCCTCGTCAGGCACGTTGACTTTCTCCACCGAGCGGGCGGACCAGTTGAGCAAGAACGCATACATCTCGATCGGGAGCTTGTGCGCCGCGCACGTCTGCTGGTCTTCGTGGTCGATATCGTGCGCGGCGGCGTCGACCTCCGCGGCAAAGCCAGACATGATGACGTCGAGGAGTTTGCTCATCAAGATGCCGGGAACCGCATCCGCGCACTTGAGGAAAGACCTCAAGATATCAAACGTATCGGGGAATGTGACGGCATCAAAAGCTTCTGCTATGGCTCTGACGGCCTCTGTAATGACATGAGCAGGTCGCCCTGATCTAGCGAAAGGGTCGTTACACACGTTGGAGTAAATGGTCCATCTCGCCTGGTTCCATCGAGCGTATATCAAGCTCGTGCCCTATAGAATAGCTCGATATGTCTTGTAGAGCCTGGAGCTCCTCCTGGAGATCAAAGGCGCTCGCCATCTGGCGGTCGTTGGCTATGCGTCGTCACTGTGGTTTCAGTTTCACTACTACAGTAGTAGAACGCGTACAAAGCGCGTCAGTCACATGTTCCATCGCGTGCGGTCACAGTCACGCATCACACCTGCATGTCCGGTTTAGGAAGGAGGATAGTTCTGACAGTAAGAACCTCCGGCGGAAATCTGATTGCTATCTGATTTGTGATGATATTAACGGCACTAGCACATATTATAGGTCGCCACAGGTCCGCCAGTGCCAGCAAATAAATTTATCGAAGAATGCCCTAACCCTTCTTCGGGTTCCGATAGTCCTCCCGATCGTCCCTACTAACCCCTTAGTAGTCCCCACGTAGCCCATAGCCCGCCGTCAAATGATCTACCAGAACGCTAGGTGGCGGGCATCTGAAACTTGGAGGTGTTTACAAGTGTTTAGAACTTCGCCAAATAGCCCTCAGTGGCTCTAAACGCTCCCAATTTTACAGATGCACCCTGCACTTTCAGCAGCTGGCTTTCACCTACGCAAGTCGCATTATATTCACCGATGAGTATGGATCACGTTGCTTGCGATAAGTCGTGCGGGGAGTGTAGAAATACGGTATTGGTCTCAAAGAAGGTACCCGGATATTCAGGCCTGCCGAATCTGTCGTTGCCGTTAGCAGGTTAGCTTATATTTGGAAAATTCCAGCGTACATATAAATAGAACGCATATCATGTGCCAACACGAAGTGGCACACAGGCAGCGAACCGCAAAAATGAGCACCTTGTTGACACAAGCACGTTCCGGGGTCGGGGTTCCAAAGATAGCTCATGAGAGGAAGGTATAGTAGTGAAGCAGAGGCCATCGTACAAATGACGGCCGAGGCATATGCAAAATGACATACAGAGAGCCGACAGATGGCCCTCGCTATGGAGCGACGGCGACCCGAGCTCACGCCTGGGATTTCCAGTGTCCGAGATTGAGCCTTCCGAAGTGGTCCGAGAGTCCGAGTGGGGATCGACATCGCGTATGCGGAAACTACACCCGCAGGAACAAGAACAGGCTACAGAGCTTCGTTTCCGCAAGGGGAGGGGGGGTGCGTTCGGGATCCAACAATATTAACTTACACCTCAACCCCTGTTCCTTCCTTCCTTCCTCTTCTCTTCTTCGCTTCGGATGCCCTGCCGGGAATACATGGATGCTTTAAAAGCTAAGGCGCCATATTAGGCTCTTATCGTGCATGTGTCAACCATCGTTCCACACCGGGGGGACGGGCGCACAGCGCCTTCGAAGTTGGAATGCAAGAGACCGCTCGGGCGGCCTACCTTTTGCGTGGTCGTGTGACCGGGCTTGGGGGGGAGACCAAACCTGTGCGGAGATATCAGGGATGTCATCTGTGGGGTGTTACGACGACGCGGGTACGTTATGCACGGCTCACGGGAATCGCCGGCGCCCGTACCGCGCAGCCACGCGCAAGGAGAAATAGCAGCGTAGTCCATGCCCCCGTGCTCGCGGTGTTTCGCTACCATGACGTCGAAAGAGTGCCAGTGGAGAAGTACTTTACCAAAAAAAAAAAGGGATACAGTAACATTCTATTTTGTTTTATCCCTCATCGTGTCGGGATGTGTGCCTGTAAACACTCTAAGGGTCCGATGTGTTCCGACAGAAGCTAATGTGAATGTGGATTATATGGATTACAGCACTGCAGGCGTCAATTTTATCTTATTTTACTTCAGTTTCAGGACTGTTTTGGTTTTGGAACGGGTATCAATCAATTCGGCGCTCAGGAATTTAACAAGTCGAGGGTGAGCAGCTTTTTGCGTGGTTTCCGCCATCTCAAGCGCGCAACGGGCATGCGGTGCCAAGGGAACCAGGGAACAACAAGTGTGATGATGTGAGATAGCCGGGAAACCAATCTTCACTAGCTTCACTTGGCGAATTCTAGTGCATGTGGGTTAGCATAGCATAGGAAAAAGATCTATCCCACGGCAGAACAACCGTCCATGGGTGCAGCTTTTTTTTTGCTTTCTTTCGCGTCAAAGCGGGTCCCTTGGGCTAATATTCAATGTCCAATGTCAAATTGGCCTCACGAACCCGGTGAACCTCATCAAAGAAAAAATTTCTGTCACCTAAGGTAGCCATCCCCTAATGCTGTGCTTGATTAGTTGGATACGTGGATACGCTGATTTTGACTTGGCAGCGGGCAGGGACGCATGTTATCCGTGGGATACACAGAACGGGCCGCATGCTCGGATTACCATATTTGGCCACTCGCCCCATCACCATGATGGCCCATCATACTGTCTACAGAATAGATCAAAACCCGCCTTCGCCCGTCAATGTACGTGACAGCTTGGGGTACAGGAAAGGGACTTGATAGATGGATAAGATGGGCGTTGAGGAGCGCTGTTGATATTGGGGGGGTCACCGGAACAATCATGAACCCGTGCGAGCAGTGGGACTGTGGGAGAAGGCTCAGAGAGCAATGAATGACGGCGGGTGGGACAAAATGAGGACACATGTGCGAACCGGCCAACTGCACGTTGTGCCAGCAAGACCCGGTCGACAAGGGAGCCAGAAGACGTGAACATATTTAACTAGCCTTTGCGTACGGCGTAAAAGGCTCGGCCGAGAGCTGCAACACGACCTTGTCGGCGCAGTCGGGCTCAATAAATTTCCCTGCTGGCTACAGTAGTTGACTGGCGTAGGGGCAAATATGAGCCCTCGGAGGATCGGAGCGGATGGGGTGCCGGCAATAATCTCTCTCGTGTCAACAACTGGCATCTTGTCGGTGTTGGTTGCAGCATTGTGATAGATTCAGGTTGAATTGGAGATAGGAACGTTTAGCTGGGCTCTATGGGGGCCAGGTGGGTGGTAGCACACAGCACGGCGAGGTGTCTATGACGTAGTAGAAAAAATAGTGGTTATCGTACATACTATACATGGACGTATATATCTAGTAAGAGTAAGATCGCGATCAAATTGAGCATGTGAAGAAGGCTAAAAGAAGGGGTGTGTATCTGGGCGCAGAGACAAGTCCGAATCAACGCAACCCATGGAACGGACCGGAAGCGGTGAGTGGGTGGGGTTGACCCTCCCTCGGAAGAGGAGTGAAAGCTCGGGACGGGAGATCTGCTTTGGGGCGTGTGAAATGAAAGATATTTGGTAATATTTGGTAAGCGTTGATACTGGAATAGTAATAAAAACACTAAAGGAGTGCCCCAGTTTCCTCTCGTCGCACTTGTCCGCCCCTTAGCAGTTTACCTCCCTTGCCCCACTTATCTTCCATCCCTTCTTCCACCCCGCCCCCCTCCCCCCACTCCCAGGGTTCCCCCTGTGACCCCCCCTCTGCCCTCCGCATATTGGTAGACATGTCCCAATCAATAGTAGAAAAGGAAGCAGGTCCTCCTGCTCAGTCTGCCACCCCCGACGAGACTCCTCAAGGTGAAAAGAGGACTCATCAATATAAGGACTTTGAGCATGATGAGCCCAAAACATCCTGTATGTTCTCTCACTCAGGGATTCTGCGCGTCTAACCCTGTCCCTGACCTGACCCTTTATCTGTCTAGACGCTCAGGTTGACATGTCAAGGGTACGATTTGTTCCCTTCCTCTTTTCAGGTCCATACGTATACACTCTCCTAACTTGCGAAACCTAGATCGAGCTTAAGGCAGATGACCTCTATGACAAGGAAAAGGTCGACCTGGAGACCATTGTTATCGAGGATGTCTTTACACTCCTCCAATGTAACGACCAAGGTCTCACTACTGAGGAGGCTCAGCGTCGTTTGGAGATTTTCGGTCCCAACAAACTTGAACAGGAAGAGCAAAACCCGATTCTTCAGGTCAGTTTTTGAATTTGACGCCTTCCTCGTACCCCGGGAGTCGACTGAGGGTTACTTGTCCAGTTCCTCAGTTTTATGTGGAATCCTCTCTCCTGGGTCATGGAGGCTGCCGCCCTCGTTGCCATCGCCTTGTCCAACGGAGAAGGCCGTGCACCTGACTGGCAGGACTTTGTTGGTATCACCACCCTCTTACTCATCAACTCGTCCATCGGTTTTTACGAGGAGCGTGGTGCCGGCAACGCCGTCAAGGCACTCATGGATTCACTCGCTCCCAAGGCAAAGGTCAGGCGCGATGGTAGCTGGGTTGAGATCGAATCATCCATACTCGTTCCCGGGGATATGATTGCATTCAAAATTGGTGACATCGTTCCCGCCGATTGTCGTCTTACCGAGGCCATCAACGTATCTATTGATCAGGCTGCGCTCACTGGCGAGTCTCTCCCTGTTTCGAAAAAGGAGGCGGACCAGTGCTTCTCGTGAGTCCAGCTTCACCCAATCAGCATGTCTGTACTTACTTTGGCGTCACCAGTGGATCAACCTGCAAACAGGGTGAGGCCGAGGGTGTCGTTATTTCCACTGGTGTCAACACTTTCTTCGGTCGTGCCGCATCACTCGTCGGCCAGGAGGATGACACCACCGGCCATTTGCAGAAGATTCTGGCTCAAATCGGTTCTTTCTGCCTCATCGCCATCGGCATCTTCGTTATCGCCGAGATTTTCGTCCTTTATGCTGGCTTCCGTTGGTCATACCGCTCCGGTCTCGACAATATTCTTGTGCTCCTGATCGGTGGTATTCCCATTGCCATGCCCACCGTGTTATCCGTTACACTTGCTGTCGGCGCCCAGCAATTAGCCAGCTACAAGGCCATTGTCACCCGTATCACCGCCATTGAGGAGCTTGCCGGTGTCACTATTTTGTGCTCTGACAAGACCGGTACTCTCACGACGAACAAGCTCACCATTGACCGGTCCACCATTAAGACCTACGCTGCATTCTCACCTGATGATGTCATCCTACTCGCGGCATATGCATCTCGCACCGAGAACCAGGATGCAATTGATGCTTCTGTGGTTGGTGCCCTTGGCGATACGGGCCGTGCTCGTGCTGGCATTACGCTCCTCGACTTCAAGCCTTTCAACCCGGTCGACAAGCGCACTGAGATTACCTACCGTGAGGAGGCATCCGGCAAGCTGAAGCGTGTCACCAAGGGCATGACCGGTATCATCATCGATCTCTGCACACGCAACAAGACTGAGGAAATTGAGAACCGCCTTGAAAGTGACGTTGAGGAGTTCGCGTCTCGTGGTCTTCGCGCCCTCGCCGTCGCGTACGAGGAGCTTGAAGGAGATGATTTCGAAGCTGAGGGCAACGGTTTCGAGCTCATTGGTCTTCTCGCCATCTTCGACCCTCCCCGTGAAGACACCAAACAGACCATCGATGATGCTTTAGCCTTCGGTGTCAAGGTCAAGATGGTCACTGGTGATCAGCTTGCCATTGCCAAGGAGACAGGTCGGCGCCTTGGTCTTGGTGACCACATGTATCCGGCCAAGGTACTCAAGGATGGACCTCCCCCGGGCAGCAAATTCAACTCGCTTGATGAAATGATTATGGATGCTGATGGATTTGCCGGAGTCTTCCCGGAGCACAAGTTCGAGATCGTCAAGCGCCTTCAGGGTCTTGGCCACCTCTGCGCTATGACAGGCGATGGCGCTAACGATGCCCCTGCTCTTTCCCGTGCCAATGTTGGTATTGCTGTCGAAGGTGCCACAGATGCTGCTCGTGGCGCTGCTGACATTGTCTTGACTGAGCCTGGTCTCTCGACGATCGTTCATGCCATCCGTGGTTCGCGTGTCATCTTCCAACGTATGCGAAACTACGCGATTTATGCCTGTGCTGTTACGATCCGTATCGTTGTCTGCTTTGCTATCCTCGTTTTCTCCTACAAGTTCCAGTTCCCGCCTTTCATGGTACTTATCATTGCATTGCTCAACGACGGCACTATCATGACGCTCTCCGTTGATCGTGTACTTCCATCATCAACGCCAGATAGTTGGGACTTGGCTGAGATTTTTGCTTGGGCCGTAGCCTATGGTCTCTATCTGACGCTTTCCACGTACGTTTGTTTCATGACTTTACATTCTGCACAGGATTCTGATTGCCTGCACAGGATTGTTCTCGTTGTCGTCATCCTCGAGACGGACTTCTTCCAGCGCAAGTTCCACGTCCATCTGAATTCCCCCCCTGGCCAGATTGACCACAACGACAAGCAATTGCACACGATCGTCTACCTTCAGGTTGCCATCATTTCTCAAGCGCTAATCTTCGTCACTCGCTCCCATGGGTTCTTCTTTATGGAGCGTCCATCGTACGCATTGATGGGTGCGTTTTGCCTGGCGCAGCTGGTGTCCTCGATCATTGCTGGCTTTGCCAATTGGGGCTTCACGAACATTCAGAAAATCTCGGGTAGTTGGATTGGTATCGTTTGGGTTTGGGTAAAAATTTCTCCTGGTTGGACGTATGATGTATGCTGACGTGGCTGGCAGAATATCATCTGGTTTGTTCCCCTCGATTTGATCAAGTTCGCAATGAAGGCCACTGTGATCAAGTACCTCCGGAACCGTCACCTAATGGCTCAGGCGGCTGCCACTCGTGCCTCTGAAACTGGTATCCCGATCACGCGAACGCAATCACGCGCGGCGTCTATCCATGAGTCGTTATACTCGAACCGGACATCATTCATCCGCCGTGCCGTACGCAAGGTTGGCTTTGGCCAGAAAGTGCGGGTGAAGGCGGAGGAGTTGCAACGGTTCAGCAGCATCCAGGCGCGCCAAACGGGTCAGACACTGGCCCGCCATCCATCACGCACGACAGCATAGATGACAGAGCGGCCTGGAGTATATTCATGTAACTTTATGACGTCTCGCCCCCGATATCCGGTGTCCTCTCTTTCCCTCTCGCGCGTCCCACCTTTTATTATTCCTTTTCCTTGATCACATGAACTACCGATGCCGGATTCGGTGCGTGGGTGAGGCTAAAAAGTCTCTTAGATGCCCTAAGATGAGCGTGTGGCCTTGCGTACTTTTTGGCAGACACGCTCGTTTTGACCAATATATATTTATCAACTCGACGCCGTTACGCGTTCTTTTTCTCAATGATCTGTTGTCATAACGATTTTGGCACTTATACATGACAAATATAAACGTTATTTTATGCGATAGTCGTATCGATATCGACGAGTGGTCATGATGGCCCAGGTATGTATATAACCATAGCCATGACCGTGACAGTCTAAGTATAAGTTGACGGAGAGATGTCCCCCGTACATGTGCTCGACCGATATTACTTGGCTATTACCGCTCTTATCACCATCGCTTGGCAACTCACTGGCTTTTTCATAGCCTGGTCATTTCAGGTCAGAGATTGGCCGCTTAGCTCCTTAGTTCCGGCTGGTAAAGAATATCATAGTTTGATAAAATCACAGATTTCACAGGAGGTCCGTCTATTATCTCCTGAGACAGTGGGACGCATTACGGTGCTGACACCGAACAGGATCCAACTTTTTTGCGCTAGGTGCTGTCTGCTTTGGCCCAGGGCGAGAAAATGCGTTGACTATGTATTTTTTTGGTGGTTGGTGACGACAGCGCTGCTCACCCTCCTCCTTGGCAACACCTACCATGCGCGAAGTATCGTCGCTAGCGTGCTCGTGATGGTCTGGGCCGCTCGCATCGCCGGTGCGTGTGTGGACTACCATCTCTCGAACCGCGTGGAAAACACCACGTTTATGATATTCTGATACGCGCCGGCCGGGCCCCCAGGGTTTCTACTGTTTCGCGTGCTCAAAGTGGGAAGCGACGCGCGCTTTGATACGATACGTGCGCACTTCTTCAAATTCCTCGGTACGTGTCACGCGTACTATCTACTACGTACTATTCTTCATGCCGATCAATCCATGGCGCGGTGACGGGCGACAGGTTTCTGGATTAGTATGTCTGCGCGCATAAATTATCCATACTAGTCGGAATTCTCATGCAACGTTCATTGTTGCTTTGCAGCGCAAATTCTATGGGTGCGTACAACCCCTCGCGCGTAGCGCTACGACGGGGGGTCGCTGACATTGGGCGGTAGGTCTGGACGGTATCTTTGCCCGTCGTCGTGCTCAATTCACCTGGGGTGTCCGGCCCTGCGCCCGTCGGGTCTAACCCCGCATTCGGCACCGCGCGCGACATCGTCGGTATCGTGATCTGGGCCGTCGGATTCATTATCGAGACTGTGTCCGATGCGCAAAAGGCGCGTCGTCTGTGTGCTTCCTTACTTACACCTGTGAAAGCTCAAGATGGCACTCATTCAGCTGCACTATAAACTGAACAATCCATCGACTCACAAGCCGTTTACGGTGCGCGAGACATTGTCTCCTTCCGCTTCTGTCGACCCTCACAGTGGTTGACTCTTTTTGATATGGATGATATGAAAGGTCGGCTTGTGGAAGTGGTCGCGCCATCCTCCTTACTTTGGAGAGTGCGTTTCATTTCGAGCGCTCATGAACGCTGGCTCTGCAAGGCTGACGCGACCATAACTTGCTAGGATTCTTTGCTGGTGGGGCATCTGGACCCTTGCGATTTCCCCAAGCACAAATGGCACGCTTCCTGGTGGCGCAAAGGCGGCACAGTATGGCACAGTTGTCTCCCCACTCGTCACCATGCTGTACGTCTGTCTTTAGTACCGATACACCTCCTGCTGCAAACTAATACAGCTGACCACCTGGCGCACGTAGCGTGCTTCTTTTCTTCTCAGGCATCCCCACGGCAGAGAAGCCCCAGGCGCGCCGCGTGTACCTCTCTGGCGATGCGAATGCCTGGGCAGCATACCGCGCGTATCTCGACGAGACGTCCATATTGATCCCGCTCCCACCTGCGCTATATCGCCCGCTTCCGAAGGCGGTCAAGCGCACGGTTTTGCTCGATTTTCCTTTCTACCAGTTTGATGAGGGCGAGGCTGCGGACGACACGACGCGTCGAGAGGGGCCTTGAGGATCCCAGAATGTGAATGTGTGTAAAGACCTTTGGGACCATACCTGCCTTATTCTTTCAGCTCTCTGTACTCTGGTTTCCTGTTCCAAATTGTGATGCACTCGCCGTTCGCGTGATGGTGTATGGTGCTACCATAGCAACCAGCTCCACGATTATTCGCGCCGTGCCCGTCGATGGGGAATCTCATACGCCCTTTGAAATTGGTGCCTTACCGACCCGAAGGCAGGTCATCACGTACAGCGGCACTGGCACGGTAAATGAGCAGGGACCATGGTACTGGAGCACAGTCCGATCAGCTGTGCCACTGGTAGTGAATGTCCTCACCCTGAAGGACAATTAGCCACACATAGCATGGTCACACTGCCTTCCAGATCTTCCTTTACAAACGCCACACCGAGGCGACCGAGCTCCATAATTCATAATCAAACAGGGGAAACCGGCAAAAGAAGAATGGCGAACGGGACAAGCAGCTGAGCGTTCGATGGAGTCTTCCGTCTTCTTCGTAGTTCCAGCCTGTGCATGTGCCAGGCATAAGGCCTTCTGGATCGTCCAGCGGGGCCTTTACATCCGCGTTCCGTCGTCGGTTTTTTCCTTTCCTTCTTTGGTGCTGTAATCCGAGTCCGAGTCCGAGTCCGAGCTCACCGTCAGCAGCCGTGGGCAGCCTGAGGTCTGTGACGATCCTTGCGCGCTCAGGCTGCTTCTATTACTACTAGTACTACCTGGCTCGGAGTCACACCTCGGCAGCGCTCCTCCCCTCGTCCTCCAGACTGGCGCGAATAAGTGCGGCGATTCATGGAAACACTCACGAGGACGTTCTCTCACTGTCACCACCGGCCGCATGCAGGGTTTTTCTGGTGTAAGCAGCAGCTCGCGCAGCCTCCGTCGGTCGTCGGACGTACGTCGATCTACGTCTCGAGTCGTTCTCAGACTCAGACCAGCAGGGCCTGCAGTGAGGCTGCTGTGGGTGTTACTGTTTGCATACACTGCCACACTACTCGAAAATTACTCTATGTTACAGGTATTTCAAGTTAAGAATCCGAGGGCATTTAATGGATCAATATAGTGTATTGTGTTTGTGCTTGCCAGATATGATTCTTACTCTCCGTTGCGATTTATCACCCCACACCTACTTCGCCGACGATACACGGGTTCGCTAGTTCTGACATAGCTCACAACCTACTACTTACATTTTGGGGAAACTGAGTACAGCAACTGCTAATCATCTTTACACTTCACTAGACAAATTCGAATAAGGCAGGGGTCTGTTCAGCTCTTGTGAGGTACGCTTCTTTCGGGCCAACTGAGGGGATGAAGATTGCGTGTAGGGAGTTCGTCTTGATTCGAGGGGATTAGCCGATTAGGTGCACTTGATGGAGGTGCTGCACAAATGAACGACGGCGTCTCGAGGTCCATTTGTAAGGGCAGACATTGCCCGGGTGATGGATACTATTCATGTGACGGATGAGCACCTTCCCCGCGTGAAATCTCTTCCCACAGATGGAGCAGGTTACGTTCGGGTCAATGAGGCTCACAGGGCGTCCTGTTGCCCGTCGTTCATCAATGAATGCGGTAGCTGCGTTATGAGCATTGCCTGCCGCAGGATAAACAAGCGCCTCCAGGTTTGGCAAGAGCTCTAGAGGCACTTCTCCATCCTCCGAACGTAGAGAACGAGACAGTTCCTCAACGAGTTGTTTTTGTACATGAAGCTTCTTCACTTTGCTGAAGGGCCTGAGAAGGGCACGCCACTGTGTGCGGTGGACCTCATGGTGCCACTCCGACGATAAATGATCCCCCTCATAGCAGACTCGGAGATTGAGGTGATCCACAACAGAAAGTACTGGCAGAAGGGCAGAGAGAATCTGCACTGTGGCTGCTACCTGCCAGTCAAGGTGTCGACACATGATCCGAATGTAGAGGGGTGGAACGCCCCCTCTCAGGCTCAGGCTCCCACGTTCGGCCGCCTTTACACCAACAAAGTCCTTTTCGAAAATAATCTGGAAACTGCTACTTCTGAGGTTCTCTGATGTGTGCATGAGCTGCAAGAGGTTTGGGACGACGAATGTGAGCTGATTGAAGAAATTGACTTCGAGCCGGCGAAGGATTGGGGTGTAAATCCGAGCAAGAAGGGCTTCCAGGTAAACACTGACACCTCGGAAAGAAAATGCGCAAAGGTTAGGAAGCATCGCCTCCGGCCCGGGGGTATTCGACAGTTGCCTCCCGACATCACGGCTGGAGAGGGGAGAGTGGAAATCGATCTCGAGTGTCTCCAGCTGAGACATGTGTGAAAGTTGTGTGAGTAAATAATTAGGGGGGAAGTAGGCGGATGGTGGGATATCTCTGAGCGCAAGAGTCACGAGGCCGGTAGTTGTGAGTAAGGGAGATCCCATCGGAAGGGCAGCGTGCCGCAGCACGAGGTGGCGTAGATGGGGTGCTTGGAATGTTGTGGGGAATATCGGGCATGTATCGTCTTTGGTCCATGGATCGATAATCAAGTATTCAAGAATAGGGAATTGCTCATCCATAGACATAATGAGCTTCCGCAAATTCGGGGTTGGTAAATCAAGGCGAATACGGTGCACACGATCACGATGCCACGAGAGCGCTAGCAGTACATGCTCTTCATCTTTAGCAGTTATCCCATGACCTCTCTCCCGGTAATCGATCGTGAGTGGTAGGGACAGTGAATGTGCCAGCATGTCCGCTATGGGCACACCATAGGTACAGACCAGATGAAGATCGAGCAGGGACGGTGACGCATGTATGAGATACCGCCACAGACGACAAACTTGCGCCAATCTGTACCACCAACGCTGATCGCCCTGACCGACCACGAGATCACCATCATCACTCCTGTATTCGTCCACGAAGTCCAGTCGATAGAGATAGAATATGTTGAGAAGGGCGTCATTGTTGAGTATGCGGATACTAGTAAGTGAGTATGCTCGGGTGCTACTAGTACTAGTAGTGGGCTCTATTGATTTGTGAGTTGGTGAACGGAACGGGAACAGGGATCTTTGGGACTAACGACTTAGGGCACGGCGTCGGGGTCCCTCAACGGGGGGGAGACGAATGATGGTTGACAAGTAGTTGGACATGTCAGAGGGGTGAGTAACGATGAGGATGTAGTTCAAGTTGAAGGTTGACGTGGGGAGGCCTCATGGAGGCCTCACTGGCATGTCGGTGTGCCGCGGTGTACTGTACTACTAGTATTTTGCCATGGCAGTGCTGAGATCTTGCCCAGAATGGGACGCTGGCACCTGATACGAGACAATCGAGCCTGAGGCGTCCCTCCATCAGGCACACTAATAAATTGTGTATTACAACCTGAAAAATGACCGTCCCCGGCTGTGTGTTGTCACGGTGCTATGGATGAGTGAAATGGTGGGATTGAGGATAGCGGTCGGTTCCTGCATTGTGACAAAAATCCGGCCCACTGGCAGGTCTGGGTCTGGTTATGCGTACTAAAGCAGAGGCGCACAAGAATATTGCCATCACTGTCATCGCCATCTACGTTGGAATATAAATGACAAATCGTGGTAGCACTTATCCCCCGTACGAGACCGAACCAACTTCGTTCTATATCTTTAATACCTATCTACCACGTACTACCAACAGCGCGGCCAGCTATTCTTTCTCCCCTGGGACGGCCTCCACCATTACCGCAACCGCTAGGACCTCCACCCCCTCCGCCAGAGCTGCCAGCGGCACCGCTGCTCATGGGCGTCACCAGCCAGTCCGTGCCCGTACTCACCCGTTGTGAGGGAGGCACCTGCGCTCGCGCAGGTTGGGGCGGCAGCGATTGTGATCTGTACACCCGCGGCTGCTGTTGGAACTGCACCCTGTATGGCTGCCTTGGCTGCACGCTGCACGGATCGCCGCGACGTGGTCAATTCTCGGAGGTAGCCGGGCAGCGAACGCGCCGGACATCAAGTCCAGTGAAGCTAGATGCGAAGTGGGGGAGGCCTCAAGCCCAGACTGGGGAGATGTAGACATGTGTGCAACATGAGGAGGGCAATGGCGGGACGGTTGGCATCAGGCACAGCATCGTAGGTTAGGATGGGTGAGGCTGTGGCTGCGCTTGCGATTGCTTGACAGAGAAGCTAGTCTGGGTCTATTGGGGGGTGATTATCGACCATGCTAGTTGCAATGGGGGCGGACGCTGAGGTGGTGCTGGGGTGGTCGGCAGAGCGGGTGAATAATCTATCGCGGAATGCGAGTATTCTCGTCCGGCTCCAAAGACAAGGGACACGTACCGCACGTTCTCTGCCGCTTTGCAAGTGGGTTCCATAATGACTTACATACCTCCTTTCGTACTGTTCGATCCCAGAATAGCCTCGCCGAATCTCCCCAGACGGTCAAAAGGGGACATAGCAGCCCAATATTCCATGTGTTCTGACCCACACCAGATCTTTTTTGTTTTATTGCGTACCGGAATGCGTAGCGCGCACAATGCACCCGCGAGAGGTGACGCCCACAGCTCGTCCAGGGACTCGAACACGGGCAGGATCTTCATCATGAGGTCTATCGGCGCTATCATCACGGGGCTTTGAGGCAGTCAGGGTAGGCTGCCAGCGTATCGAGGATCACCTTGTATTTGTGGTACACATGGTTTCTTCTCTGCTCGGTCGAGTAGTGCGATGGTGTCGTACAGCGACATCATCTGTTAGGAGGAGGCAGTGCGGTCGTTGTGCGTTTGATGATGGGGCGGGGGTCAAGAGTTGTCTGGAGTGATTGCGCGACACAGGGTTGAAGGGAAGCGAGTGGAGGGCCGTCCCAAACTCAGCAACGAGTCCGTGTGCGATGGTCTGCCACGGTGTCAGGGCCTCTGTCTTCATTTTCTCGACATAGTTGAGTGCCATAGCAATTTACAGGCTAAGAACAAAGGGTATGAATACCGCAGAAAGCAAGTCGGACATGGTCAAGGCACACCCGAAAGATCTCGGGCTCCTCATCTTCAGAACCCCCCATGTCCTCGATACAGACAGGCTTGTTGGCAAACAACCGTTCGTACTTTGGTAGGACTTGAATCCCGTGTTTTCTTTTCCCGCTTTCCTTTCGAACCAGGACTTTTTCGTGCTGTCGCTGAAATAGATTAGTCGGGGGTACATAGAATCAAGTGACCGTAATTCACTCGTGTTTATCTGCAGGCGCCAATGGAGGAATGGGTTAGGTAGCAGAGCGAAAATCAGCCCAATTGAGAAAGACTGTGGGTGACGCTGTGGCCGCAGTGATTGACACGGAAAGGCGGCATAGTCGCGGTGTGGCGCGGCGGTCGTCTCCCCACTTTTCATCGTGCTGTAAGTTTGTCTTAGTACAGATACACCCCTTTCTGCACAGCTCACCACCTGCCGCCGCACGTAGCGTACTTCCTTTCTTCACAGGCATCTCCACAGCAGAGAAATCCAAGGCGCGCCGCGTGTACCTCCCTGGTGGTGCGAACGCATGCCGGTGGGCAGCGCAGCGTACCGCGCGGCGTCTCTCGCAGAGACGTCCATCTTGGTCCCGTTCCCACCTGTGCTGTACCGCCCGCTTCCGAAAGCAGTCAAGTACATAGTTTTAACTCGACTTCCCTTTGTATAGGTTTGATGAGAGTGAGGTTGCAGATGCCACGACGCATCAAGAATGGATGTGTAAAGCTAGATCCGTTTAGAAGCGTTTGCGTTAGGACCCCCTTATTTTACAACCTTTTACTCTGGGCTGTTATCCGCGTCGTGAAACTGTATTAGGCGAAACTAGTCCAGGCTGTGATCTCTTGCCAGTGGTCTCTTGATCTTGATACGACATCAACGCATGCTCAGATGATGCCAGATGATCTCTTACGGTTCGTTATGTGTATCCCAAAAAAAAGGCGAAATACAAAGCGTACGGTCTAGCTATAGTATACATTTGCTTTATTATCTACTTATCTCAGACGACGATGTGCTATAAACAAAAACATGCAGCCCGTTTCCAGTTATAATAGATATTAAATGGAAGTCGAAGTCGAAAGAGGAAGCGTTTTTCATGTCTTTGCGTATCACGCGGTCTGCAGTAACCCTCTCACAACATCGGCTCTCCTTCCTTATGCACACCCGCAAGCTTCAGCAGCTCTACGACAACCTCGACAGGGCTCGTCACGTGCCACTTCGCAAGCGTGCGCTTCGATGGGTGTCCGACAGCGGTCGTGAAGAGGTCCTCCGGTGTGAGCTGCAGCTGAACGCGTGTGTGCTGGCGCGCCCCTCCGGTGACAAGAGAGACGGATAATGGTGGGTCCATCGTGTACGGCAGAGGAGCCTCCGTGAACTGCAACGCGCGGAACATGTCCTCGTCCGTCTGGCGTGTCGCGAAAAACGTTAGTCGGCCTAGTCTGAGGGAGAAAAGTAGAGTGAGAGACGAACCTTGTCGTCACCCGCGCAAAAAACGAATTGGGCATCCGGGTTCAGGTACAGGATACGCTTGACAATCTCGCCCTTGTTGATTGCGATGGGGCGCACCTCGAGGTTCTTCTTGCCAACGAGCACTGCAAACCAGTTCAGCACCTACGAGATTTTACGTTGAGTGGGAGAAACAGTACCTTCAATCGGCCGTTTGTGCGCGACGTTATTCTCGAGCAAATCTTGGCATTGCCTGCACTGGAATAGCCTGCAGGTTCCCCCTCGTCAGCGCGCGTAAACAGACATCATCTATGCTGCACATACCCCCATTCTGGATCGGTTGCACGGTAATGCCATGTAATCGAGCTCTTCTTGATTTCGATGTGGCTGCCCGTCGTACGCTCCGTGTAGTACTTGAACACTTCGAGGACCTCGTTCATCCAGCCCATGTCCAAGCTCTCGGTGAAATTCGTCCATTCCGTCGTACCTGGGGCACGTATGAAACCACCGTGCTCGGCGGACATGCCAAGTCCCCGGATGTGCCCTAGGTGCTGCTCGAGGAAAGCACCGTCACGGCCTGAGATGATGTATACGAGGTTGCGTGGGTCCCCCGTGAGCGCCGTGAGCGCCGTGAGGGTGTCCTCTGACGGTACAGCCATTGATGGCGTCTTGACAATAGGTGCCAGGGTACCCTGGAGGACGTTCGCTCGATGTCAGTGGACATAAGAGGGGAAGACACATCGGAAGCGCACGTCGTAGTCGAGTAAGAAGAGGCGCTTAGTTGCTTTGGAGTAGCGCTCAAGCATACGAAAAGTGGGTAGCGCAGGCGTCTGACGCGCGACACCCTGAGCATCGACGACACTGAGAAGTAGTTTGACAAGCGTCATGGCCCAAGTCTGCGACGTGTGCGTCGTGATAACGCTGTACAGCTTGGCGTGCCGCGTCTCTTTGTCCGCCTGGGACATCGTCAATCCCTGGTGCATAGCTGCCGCCACGTCCTGCACGTGAATGACGTATCAACATAAGGGTGAGCAGACAAAGATATAAGCATGCGGACATCAAGGTTCCATGGGTTGATTTGGAGCGCCTCGGTCATATTGGAGGAAATGCCCATGAACTCGCTCAGCACCAGAGGAGACCGTTTCGTTTCGCCTTGAGCAATGACAAACTCCATTGAGGTCGTGTTCATACCATCGCGCAACGGTGTGATCACACCAAGGTCCGCGGCGCATAGGAGAGCGTAGAACTCGTCCTTCTTGATCGTCTGATGACTGCAGGCGGTAAAATAAGTGCCTCCCGGTGATAAGTCAGACGAGCGAGGACGCACTAATGGTGGACAGGGATGAAATCCAAGCTACCGAATTCGCCATTGATACTGCTCACGAGCTCGCTGACTTGGCGTTCCAGTTTCGGAGAGTCGGAAAGAGCAGGCGATGTAACTTGAATGAGCACAACCCGGCCTATCCACTCGGGGTAATCGTGCAGCAACTTTGAAAATGCGCGGAGCTTCTGTACAACACCCTTGACTACGTCCAGCTTGTCGCGTCCGATAATGATCTTTTTCCCAGCGTAGAGTTTGAGAAGGGACTGCAACTTTGGCTGAATGCCCGGACGCGTGCTAAGGGCATAATTCAATATATGAAAGCAGAGTTCAAGGATTATGGTACTCACAGGTCGCGCGAGACGCGCTCCGCGTTAACGCCGACGGGAGTGTGCATGACAGAGGTGACATGGCCCGCGACATCGATACCACGTGCGGTCACCTCATAACCACATACTCGGACGCAGGATGACGTAAAGTGGCGCGAATACGAGTATGTTTGGAAACATACAAGGTTTGCACCAAGCATGCCGTCCAAGATCTCCTTCCGGCCTGGGTTTCCGTGTTAACTCCGTACAAAGCGGAGCTTAGAAAGTGCCTGTATACGTACGGGGAAGGCAGCGAAAGACTTCGCTACTTGGCCACGGCGTATGAACGAAGAGTCCGACGTAGACGTCAGGGAGCATCAAGCGTAGCAACTTGGGGACGAGAAGTAGGTGGTAGTCATGCACCCATATGAGATCGCCCGGACGATATACGTCCATTATTCTACGTGCAAATGCGGCATTCGCCTGCTCGTATGGAGCCCAGTGCTCATCTGCTGAGAAAGACGAGGAGTGTGAATTGGGCGAGACATCCTGCCAGAGCAGATAATGGAAGAGTGGCCAAAGTGCTGGATGTGAATGGCGTCAGGATACGAATAATGATGGTAACCAAGATCTCACTCTGTTTGCAGTACCCGTCGTAGTGACCATGAGCGACCTTGTCGTCAAGCAAGAGTGGTACGTAGGTCGTTCTTGATTTGGAGTCGTCGTCTTCGCTGCTAAAGTTCGCAATTTCCTCCTCCAGCGCGCCCTTGTCCTCATCCGAGAGCGAGGTGGTCGGAATTTTTAACTTCTCTCCGGCTGAAAATGTGGGGTGACCCGGATCAGTAAGTGGACGAGAGGGGTGTAGAGTGCCTGATGTCTGGAGACGGATTCTTTGACCCACCTGAAGTGGAGTTTGGACTTTCGATGTCACCGGTCCAGCCGATGATGACCTGCTCGTGCGTAGTCGATAGTGAGCGAATGCCGCTGATCATAGCGGCATGTCCCTGGCGTGTGGTGAGAGACCATTTTGGCCTTGAGTTACTCTCTGGGGTGTAAGTGGTCTCAGGGGGAGTATACCCCGACGGTACCGGTGGGATGTCGGCTGGCGGATTCGGCGGAGTGGGGGGTGGGGAGATGATACCAGGGCGTGACGAGGCTTCGAGGGTCGCGATGACAGGGAGATAGTGGCATACATGGAGGATACGGCCAGAGAGGGGAATATCCTTGGCACGGTACTCGGCCTCACGAGTAAGTACCTCGGCAGTGAGGTCCTCAAGCTTGATCGGCTCAGAAACGCGACGTGGTTCGTGGAAGCTATCCATTATAAGGTGGTGATGAGAGTTATAAGAGAAGGGGGAGTACGAAGGTTGAATTAGTTGTAATGGATTATATAGGGCTTTAGAAAGAGATGGTTATCGAGAGTAGGGTAGGCAAGAAATTGAGCATCAAGTACGCAAAAGGACATTCCTCCATAACACATTCTACACGTGTCCACAACTCCTAATCTCCCTCTCCCTCTCCTGGCTTATAATTAGATCCCGCCCCCCTTTATCATAGTAACTGTACCCCATGTACAGTACCTTGCATCCAACTCGAATCCTCATTTATACACTATTTGAGATATTCACTTTCTTCACGACGCACCTCCGTCTGATACACATCAATTACGTGAGCCTTGGCCCACGCCTCGTCCCTATCGTGGACATCCAGGTCAGATCACTGCAATGAGCATGTCGTCAAGTTGTTTCTCCGCCGCCGACATTCCCTCATCAGCATATATCTATCCCTTTTCCCGTATCTTACTTCCTCGGGAATGTTGATCAGAGGGTAGCGAACTATGATTCAACTATCGCGGGTTTGAGCCACCGCCAACTATAGGGCTCCCCCTCCTAAGTACGAGAGCCAGAAGGATGGATCAATGGGATGGGATCCAGTAAACCGGGCGCGACCGTGCTTGGCGTGCCCCGCCACGGACCATGGCGCCAATCATACCTACCAAAGACTCGGTGAATCCTCGTTGCACAAGACGACAAACGAAACCGTGATAAGATTCCGCGACCGTGTCTCCCCGAAGTCCGAAAGCCAAGCGAAACGCTGCCGTTTTTGGAAATCAAGCCTAATTTTCTCAATACGATCGCTAATTCAGAGAGTACTGTACTACAGTATCTATCGTGTAGATTGAAACTGTCATCGGACATCCCCGGTATCAGTTGGGTGGACTGACCTGAGCGGGAGTGCCCCCGCCTTTGCGCCAACGCGGGCTGTGCCATCGCTATCATCACCCCAATGACCCTTCTCCCCGCGGGCTCAGCTACGGGCATACCGTTTCCACCCACAACGCTCGCAGCCTGGGTATCACCGGCCCATCGCACCATAATGCATGACATGAGAATGGAGTTCTGCTTTCACTCGACTCGTGATTGAGGCCATGCCGTAATGGCGCCGCTCACCATCCCTCATACATCCTATCGGATGTAAGTATACTCCGTGCACGCACGATTTCCTGATTCTTCCACCAGGCCCGCCGTCATCTGATTCTCTCACGATGAACGCGGAAGCTGCCAACTCAACGTCTTGCTTCGTGTAATGAAACCAATGACTATGACACTACCATGACGCCCGGAGATTTCCACGATTCTAACGCGGTCACAGTCTTCCAGGGCCACGCTTTCTCCGCGACCGCTACGTATGAAACAGTTTCAGGTAGATCATTACGATCCCAGGCAACCGACGCACAATGTACGACCCGCATGACCCGCGGTTTGCGTTGCTGACCCCCTCAAACCAAATATATGCCCATCCCCCCCTTGTCATTCTACACCCATGCCGCATGCGCGACATTGGTTCTGGTCTAGCCGCTGATCCTTGCCTACCCAGCGAGATTCAAAGACGAGCAGCTTGCGTCCTGCCTGGTTAGTCTGTCACGGAGCGTGAGTGACGCTGGGACCTCGAACTCTCAGATTCATCCACCATGGGCTCCATATATCTCCCCAATAGACTGGCATCGGGCATAGCCGCGGGCGTCCGCGCGGGTAAGGAACCGAGACACGGCATACGCGGGACTGCAGAGAGCGTGTTTCGCGTTAAAGGTTCTTCAGCCTCTCAGCCGGCCAATCCCATTTTTCCGCGCTGAATGAGGCAGCCCAGGTGAGGCATTTCCTCAAGGTTTCGCGGGAACGCCCAGTGGCCGACGCGGTGGATCCCCAGGTTTGGCCGGGCCTTGGGAAAACGGTTTAAAACGTTCGTCATGAGCATGTTCAGAGTCTCGGCGTACTCGGATCCTGCTGTCCCGACCCGGGGCGTTCTTGCTGGGTTGCTTCTTCAGGCCGACCAGTCATGCGATCACATTGGCAAGCACCCTCAACCCGCGGCGACCGTCCGGGTAGAGGCTGCCATGAAGAGCCTCTTTTTTCTTCTTTTTCTTACTGTAAATCCGCATTTAAGAAAAAAAAAAAAAGAGCCTTCAAAATCGCGAGATCTTCCTCAGATACTTATCATATCTATCCCGCGGCGGAGAGTGTCCTTCTGACTCCTTCATAGTACAATAGCATTGTAACTCGTGGCAATGAGACAGAGAACCACGGTGTTGGTCCGCACCTCCCCGTTTATCTGGAGAACATTTGGGTCGTCTAGATCTGAAACCATGGTTCGGAAATACTGAGATATAGACTCGTCCCATGGATCGCGTCGGACTTGTGTGCATGGCATAACGCTAAATGGCAGTAAGGCATGCGTCGAGGCGGCCACTGCAAGTTGGTGTCTTCAGCAGGTCACAAGGCGCGCAGAAAGCAGTGTGTCCTCTCCGCTTGCAGAGAAACCCATAAGATAGAGGATTGTAGTCGTTTGGTGCGTCAAGAGCAGCATGGAAGTGGAAGCCTGAGGTGGTACAAGGCAAAACTATCGCGTTCTCCGCCGGGCCGGCGGTGAGTCGGTGACTGCATTGGGCAGTAGAATCCTCAGCCTCCGTCGGGCTTTCTCCCACTTAATGGTAAGAAGCTCATTTTCAGCTGGGACATGTCACAGAAACCATTTGGTCCAGGGGTGTTCAGGGGTATGGTTGAAACAGCCATACCTCCAACTGCAGCGCTGCTTCCACCTCGGGAGCGAACTGTCGACAAGCGCCGTGGCATCCGTGGCGCATATCAGAAGGCGCAATCACTGGCATGTCCTACATCGGCTTTGACACAGTCGACGGCGACAATGACAACGATTGTACATGCTACGAGGAATGGTGTGGTTATGACCACTCCTCTTCTCTTCAGGCAGCCGACCACCACCACGGCTATGGCACGCATCACAAGCAACATGATGGTGCGGAGCCAGCGCAGCGTCACCTTGGCTTCCAGGTAGCCGTCGACAACGACAACGACACATATCACCTGAGCGACGTGAGACCATGCCTACCTTGTCTCCACTTCGAGGTAGCCGGTGTCGACAACGACATAGATGACGCGACACGTCACAAGCGACGCGCCAGTCTGCCTGGCCACTGGGCTCTCCTGAGGAGCATTGGGCGCTACAGCGTATGAGACCTGGTCTGTAGCGTGCTGGCGTGCGCAAAACATTTCACAGACAAGTGCGCAACTCTTGCAATTGTGAACCTGTACACTTTCTGGCAAGATGCGGTGTACGTAGTGAAAAGGAGAACCAGCAGAAACAGTCGAGCCCGAACATTGACAACTGGATGCAACACCATATGTACCCTGCGCTGTTCTTGCCCAGCATCATAGCGGGCGTCGGCTCGGTCATGTGCTCTTACAACCTCGTCGAAGATACGTACCCCTATGAGAATAATAACATGCTCAAGTACAAGCAGGACTTCCAACGTCCTGTCATGTCCAACTGGTTCACTGAGCATTCTAGTCAGCGTAATGACTGGGCTGGACATGTCCAATCCTCAAGGACCGAGGCGCGTGTGGACGAAACGATGACACACATCCTTGCGGTGTGTTATAGGAACTCGTCAGACTATCGAAAGACGAACTTCAACGCGATGAACGAGCACGTCAACGTGCAAGACCCCCAGTGAAAGCCCGTGCATAAGATCGGCCTGGCTCCCCTGTACCGGCTATGGCAGTGGTAAGTTCATCCAGCTGGGCATATACTTGATGAAATTTCTTTCAGACCATCGCCAGTCCACCTACGTATCCCACCCATGGTAGTCCATGATTCCCTCGGGTCCTTTTCCCAGCGCAAATAATCACAAGACACGGATCGTCTTCCAGTTCCCCATCACTTCATCCCGCAGACAATGTGGAGCACCGTAGAAAGGGCCAGAAGGACAACGGCAGTGGAAGCCATCCACAATGAAAGCAAGTGACACGCTATACCCACGGCGCATCCTTCAATGTTCCAGAACAGTGACGTACACAAGCATTTCGCCAGGAACCTACTTGCTATCGACTACCTCAAGGACCACCTCACAACAGAAAGGGCTAGACCTAAACAAAGTGAAGTTAATGCAAAGAGGGCAGAAGAGCAAAGTCCAAGCACGTCAGTGACACTGCACAATGTCAGTACAGTTGGTCCATACTAGGCTCCTACTACTAGACGCAATTCGTCACGCAAAAACATAATAAAGACCTTGCGCGTTACCCATCACATGGGACAGCACCTGAGTTTTTGGTCCAGGTAATTTAGTTTGATGAACACTGGCACGCGCGAAGTCGGTCACGCATGTAAGTTAAGTTATCATGTTTTGTCACGTTCAATTAATCGTTCCAGCGTAGCCCCGAAACTCCGGTGGAACTCCGACTGGGCAGAGCTCACACTGCAGGAAGGTGACTCTGAAATGGCTGAGATCCCTGAAGGCTACATCTAACAAATTTATTTCATTGTAAGAACCACTGCATGTATTTCAGTCACACAGCCTCTCACATCATGGGAGCATAGAACGTCAATGTGTTCAGTAGTTCCTGTGCGATGCTTCGTAGCTACGTTACGCAAAGTGCCCGAGGCCCGGGAGCGTCCAGACCACACCACGATGAAACAACAAAACCCGGTCACATGGGGTGCATAAATGCATTTTTCAGACCCGTGGCATGGCCTAGCACATAGGTGGAGTTGCGATCTAGTACCGCTACCTAATGCATCGGTTGTCCAAGAAGAAAAAAAAAAGAAAGAAATTCGAATGGAACCAACTTACGTAAGTTGATCTACGCCAGCTAATTTGACTCTTTTAGCCGACGTTCTTGGCTCTAGCAAAAGTACTGTACCAGTATTTGCACTGGCGAGCCCGGCTACTGTAACCTAAACTTCTCAAAGTCTCGAAACGATGTCAAACCGTCAAACCCAGACGTAGCGTGCTTCGCCTGTCTGTTGGCTCACAGGCTACGTTCTCTGTTTCATCTAGGCTTCATCCTCGGAGGCTCTTTTGCTGCGGTGCGCGGTCTTCTGTTGAGGGTAGCTGGGCGGCTCTCGTAATTGCGTTCCGAAGGGTGTGAGGACGTAGCCTGTGACTAAAGCTAATTCTTAGCTCGCCGCTAGCATGCACCCGGCGTTTTGTTGTGTTGCTTCCTAGTGTTTGATTTGGATGGCGCTTCTTAACGACCCGGTTGATCACGCGATGACGAGGGAAGCAGTGTCGACTCTCAGGCTATGTAGGTGCCCTCATGTCCAAATAACACGTACTTACCCGGTCGTGTTCGCAGCCATATGCCAGTGTTAGATGCTAGACTCCACATAACGTCACGTCCTAAATCAGAAGGTCCCTTTCCATATTTATATTGAATGGGTCGTTGAGTGCCTCTGGGAGAAGCATACTTCTGTCCGCTCTATGCCCTTAAGCGATTGTATCCTGTGCGCGGTCTGAACGCTGTGGGCCAGTCAGTCGGTCAAGCAGCCTGAGGGACATGCTGTTTCGGCGCCTCCTATATATCGTATAAAATGCCTCATCCTCGGTGAGTATCAACTCCAGGCTTGTCGTCGTTCCTTGCCTTAAGCTTAAGTCTATCTATTGTCGATGTTGCACCTTTGCACTTTTGTTTTCCTCCTTGCCACACTCTCTGGAGGTCTCTCCGCTTGTATCGGCCCTGATGCTTCCCTTCCAATAGTTAACAAAGTCATAGCTCCTGACGGGTTCAGTCGCATGTGAGTCCCTTCTGACCTGTCGGGGACAATACCTAACCCAGCGCGCCTCATGATGTAGTGCCACCCTCGCTGACGGTATTTTTCCTGGCCCAATAATCCGGGGTAAGAAGGTGAGATAAGGGGTTTTTTTTGGGGGGGGTCCCTGTGCTTTCATGACACTCGATAGGGTGATGAATTCAGGATCAATGTCCTTGATAAACTCAAAGACAAGTCCTTGGACTTGGCGACTTCTATCGTAAGTTTCTGTTTTCTGGAATACGCCTTAGCATCTAGACACATACCCTCTGTAGCATTGGCACGGCTTCTTTCAAAGACACACCAACTATGCCGACGGTCCTTCCTTTGTCACCCAGTGTCCCCTTATACCCAAGGAAAGTTTCCTGTACAGCTTTAAGGTTCCAGACCAAGCGGTATTGCTCCCTACTCTCATCGCAAGACTAGAACCAGCTCACTTTGTCGCTATTTCAGGGAACATTCTGGTATCACAGCCACTTCAAGAACCAGTACTGTGATGGCTTGCGTGGAGCCTTGATTATCGACGATCCAAATGATCCCCACAGGTATTTGTACGACGTTGACAATGGTAGGATAGGCTTCCGGAGAGAATGTTCCTTTAGCTGAGGTTTCCCCGTAGACGATACCGTCATCACGCTTGCGGATTGGTACCATTATCTTTCGACGAACGCTCCCGCGCGCCCGTATGTCTAAACAAGTTTTGTCAAACCCCGATGCTGATGACTTGCCCAGTGCTTTCAATTCGACTCTTATTAATGGCAAAGGCCGCTATCCTGGAGGCCCTTCCAATGTTTCCCTTGCTGTTGTGAAAGTTGAGCAACACAAGCGGTCAGTGTTATGAGTATTTTATGCCTGCGCGACACTAGATTTTGACGCGTCACATCATATAAGCTACCGATTCCGCTTGGTGTCTATCTCCTGTGACCCTAGCTTCGTCTTCTCTATCGATAGCCATACCATGACCGTGATCGAAGTCGAGGGGGTCAACGTTCAGCCTCTGGTCGTTGATTCGCTCGAGATCTTTGTTGGTACGCACGGATTAAGCCGTTTTTGTTGTCCTAATCAATGTCGAAACAGGCCAACGCTACTCCGTCGTTGTAAGATTATTCGTCCTTGTGCAGGAGGTATGCCTCACTTGCCCGCAGGTCACCGCCAATCAGCCAATTACTAATTATTGTAAGTGTTTCATTTATTTGTGAGCTTTGGTAGTTTGACTTAACGCGAGCAGGGTTGCGTGCTCTACCCAAGACTGCGGGTGGAGGGATTTCTGGTTTCAAGGGTGGCATCGACGCGGCTGTCTTCCACTATAAAGGCGCACCTAATGCAAATCCGACGACGGATTCCGCAGTAAATGTCCCTGTCAGCAAGATACCCCTTATCGAGACCAACCTCCACGTAAGCGTCCTGTAGGTACAACTCTTTATGGTACTAACAGTCTCCCCGTTTAGCCGCTCACCCCCTCACCTGTGGTAAGTATCATTCCGGCTACCCTTCTCAACACAACATCTAAAACTGTGGACTTAGCCCGGAAAACCCACTCCTGGCGGCGCCGACATCAATATTAATTTGCAAGTTCTGCTCGTGAGCTTCGCTCTCTACTATTTATCATATGCTTGTTCTCACATAATATCAGAACCTGACACAGGGCCTCTTCGATGTCAATGGTGTTCCTTTCGAGTCTCCCACTGTTCCTGTTTTACTCCAGATCCTGAGCGGTGCCAAGAAGGCATCCGATCTTGTTCCCACAGGCAGCATATATGGTCTCAGCCCGAACAAGAGTGTTGAGCTCACAATTCCTGGCGGTGCTATCGGTGGACCTGTGAGTGTTCGCGGATTATGGTTGAAATATTGCCATCCTGATGGGTGTGCCGAACAGCACCCTGTTCATTTGCATGGACACAACTTCCATGTGGTCCGTAGTGCTGGTAACTCGTCCTACAACTTCAACAATCCCGTCATTCGAGATGTTGTGAGTATCGGCAATTTTGGGGATAACGTCACCATTCGGTTCTTCACCGACAATCCTGGTCCCTGGTTCTTCCATTGCCATATCGATTGGCATTTGAATGCGTCAGTAATCCTCCGAAGTTGTATTGCGGCTCCGAGTCAGACTGATGAGGTGGAATGATCCTAGTGGCTTTGCCGTTGTCTTTGCGGAGGATGTCCCTGACGTGCCGTCGCAGGACATCACTACTGGTAAGTCGTTGTCCTACCTACGCTCTCCATAGTTCATGAAAGTGTCTTCTTTCCTGATCAGCTGCTTGGAGGAATCTTTGCCCAGCATACGACAAGTTCATCGATGAGACAAAACACCACTAATAGCTCGTCTTGCTGTAGGTGGGTGCTGAGAGGGTACGGTGTTGTCCCAAGTGAAGGTGTAGACAGAAAGCAATGGGGAGAGAGGTAGCTGAGAGGGGCTTAGTCACAGGCAACACGGGACTCGGAATCGCTAGACGGCTTCGGGAATTGCAAGAAACACTCTTAGTTATCACGCTTGAGTACTTTAGAAAATGAAACGCAAGGGAAGGGTGATGATTAAGAGGTGGGCGTAGAGGGTTTAGATCCATGAGATGAGACAATAAAAGAGGAAAAGCGATAGTAAGAGCCACGAGTGTTTAACAACGCAGGACACAGGGAATAGTGACAAGCAAGGCTTTGGAGTCACAACAAAGCGGTGCGGGAGGTGTGCGGTTGCTTGGCTCGAGCTTGAGACTCGGAGGTGAGTGCCAGTGAGAGTAAGAAGAGTGGAAACTGAAGGTGTAAGCGTCTGAGAGTATGGCTTTCATGTGCAAGTCGGGAGTGGTCCTTACATTGCAACACGAGTATACCCTCCTAAATAGGTTGCACTTGAAGAGCTATTGCTACCTCTAGTTCGTCCATTGTAGTGAGTGCACTTGATCCGCCACCCCAGTCCGAAGATGTCCCGCCGTGTCTCTGTCTCGCTCGGACGTCATGCATGACACATTTTGTCACAGTCCGTCACGCTAATCGGACATTCAATATTCAATGTCCGATTAATCGTTCCAACGTAGCCCCGGAACTCTGGCGGAGCTCCACCACTGGGCAGAGCTCATAGTCTCAGCAGGACTCTGAGATCATCCGTCCACATCCAACAATATCTCAAGAACGATTGCGTGTATTTCAGTCACACAGCCTCTCAGAGAATGAGTATAGTACCTCAATGTGTCCAGTGGTCAGTCGCTAAGTTGGTCCCATTCGATTCATTTGTTTGGTCTTCTTGGACAACCGAACTGCATCTAATGTGCTAGGTCATGCCACGGGTCTGATGTGAGGGAAAGATGCATTTATGCGCACCATGTGGTAACCGGGCCCTGTTGCTTCACCCCGGTCCGGACGCTCCTCGGACACCCTACGTAACGTAGGTAAGTTGACTCACCCAGCTAATTCGACTCTTTTCGCCGACGTTCTCTAGCAAAGGTGCCAGTATTTGCACTGGCGAGCCCGGCCACTGTAACCTAAGCTTCTCGAAGTCTCGAAACGATGTCAAATCGTCAAACCCAGGCGTAACGCACTTCGCCTGTCTGTTGACTCACAGGCTACGTTCTCTGCTTCATCCTCGGAGGCCCTTTTGCTGCGCGCGCGGTCTTCTGGGGTAGCTGAGCGGCTCTCGTAATTGCGTTCCGAAGGGTGTGAGGACGTAAAGCTAATTCTTAGCTCGCCACTAGCATGCGCCCGTTCTGTTGTGTTGCTTCCTGGTGTTTGGTTTGGGATGGCGCCTCTTAACGACACGATTGACGACGTGACGACGAAGGAAGCGGTGCCAACTCTCAGGCTATGTAGGTATCCTCATATCCAATAACGTGTACTTATCATAGATAGTGTGACAATAGATTTCCGTTCGGTCGTGTTCGCAGCCGTATGGCTGGATGATGCTAGACGCCACATAACGTCACGTCCTAAGAGGGTCCCCTTCCATATTTGAATGGGTCGTTGAGTGCCCCTGGAAGAAGCGGTCCCTTGAGCGGTCATATATGGTTATGTCCTGTGCGCGGTCTGAACACTGTGGTCCAGTCAGTCGGTCAAGCAGGGACATGGGCTGCCCGTATATATCGTATAAAATGCCTCACCCTCGGTGAGTGTCAACTCCAGGCTTCTTGCCGTTCCTTTCCTTAAGACTGTCCCCATGTTGCAGCTTCGTTCTTTTGTTTTCCTCCTTGCCGCTCTCTCTGGGGGTGTCTCCGCTTCTATTGGTCCCGTGGCCGACCTTCAGATAGTTAACAAAGCCATAGCTCCTGACGGGTTCACTCGCGTGTGAGTCTCTCGTCGCTCCTATCGGAGACGACACTTAACCCAGTGCGCCCCATGCCAGTGCCACTCTCGTCAATGGTGTTTTTCCCGGCCCGATAATCCGAGGAAAGATGGTGAGATTCAGGATTTGGGGACCAGGCGTGCTTTCCTCCTGACCTGACGCTCGACAGGGTGATGAATTTAAACTCAACGTCGTCGATAAACTCGAAAAGCAGTCCTTGGACTTGGCGACTTCTATCGTAAGATTTCTGTTTTCTGGAATCCTTCTAGGAATCAGGACGCATTCCTTCTGCAGCATTGGCATGGCCTCTTCCAAAGACACACCAACTATGCCGACGGTCCTGCATTTGTCACCCAGTGTCCCATTGTACCTGAAGAAAGCTTCCTATACGACTTTCAGGTTCCGGGCCAAGCGGTATCGCTCGCTGCTCTCATCGCAAGACCACAACCAGCTCACTTGCGTCGCTATTTCAGGGGACATTCTGGTATCACAGCCACTTCAAGAACCAGTACTGTGATGGCTTGCGTGGGGCTTTGATTATCGATGATCCCAATGATCCCCATCGGCATTTGTACGACGTTGACAATGGTAGGATAGTGTTCAGGCGAGAATGTTCCTTCGGCTGAGATTTTCCCGTAGACGATACCGTCATCACGCTTGCGGATTGGTACCACTATCTTTCGACAAATGCTCCCGCGATCCCGTGTGTTTTAATGACTTCTGCACAACCTCGCTGCTGATTGACTTTTCCAGTGCTTTCAACGCGACTTTAATCAACGGCAAAGGCCGCTATCCCGGCGGTAGTAATGTTTCCCTTGCCGTTGTGAATGTTCAGCAGGGCATGCGGTCGGTATCATGTGCAATTTATGCCTGTGTTGTACCAGGGTTTGACACGTCGTGTGACATTAGTTACCGATTTCGCTTGGTGTCCATCTCCTGCGACCCTAGCTTCGTCTTTTCCATCGACGATCATACAATGACCGTGATCGAAGTTGAGGGTACCAACGTACGGCCTCTGGACGTTGATTCGCTCGAGATTTTTGCTGGTAAGTGTGGATTGAACAATTTCCGTTGCTGTGATAGTCAACGTCAAAATAGGTCAACGCTACTCCGTTGTTGTAAGATAATTCGTCCGTGTGCAGGAGGTGTGCCTCACTATTCCGCAGGTCAAGGCCAATCAGCCAGTTGCTAATTATTGTAAGTGGTTCCTTTTATCTGTGAACTCTCGTAGTTTGATTTAATGCGAACAGGGATGCGTGCTTTACCCCATACCGCGGGTGGGGGGATTTCCGGTTTCGATGGCAGCATCGACGTGGCTGTCTTCCACTATCAAGAAGCCCCTGACGCGAATCCGACAACTGATCCCACGGTAGATGTCCCTGTCAGCAAGATACCCCTTATCGAGACCAACCTCCACGTAAGCGTCCTTAAGTACTGCTGTTCATGATGCTGACAGTTTTGACGTTTAGCCACTCGTCCCCTCACCTGTGGTGAGTATCATTCCAGCTACTCTTCTCAACTCAACACCTGAAAACTATGCGACTTAGCCCGGAAAGCCCACTCCTGGCGGCGCCGACATCAATATTAATTTGCAAATTTTTCGCGTGGGCTTCACTCTCTACTATTTATCATATGCTTATTCTCAAACAATATCAGAACCAGACACAGGGTCTCTTCTTTGTCAATGGTGTTTCCTTCCAGCCTCCCACTGTTCCTGTTTTACTCCAGATCCTGAGCGGTGCGAAGAAAGCATCCGGCCTTCTTCCTGCAGGCAGCATATATGGTCTCAGCCCGAATAAGAGTGTTGAGCTCACCATTCCTGGCGGTGCCGTCGGTGGACCTGTGAGTGTTCACGAATTAAGGTGGAAATATCGCCATCCTGATGGTTGCTGCTGAACAGCACCCTGTTCATTTGCATGGACACAACTTCCATGTGGTTCGTAGCGCCGGTAACTCATCCTACAACTTCAATAATCCCGTCATTCGAGATGTTGTGAGTATCGGTAATGCTGGGGATAACGTCACCATTCGGTTCTTCACCGACAATCCTGGTCCCTGGTTCTTCCATTGCCATATCGATTGGCATTTGCATACGTCAGTAATTCCTCCGAAGGTGTATTGCGGCTCCGAGTCAGACTGATGAGGTGGAATGATCCTAGTGGCTTTGCCGTTGTCTTTGCGGAGGATGTCCCTGACGTGCCGTCGCAGGACATCACTACTGGTAAGTCGTTGTCCTGCCTACGCTTTCCATAGTTCATGAAAGCGTCTTCTTTCTTGTTCAGCTGCTTGGAGGAATCTTTGCCCAGCATACAACAAGTTCGTCAACGAGACAAAACACCATTAACCGCTCGTCTCGCAACAGTGCCACATGGAGATACCCTTCTAAATAGATTGCACTTAAGAGGCTATTGTAACCTCCATTAGGCTATGTTGTCACGCTGTTGGATTTAGTGAGATTGTTGGGATGTGTTCCGACAGACCGGCTAAGATGAGATAAGATAATATTTGTTTATTATGTAACGCGTAGGATTGCTCTTAAGCACGCCCTCGTATAGGGGCGAATGGTATTGTCTGGTCCCGTCCTCATTATTATCGTCCCCATATCCTCTGTATCGCAAGAGAGATAGAGATTCCAAAATTTCAAGCGGAAAGTGTCGAGGGAGCGAATGATCCTCCGCTGGCAAATCACGCAAGAGGCGCGTTCGTTTCGTTTATAGTAACAGAGACGGCGTGTAACAGAGACGGCGTCATTCACTGATTCGATTCTGGTAACGATCGACCTGATTACGCAATTTTCAAGTTGTCCGCCTTTTGGCAATTAAAATTAAGTGGCTTATCTGGATGTCACGCCCTTGGCATCGGCTTCCAGTTTCTTCCAGTACTAGTAGGGTACAGGGTACATACTACACTCATACCACATATTTGCAATACACATGTGAGACCGCTAATTTACGGCGAGTGCTCCACGTTGATCAAACAATCCCGTTCTAGTACATCGTACCGCACAAAGTAATGACTACTACATTTCTACACCTGACCATTTCACGTAGATCGTCTCACTCCGAGCGAAGCTACAATCAATACGGTTGGTACCGCAATGGAACAGAAATCTGCGAATACTCTTGCCCTGTATATAACGTCGGCTCTGGCATAGGCATATACTGCCTATCCAGCGCGAATCCTTCGTGTGTGGTCGGTCTAGAGGGATGGCCCTCAGATGTCAAAACTACAGACTCGACCATCGACTGCATGTCATCGATCGGGCTTTGTGCGCGCGCCTGCGGCGTCTGGGAACGACTGAGGGGATACGGGCTCGTGGGACGCGCGAGCTTAGTACTGAGCTCGTTCAACCTCCCGACCAGCGAATTCATCCAAGCGCTCCTCATCATAGGGCCGCCCAGGTAGGTGTCTGCGCTCAGATGTCCGAAATAGGACAGGAACCACCGTAACGCTTCATAAGAGTGCCCGATTGCCGACGCGGTGGATCCCCAGGGTTCCGGAGGCAGGTCCTCAGGGAGATTGTCCAGGACACTCTCCGCCAAAATATCCAGCGTTTCTGACCCTTCCGGGCCAAGATTCCCCACAGGAGATGATTCTTGATGAGCGACCTTCTCTAGGCCATCTACCATTGCCATCAAATTGGCAAGCTCTATTGGTCCATGGTTGTCCAGGTGGAGATCTGGTCTCCAGAATGGACCGAGCGCCCTCTTCAAAAGGTCCAATTCTGCTTCAGACACTGGTGGATTGTCTATCCGATGGCGAACGTCCTCTACCACTTTTGCGGCGAGTAGGGATCTGATGCAGAGTGCCATAACCCGAGTGCGCCCGTCGTCATCTACCAAAAGGTGATCCATGTCACTCGGATCGGCAAATAGGGTCAGGAAATGTTCAGGTATAGGCCGCTCCTGAGGGTCGGACTCGTTATATGCCTTTATGTAAGAGTAAACGGCGCTGAGGCACACATGGAGGCGACGCTTGCGAACATCAGGTCCCAAGGCAGACTCCCCCGGGAGGGATGTTTTAAAGAAGCTGTGAAGGCGAAGGGCGAATGCAGAGTCACCTCTGCCTGAAGGAGCCATAAGGTCAAGCATGGTCGATATATTGGAGAGAACATGAGAACCAATGAAACTGGGGACGCGAGCCACAAAGGATTCGAATTCATCATCTTCGCTGAGCTCCGCGAGTGTCGAAGTCAGCGCCTGCTTGTTCACCGCCGGCGAGGCGCTGATCGGGCTGTCAACGCTTTGCTGTATTCCCTCCTCAGCGTTAGGCCCCCGCTGCAAGGGTTCGTGAGAGTCTTGGTTGGCCTGTAGAGAATAGCCGTCTTCATTGGTTGTTGACTGTATACCTTCAACGGGGGCTGGAGTATGCGTATTCGGCGGGGAGTTGGGATCCGACTGCGGCTGGGGATGTGAAGCTGTGTACTGAGCGAGGTGGGTGTCGAGATCCTTCAGCATTTTGAGCATTGACTCCAACGCCTCACTTTTCATGAGGCCGTCAAGCTGAGTGTCGGCGCCGAACGCTTTGGACAACGATAAGCACCGTTTCAATGTCTCGCGGGCGCGCTCGAGAATCGACAGATTGACCCCATGAGACTCCGCCGAGGGAGAAGAGATGCAATCCAGGACATCCTCTGCCAAAATGTTCATCGTATCCAAAACTTCTGGGCCAAGGGTCTCGCCTTCAGGGATCTGTTCACGAGCGATCTTCTCTAATTCGCCCACCATTGAGTCTAGATTGGTAAGCTCCGTGGGTTTGTGCTCGACTAGGTCTAGCCGCCATAGGGGGCCAAGTGCTTTCTTCAAAAACACAAGTTCTCCGTCAGACACCTGTGGATCCCCGCTATGGTCGCCAATCTCTTCCATAATTCTTGAAACAAGAAGTGAACCCATACACAGGACCAAAACTTTGGTTTGTAGGTCGTCATCGGCTAGAAGGAGATTTATTTCGTTCTGATTGGTGAACAGCATCCGGAAATATTTCGACATAGGAACCCCCTCCGTCTGGTTGTACGCTTTCGCGTAGTACCACATCGCTGTGAGGCACACGTGGAGACGACTCTTGCGGACACTGGGATCCAGACCAGACGTGGTTGACAGGCATGTCTTCAAGAGGCCACGAAGGCGTGCGGCAAGCACAGAATCACCACCACTTGGGGGAGATCTCATGAGGCCGAGCATTGTAATGGGTGCTTCAGAGACGATGCGTGAGTCGAAGAATCCTGGGATGCGGGCGATGAAATCTTCGACCTCCTGATCCTCATCAAGCTTTGTGAGTGTCCAGATCAACGCCTCTCTGTCTACCAACGAGGGGGCGTCGATCGCGCTGGACACAACACATCGCTGTAGTCCTTGGCTAAATCGATGTTTATGGGCCGTGATTTGTTTCACGAGTTTCTCTCTCTGCGCAAGAGTCCCGACGCTTGCGGAAGCTCCCCTGTAAATCCGCCCCCATATATGGAGCAAGAAGGCATGAAGGCTCAATGCGAGAGCGTCCGTGAGAACCAATGCTGCGATGGATAGGATCTGCAGGATTCTCCACAGCGAACCAGAAAACGGAGTACGGTAAGGGCAGTTGAGGAAGACGTTTGGGATGACAGTCATTGCAATGTATACCGAGGCGAAGATTCCGACCCATCCAACAAAGACCCACCCCACGGTGTCGTTGAACAGAAGGAAGAAGTCCACTAGGCCAGCAAAGAAGAGAAACACGGATATGTGAAGCAGCATCGGAACGGTCTCAATTGCGCGCCTCATTCGGAAATATTCCATCCCGGTGAAAAGGTACGTGCGCACTCGTGCTCGTTCGTGAGGCATGTCGTGAAGATAAGAAAGTGTCATGTACCGTCGCGCCCATTGTTGGATTAACGTTGCCAGAAGGGCACATGTTATGCTGATGGCCAAGCTGAGAAGCCACAGGATATTAATCCGGATGGCTGCGGCAAGATTAGGTGGTGAGGAGTCTGGAGGCGAAGACGGAGGCAAGCCCGTCCCGTCTGAAATCCCAGAGAGTTGTTGCGATATTTGACCTAGCAGCGCAACGGTCTGGCCGCCTGGATCAACATTTAGTTGTTTGTATCCCTCAATGACGAATGCTGCGACGGTTGCAGAGAATAGACCAGTCTGTCGCAGATTGTCAGCTTACGGAGAGAGACGAGAACACAGAAAGTCGCGTACAAACACGAGAACGCCATTGGTATCGTCGTTCCAACGCGCAGTTATTTCTCGGTCATACTTCTCGAATTCTGAGAGAGAAAGAGTCCACATTCGTCTCGAAGAGTCGCCAAAAATTTCCCCTTGGGAAAACGCCAGGACGTGTCAGGACCCCGCTTCCTTCAGTATAGCTGGTGCATACCTGGTCCGTAACTTGCGTCTTCAGGGCGAAGGACCCCTTCGTGACATTTTTAGCAAGAGAGCACGTCACGGGCACAAGTCGTCATGCACCTGCGTCCCTAGATGTGTCTTGCTTTATAGAGGGTGTCGGTGCACGGGTACTCGCTGGCTCTTATTATTGAAGGGAGACCATTTAGGCAGGACTAATTGACATACTTGTTTGCTGGGTATGCCTCCCTTGTGAATGAGGTTGAGTTGCACCTTAGACGCGAACCGTAAATATAGTCTTGGAGGTTATGACACTAGGGAGGCCACCCACCCTCGCGTTGGGTCGGACCACACAGTCGCAGTGTCCTGAGGCTCACCGTCTCGCCATAAGGGGGAGAAATAGTTGACTCTGAGAAAACATGTTAGCACGCCACCGGCAACGGTGCTTGCTCACACCCACTGGGGTGTGCTCGCACCTCCATGACATCCACGCTCTGTTGGCTGATGCTCACTTGATGAGTCATCATCACCTATAACCACCCACCAGGAATCAGCGACCCAGCCAAATACCATCTTGCTTTGTGGACACACCACTAGCAGATGTGCCTACTCCAGGGCGTTGCTCCGTCACCTGTCCGAGCTCAACATCGCGTTGGAGAGACATGGCAGAGATCAGCGGAGTTAGAGCGAGTGATAACTTGAAGGGTTTATATGATGCCATGACCGTGAGAATCGTCATTTGTATGGAAACGAAATGTAGAAGACTCGAGGCGGAAGATGTGAAAGGTACAGTATTCTGTGTCACAATCAAGGATCCATTCTTCGTGCTAGAGTTACATATGATGTTCCGCACATGACGAGCGCCCACATCGAAGCTGTCAAGCCTAAACAGTCGAAATGCCTTGATGATTGACTGATAAGATAACCCTCCTGCATTGGCAAGGCTAAGTGATAACTTCTCTCTCATAGATGAGCCCATCAAAATCTTGATGTGTCTTCGAAACTGAGGGGCTACTACTAGTAGTGAACCTGCAGAAAGGCCATTGCCAGATTCAGGATTCAGAGCCCAACGCGATCGATCACCAGTTCGAACTCGGCGTAACATACTAGTATCGGGCCTCGCCGGATCACCACGTTCCCAGTGGCTGAACGCGCGCTGAACTCCGAAAACAGTGTGCTGTGCCGTTACTTTCTGGGCAGATATGTACTAGCGTAGGCAGCTTCTCGCTTTCATTCGAGGTTCTACGTACGATACCCTTTGGAGCTGGCATGTACCACCTTCAAGCTTATCATGCGCTGGAGATTCGGGACTAAGCCCAGTAGGGCGCTTCTTTCCCAAAGCTTCTGCTTTCTGCGATTGATCGAACCGCCCCCGTCACAATAATGTGTCGTAGACTGATGAAGATGAAATATACGCTGGCAGCGATCTCCACTGTCGCAATTATTCGACCAGCGCGAATACTCGGTTGACGGTTTGCAGGAGCTATTAGGTTATATGCGCTTCAAAATCGCCACAGTGCACGGAAAAACCGCGTGGCGGGTCATGGATACATCAGTGCGGATACTCCCTGATGATGCAAATCTTGGAGAACACAAAAATTACTGTAACTCACATCCTAGCATTTCGAGATGAAACCCATATCCCTAACTATCTAGGACCTGATTCTTCATTGGGATGCCGCGACCTTGTAGGGATAGAAGGCCAAGAATGTCAGACTAGTAAATGGGTAGGTCATCAAACTTGAACACCTAGATCCCGTAGCCAGGCTCATATACTGCGCATGCGATATACGAAAGTAGTAACTGGTGCCCCACAATTACATATGGGTGCCCGAGCAGCATCATTAAGACTGTTTGGTTTGAGTGTGCAACCGAACGGCACGAGCATAGGGCGGTCCCTCTTACTACGCATGTAAAAAACACTTTCAGGCATACACACGTGGTATGTACTTATCCAGTGTAGATTCGGAGGAGTCTTGCACCAGCTGTACTTCAGAGAGCGGAATGACCATTTCATTGGCCACTGCTAGTACACCATCAACGGACTGGCCCGGGTGTACGTCTACTGCGTAGTATGGACTGGTAAGATATAGATATCGGCGGGGAGGAGACGCGGCAGACAAGTGGAGGAAGAAACGAGGCGAAGGGTAAGGCCATGTCACGGTGACGAATGTCGCGGAACGTGCCAGTGGCAGAGGTCAGAAAACCAGGGATGTCGAGGGACATAGCAAGAACGAAGTCTTCAAGAAGGCAGAATAACACTTAGAGATGCACAGAAAAGAGAGAAGCATAACTTGGTGATGTTTACGGGCAGAGAGGTTATGTTCATTTTAGCGTCTCGGGGGTGCGCATTCAGAATTTCGAGTCATAAATTCTACTTGTCGGGACCTATAAGGCTCCGAACGTGGTGAGACGCTAGGGGAGTCCTTTGTCGTGAGGGAGTATGTCTACGTTCGATGAAATGGTAGATAACATGTTGTGCGATGGGAGGGAAGAGGAATTTGATATCATATCTAGTAGCTTGGGAGGTGAGGCGATGGAGGTGCAATTGGCGACAAAGATGGCAGTGGAAGCCAAAACGTTCGTTAGTGGGACAGCGCCAGGCCGCGTATCCCTTTGGCTGTATTTTGCACGCGCGCCGGTCGCCTTCCTTATAGCGGGGACTCGGGCAGGTCATATAAGGCTGCACAGTGTGCAAGCTTGGGGTCCAGGATCTTCAGCTTCTCGACCAGTTGACTCATCTCCGACCTGCGCATGAGGCCTTCCAGACGGGTGTCTGCATTGAGCCCTTCATATGCTAACAAGAATTGCTTCACTACTTCGCAGGAATGTCGAATACTGGCTGCTGTGGATCCCCATTGTTTTATTGATACGGAAAGGGTGTCCAGGACGATTTTCACCTGGATGTCCAGAGTCTCCGAAACTTCTGGGCCCAGTATCTCTCCTGGATGCACGTCTTGAAGCGTGAGCGCCCCAATGCCCTCAAGCAGAGCAACCAGATTAGCAACCTCGGCTGGCCCATGATCGGCTAGGTGTAGATCTGGTTGCCATAACGAGCCTATTGTCTTCTCCAAGAAAGCTGACTCTCCTTCGAGCACCTGTGGACCCTCTAGACGATGGTGAATGCCATTGATGACTGTCGTGGAAACCAGCGAACGAATGCAGAGTACAGTAGTTTTGGTACGTTTATCTTCATCTGTCATCAATGCATCTATGTCGCTCGAGTCGGCGAACACCATCTGGAAATACTTGGGCATGCGCCTCCATTTTGAGTTGGCCTTGCAATATTCTCTTGCATAATACCAGATAGCGACCAGACATGCGTGTAGGCGACCTTTGCGAACCATGGGATCTAAACGCGACATCTCGGGATGGCAAGTCTTGAGGAGGTCGCGGATGCGTAGGGCAAGCACAGAAAGGCGTCCGTTGGAAGAGGGATCCATGAGGTCAAGCATATTGCATGCGTCGACACTGTCATTGGAGTTGAAGAAACCCGGGATACAAGCAACAAAATCTTCGATCTTGCGATCGTCGTCAAGTTCTTCGATCGTCCATGTCAGTGCATCTTTATTCACCTGCGCCGCGGCACTGATCGCAGCGATAACAACACTCCTTAGCCAACCTTGGGGTGCTGTGATTTGACCCGCAATTCTTGCTCTCCATACGGTAGATGTGACACTCGTGGCTGAGAACAGGGCGCCATCGACCGCTCCCCGCCATGGCGGACAAAGGAGGAAGACGCGAAGTACGAATTGCACCAAGATCGACGCTGCTCTAACCAGAAACTCCCAGAGTCTCCACATTGGACCAGAGAAAGGGGTGCGGTAAGGGCAATTCTTGAGGAGATTCGGGAGAATTGTTATCACAATGTATGCAACCGCGAAGAGCATCACGTATCCGAGAAACGCCCATGCTACGGTTTTGTTGATTGGGAGGAGGAAATCCACGAGACCAGCAAAGAAGAGGAATACGGATACATGAAGCAAAACCGGGATTGCCTCTACCGCATGCTTCATATGGAAATCCCGGATCCCTAAGAAAAGGTACATGCGCACCAAGGCGCGCTGATGTGGGGCAACGGGATGTTGTGAAACCTCCATATATTGTCGCGACCACTGCTGCATGAGCGTTGCTGCAAGGGCACACGTTATGCTGAGAGCCAAACTGAGGAGCCACATGATGTTGACTCTAATGGCTACGTTCAAGGAGTGTGGTGACGAGGCTAGAGTTGGGGGAAGCTGTAAGGGTGTGCCATTCGAAATTCCGACGAGTTGTTGTGAGAGCTGGTTAAGCAAAACGACAGTCTGCTCGCCAGTATCGGGTGACAACTTCTTGTATCCTTCGATAATAAATGCGGCAACTGTCGCGGAGAACAGACCAGTCTGTTGGACAAAATCAACTTGTGGAGTACCAACACGCAGATAACCACCTACAAACACAAGAACGCCCTTCGTATTGTCTTTCCAATTCTCAGTCATCTCTTTGTCATGCTTCGCAGATTGAGCGAGAGACAGGGTCCACATTCTTGTAGAAGGGTCCTCATGAATTTCTTCCCCTGAGGGCGCCATTCAAAGGGGTCAAGGCGATGCTATATTCCGTAGAGGACTCAGACACATACCGCTTCCATGACTTGCTTCTTTCGACGCCGTGGCATTTTCTACCTGACGCTGTTAGGTCTCCGAGTACGTCACAGAAGCGATGGTGTTCACCTGTGTGTCGCGGTGTGTTCTGCTGCATGGGAGGTGACGGTAGGCGTTCACCTTCAGAGTTTGTTTAATTCCATTACAGCCACTCTTTGTGCAAGAGTACAGGATGAATTGACCTACCCTCTTTCTCTGCACTCCGCCCCTGCGTGGGAGGCGATGCAAAGCAAGTAATGCCTATAACGTGCACATTAGAGAGAGCCTTGGGCGCAAGACCGGCTACTCACCCTCACTGCGTTGGTTTAGATTATGCGACGTGTCAAGGCTTTCAACGTTAAGGGGAGAATGGCCGGCATCTGGAAGGCTCTTCAGTACGCAACCGAAGTCTACACCGTAGATACAGCTGTACCTCTGGGGAATCCCTGACGTCCTGCCGTCTGCTGCTCAATAGACCTGTCGCTGCCTGGGGATTTGGTTTATTATTGATAGAGCCGAACACAAGGGCGGACTGATCACACACCGGACACGAGGGCTTGAGGGCGCTGCGTCGACATTTGCCCCAGTTCAAGGTCAACATCGGGAGAGCGAGACATCGTACGGATCAACCAGAATCAGGACGAGACTAGTGACAGTGTGTGTGTAAACGCCGTAGCGGAGCGCCCAACACGTTCTTGGCCGTGACAGCCACAGCAAGAATGACTGACTCGGAAACCGACAAGGCACCGAAACTTGAAGGAGAAGGCGCTCCGTTGGCTTGATTTCGAGCTGGCTACCGTATGTTTCTTCGAAGCAGCCCCCCTTTGCAACTGGCAGGACTGCATTATAAAACGATTGTATTCCTTCTCCAACTTGGATGCCCCCCCCTTTTTTTGCTTGTTACAATTGAGTCCCAGACCAATGCTATGTACGGTGAGGTGGCATACTCACTTTTCCGAGCACCGCGGGCGTTCACTGCACATGCCTTGTTCACATCGATGACCGTCGACTGGTGAGCCATGAACGTGTTGAATAAGTTTAAAGCGCCACCGCATCATAGATATACCCCTTGGGCAAACGACTACGTAGACATTCGCACGCCCTTGCACGGGCACTCAGCTGGCCGCCGGCAGCCTCCACGACACTGTTCGTACTGTCTGTCTTGTCATTGTACCGCTTGTCTCTACTGTGTTCCAGATACACTTTCTAGTCCCTTGGCATGTTTTGGCTCTTGATCCGATGACAAAAGAGAAGGACAAGACATCCAGCCTGAGGTTCAATCGAACGCGATGTGTGCTTTCTCCGGCCTGCACTGGCAACTCATACCCTAGTCATATACTGTACAAGTTGGGCTTCTGCTCTACGCCTCAGAGGTACGGAGCCATAACCCATGAACCACGACGAGTAATGATTTCAGCCTTATGCATGAATCATCTGCCGTCGAAGATGTACTGTACAGTACAATTTAGGGTCGTGCTCGGCGCCACCCACCCCTGAATGTATGTGCTGCGTGGCCACCTTGACCCACCCTTGAGAACTTCGCCCAAGGTCGCCTAAGTCCTCTGATACAAGTCACATTGTGCCGATATCACAGTCACTGCAGACGTGTGAGTGTAGACTGCTTGTCGCATACTTCCATAAAAATTCGGGTGTTCTCAAGTTAACAGCACGACGATAGAGATCACGCCATTTCAAAATACCTTCGCAATCTCTCAAGGTTTCATGGTTCGCGTATCAATCGCCCAGTCATCCAATTTTACAGACGTCGCCTTACAGGGTCACGCAGGCGACGTAATGGCATTTGTGACGTAAATTAACAAACGTCCACCATTCTACACTTACTGTACTGTACAGTAATATCGTGTGGCGCAACTTCGAATAAAGGTCCCACCGATGTCTACCCAGGATCATGCCCGGCGACCATCAACAGAGCGTAGCCGGGGGGGAACATCTTAGCTTCCGAGCATCGCGCGCCCAATGGCAGAAATGAGCTCACAACTAATCCAAACTCTGGAGCATAAATGAATTAGAAGGACGAAGACGGCCATTAGGTCGCCGAGCCAATTTGTTCATGCGTTCACTACAATGGCAGGTGAGAAGCGGAATTTACCGCTAGCCAACGGGTTACACTGTAGTACAGTACTGTACAGCAGTATGTGTTCACGCCACGATATATCTACCTTGCAACCAGGACCGATTTGGGGGCCGCTAGGCAGGATTCTGCCCAAGGTCGTGCAAGGACCCAGAAGGTTCGGTGATAAGATCACAGGAAAAGCAGGTACTGAACGGTGTACGCAGGAGTGCGTCCTACAGTACAGTAGAGTTACAGTAGTTCGTCCTACAGCTTCGGAGCCCTCTAAGATCGGCACGCACACTCCGCGCTTAATCTATCATTCCGGGTACTATGACCAGTTAAGTTGATATTGATGAGGCACTTGTCGTTATCAGGATGTGCCTTAAAGAGGTAAGGTTGCCATGGCTTACGCACCTCATCGGCAGAGAACACTTTACCAGGTAGTGTTACCATCAGAGAGAGCGATATGTTCGCAAAGTTGCCGTGCAGAGTACACCATAGCGCACTTCTCCATATCTGTCGTCTTCTTGGGACACAGAGGACAACGTGAGAACGTAACAATACAACAGGGTCAAGGGACCAAATACAGTTAAAGGGTCGAATGCCTGGAACGCGCTATTTCCGTATGTATTTGGGAACGGAGCGGGGAGCATCGTTTGGTAGCATGAGGATTGTATTTCGAAGCACTGCCAGATGACGTAGCGTGGGGACTGGTGGGACAATGTCACTAAGGTGCCGCGTCCGCAAGGCGCCTAGCGACCTCTCTCGACAGGGGCATGGACGGAGGGTTTGGGGTCTAGGCAGGGGTGTCAAACCCTACTAAATTTGTCTGCTGTGGGCTTGGTGGGGTCCTCACACCCGGAGAGTATGACAAATCCAGTGAGGAGGAGGGGAGCAGTGAGACACTACTTACTTTACAACAGGAACCGCATGACATTAGGAAATGTCAATTACTTCGCAAACTCCTACAGAAAACAGGAGTGTTTCAGGGACTGTCGGGCGGCGTTATTGAGGTACAGGGTTGCGTTTGCCGAAAATGCCTAGAGAAAAGCTTGGCAATAGAATCGGTCCTCCGCGAAAAACCACCGTGATGGCGAATGCCAGCGAAGCGGGGTTTACTCGTCCTAACTCGTCGATAAAGAGCCCTTCGGCCCATCGCAACTGCCGCTGGAGACCGAGGATAGTGGTAAGATGAGTTGCCTGGGATCGATGGTGGACGTACTGTACGATACTGTGGTCCAAAGCCTGGAACGTGTAAACAGAACATGCGACCCCAAATGCGCCCGGCGGTAGGAAGGCATGAAGGGCATGACAACGCTAGCGGTGTCCCTACTGTAAATCACCATCACAACAACAAATGCCAGGCACTTCTGATTCAGCGTCGGGGTCAACGCGGCCGGTTTCTGGGTGCCGTCAGGGAAGGAAACCCAAAGCACAATGTAGCAGTGGAGTGTCTAACTGAAAGGGGAAGGGCGGCAAGAGTATGCATGAGAAAGGAAGGTGGCTAGCTGTCTTCCGTAGTATGTGTACGTACAGTACAGATACAGCTTGCTCAAGGACGGAAATGACTCGGAATCCTACTGTATCAAATTTATTCCGAGAAGGCTCATCTTTCATCTTGGCGTTGGGGCTCTCCTTACCCACTTATCATTAAAGCATGAAGGATGGATTCCCAGTTAAGCTAATCGGGGTTTGACATACATCATGATACTGTACTGGAACGAAAATACGAGGGGGTACTGCCGTACTATCAGAAGGGACTGCGACGATTATGAGGCTAGAAGGTCTGGTTAGCTTGTTCTCCTGCTCGGATCCACACCACCTCCGTGGAGCGCGCAACTAGCGCACAATAGACAGCAAATCATGTATCAAACGACCAATGAATTTCACGAACCACGTGGACTTGAACTGACCCCTTTCTGTTACTGCCTCTTTTCATGTGGACGGGGATTGGAGGGGAGGGGCCGGTGAAAACGGGGTGCCAAAGACGAGCCATCAGGATTTCCCGGCGTCCGTCCAGAGTATCGAGGGAGGATGCCGTGAAGGGATGAGTAAATTGCGGCGTCATTTCAATGCGTCTGGACTTGTGAAGGAAGAGCCACATCAAGTTGCTCTGTTTCCCTGAGAATCCGAATTTGGGTTAAGTTGATCCATGCCGGGTGGTATGATCCGTCGCTACTCTACTTGCACCGGGCCGCCCGGCGGTTGTGACAGTTTCCAACAAACCAACGCCGGACCAGCTACATTCTCTTCGTCAAGAGTGCCCAGCCCAATCACCTGCTAGGGCACTCTCGCACTTGCGTTCTGAAGAAGACGTAACATTGATTCTTAGCTGGCCACGAGCATCATCCGAGAAAAGCATGTGCTAGCCGAGCAAGCCTCATGGTTGGTGGAGACAGGGAATGATGCGCCCAACTTCTTCTCGGCGTTCGGTTTGTATGGCGCTTCTGAGCGATGACAACGGTGGTGAGTGCCGACTCTCTGGGCCAGGGTCCTTTGGGTGTGTCCCTATGTTTAGATGGCGCGTACTTACTATACACAACATGTACCATAGATTTCCGTTCGGTAGGGTTCTTCAGCCGTATGGCTGGACGATGTTACACATCAACCACCATCGTATCGACTCCCTAAATCAGACAAGCTCTTTCCAATTCGAACAAGTCGTGGATGCGCCCTGGGAGAAGCTGTCCATTCCACGCCCATAAACGATCGTATCCTGTGCCCGCGGCGGGTCAGCCGGTGAACTAAGGAACCTGCTTTTCAGCGCTTCCCGTGACATTTATATAAAATGCCTCACCCTTGGTGACTCAACTCCAGGCTTGTTGCCGTTCCCTTCCTTATCTGTCCCCTATGTCGCGGCTTCGTTCTTTTGTTTTCCTCCTCGCCGCGCTCTCTGGGGGTGTCTCCGCTTCTATTGGTCCCGTAGCAGACCTTCAGATAGTTAACGATGTCATCGCTCCTGATGGGTTCACTCGCGTGTGAGTCTCTCGTCGCTCCCATTCGAAGCGACTCTTGACCCAGTGCGCCCCATGCCAGTGCTACTCTCGCCAATGGTGTTTTTCCCGCCCCGGTAATCCGAGGAAAGATGGTGAGATTCAGGATTTGGGGAGTGGGTCCCTGTGCTTTCTTCCTGACCTGACACTCGACAGGGTGACGAGTTCAAACTTAACGTCATCGACAAGCTTAAAGACCAGACCTTGGACCTAGCGACTTCTATCGTAAGATTTCTGTTTTCTGGAATCCCTCTAGGAATCAGGACGCATTCCTTCTGCAGCATTGGCATGGCTTCTTCCAAAGACACACCAACTATGCCGATGGTCCTGCATTTGTCACCCAGTGTCCCATTGTACCTGAAGAAAGCTTCCTATACGACTTTCAGGTTCCGGGTCAAGCGGTATTGCTCGCTGCTCACATAGCAAGACCACAACCAGCTCACTTGCGTCGCTATTTCAGGGGACATTCTGGTATCACAGCCACTTCAAGAATCAGTATTGTGATGGCCTGCGTGGGGCTTTCATTGTCGAGGATCCAAATGATCCCCATAAGCATTTGTACGACGTTGACAATGGTAGGATAGTGTTCAGGCGAGAATGTTCCCTCGGCTGAAATTTTCCCGTAGACGATACCGTCATCACGCTTGCGGATTGGTACCACTACCTTTCGACAAATGCTCCCGCGATCCCGTGGGTTTTAATGACTTTCTGCACAACTTCGCTGCTGATGACCTTTCCAGTGCTTTCAACGCGACTTTAATCAACGGCAAAGGCCGCTTTTCCGGCGGTCCTTCTAATGTTTCCCTTGCTGTTGTGAATGTTCAGCAGAACGTGCGGTCAGTATCATATTTCATGCTTTGTGTTGTACAAGGTTTTGACGTGTCGTGTGACGTTAGTTACCGATTTCGCTTGGTGTCCATCTCGTGCGACCCTAGCTGGGTCTTTTCTATCGACAGTCATACAATGACCGTGATCGAAGTTGAGGGTACCAACGTACAGCCTCTGGTCGTTGATTCGCTCGAGATTTTTGCTGGTACGTGTGGTTTAAACAATTTCCGTTGCTGTAATAGTCAACGTCAAAATAGGTCAACGCTACTCCGTTGTTGTGAGATAATTCTTCCGTGTGTAGGAAGTGTGCCTCACCATTCCGCAGGTCAAGGCTGATCAGCCAGTTGCTAATTATTGTAAGTGTTCCTTTATATATGAACTCTCGTAGTTTGATTTAATGCGAACAGGGATGCGTGCTTTACCTCGTACCGCGGGTGGGGGGGTTTCCGGTTTCGCTGGCGGCATCAACGCGGCTGTCTTCCACTATCAAGGAGCCCCTGACGCGAATCCGACGACTGATCCCGCGGTAAATGTCCCTGTTAGCCAGGCACCCCTTATCGAGACCAACCTCCACGTAAGCGGTCCTGTAACTACTGCTGTTTCATAGTGCTGACAGTTTTGACGTTTAGCCATATGTCGCATCACTTGTGGTAAGAATCTCCAGTGATTCTTGATTCAACCTCTGAAACTATGCAACTTAGCCCGGAAAACCTACTCCTGGCGGCGCCGACATCAATATTGTTTTGCAAGTTGTGGCTGTGAGCTCCGCTCTCTACTACTTCTCATGCCCATTCTCACATACTGTCAGAACCTGACAGATTTTCTCTTTCATGTCAATGGTGTTGCCTTCCAGCCTCCTACTGTCCCTGTTTTACTCCAGATTCTGAGCGGCGCAAAGAAAGCATCCGACCTTCTTCCCGCAGGCAGTATATATGGTCTCGACCCGAACAAGAGTGTTGAGCTCACCATTCCAGGTGGTGCCCTCGGTGGACCTGTGAGTGTTCGCGGATTATGGTTAAAATATTTCTGTCCTGATGGTTGCTGCTGAACAGCACCCTGTTCATTTGCATGGACACAACTTCCATGTGGTCCGTAGCGCCGGTAACTCGTCCTACAACTTCGACAATCCCGTCATTCGAGATGTTGTGAGTATCGGTGGTGCTGGGGATAACGTCACCATTCGGTTCTTCACCGACAATCCTGGCCCTTGGTTCTTCCACTGCCATATCGATTGGCATTTGAACGCGTCAGTAATTCCTCCGAAGGGTGCATTACTGCTCCGAGTCCGGCTGACGTGGAACCATTTTAGTGGCTTTGCCGTTGTCTTTGCGGAGGATGTCCCTGACGTGCCGTCGCAGGACATCACTACTGGTAAGTTGTTGACTGGTCTACGCTTTCCATACCTCACTAATACGTCCCCTGCCTTGTCTAGCTGCCTGGAGGAATCTTTGTCCAAGATACGATGAATTCATCAATGGGAAATATGGTGGGTACCAAGGGACACAAGGTGGCAACCAAGGGACGAAGGGTGGCTATTAATCACTTGTTTAACGACCTGCGGACACACGGACACACACGGACACACGTTTTCTAAGTCTTTTGGCACTTGAAGAGTTATTGATACCCTACCATTACTTACGTATATCGACCCACACGGACTGTTACGGTGACGGACAATCTTCCCTCGGCACCATTGCGTGATGAGGACTACTTGGTTTCTTCTTGCAGCTTATCCTACACAGGGTCAAGTCCAAGAGGGGGGCCTAATTAAAGGTGTTAGCTGGGGGGTCTATCATTGCACCGGAAAGTTTGGTCACAGGTCGGGCAACTATTGTTGATAGGTCCCGCGCCCAAGGTCACCCGCTCCGCTCATTGATGCTTGGATTCATAACGATGACTTCTGATTACTGATCAACGCTTGCGTCTCGTCTGCTTTCGCGCCGATGCTACTTGATGATTGCATTTATGGACACTAAGAATTGTGAACTTCGTCAACGGTAACCTTGCTTGCAGAAAAATGTGTGGACAACATCAATGACGTGTGAAGGATAGTTTTTACTAGTAAAAAACATGGACAAGTCGCGTTTAATTTATCGAGTCATAGTTATATGGGGAGCGTGATGTCGCGTTTGTCATACTACTAGAAAACACCTATTTTCAATGTCGTCGGACGTGACATGTTAAGATACACACGGGAATAGACAGGAGTTTGAGTTTCCCACCAAACAGATGCTGTTCTGCTATCTACTTGCCGCTTGTGTGCCTTAAGTACAACAGAGCTATGTCACGGTATATATGTTTCAGTTGTTATCTCAACGGACCTGCCAGTGGTCCTGGAGACAACTGAGCTCATCTCCTTTTATCCTCTGGGTATCTGTTGACGTCGATTCGTTCGATTCGTTCCTGCCATCTGTTCAAACAGTATATATAGGAGTATGATGTATTTGTATGAAACTACATTCTTTTATCGTGTTGGCCTGCGCTGCCTACTAGTACCCCTCGCAACTTCAAGTTTTTGTGCTGGGTCTGTTTGCTTGAAATTACCCTAAGCAGCACATCGCTGCACTACCCAGCCGTCGTCGAGGGTGGTCCCTGGGCAATCAGCAGTGGAAGAGTTATGAACGACATGCGTGTGGGAGTTCCACGTCAGGATTTGCTTCGTCGGAATGCAGAGACTCTGAGCTGTATCTGCCGTCCATGCCAGTCTCTGGGCGAGATATTTGAGAGCACTGCTGAGTTTAGCCCACACGATTAGTGTAGATGATGTCGTCATGGTTCTTGTAAATGAGAAGTGTTTCTAAGTTCGAGTTTCCACTTGAACATGACCTTACGGCAGATCACGACGGCGTTCTGTAGCGGCTCAAGTACCACACGAGGACCCGCCGTGTCATGGTCCTGCACAGGCTTTGGGCGTGTCCTTGGGGGGCTGGGGCTGTCACGTTGTAAGGGCTGTGGATGTCGTCCCTGGGGATTCGTTATGCTACCCACCGTTTGTGCTGTGATTCTTTAGTACTACATAACACCAAACATACCTGCAGGCTCGGGAGGCATCATGATTCGCCTCCCGAGCTGTTGTTGCCCCGTCTGCCGTTGTTGTCGCTGCCCGTGTCAGTGTTGGGCCCGGGGTGGTGCTGGTGGTGCTGGTGACAGCATAGTCAGGCTTAATCCCAGATAGAATCCGCGCGCAGCTGATTAGACACACGAGATACATACGCGCTTCACTAATGGCTACACCCACGAAAACATGATCTAGCCCCAGAGCGACGTGTAATCTTCAGGAGAAATGGACTTTCCCTCAATCATCCCAAAGCTATTAATGCACCACAACGACCCATCTCACAGACTCATAAGCTTCGCCTTGTCTAATCTGTTGCCTGGGATGACAAGTGGCACTGTGGCATGCTGAGAGTAATCGTGACCAAGACGAGCAGAACACCTAGATTCAGTATGTGAGCAGCGAAAGTAAGCGCCAGGGGTAGAGGGGTGTGCTTGTTAGTTAAAGGTGAATGAGGGAAGGGATACAAGCTCGACAACAGTGTGGATGAGACAAAACGTGAAAAGATCAAATGGCAGTGTTGGCACTGGTCGGACAATAAGACGAACGGTTGCGAATAGCCAGGTCAATGATTCAATGCGAACACAAATGGACTTGTAACAGACACTGGGTCCCTTTGGTCCTGAATGACGTTAATTCGGTGAAAGAAGCAATACCGAGCCATACGAGAGTCTCTACGAGCGCAATCCACGACAACAGGAGGGGGCTTCCAAAAGAGCCTCGATACAACTTGCTCGCCACCCACTGCCTCGGGCTCGCCTTGTCCACCTTCGCCAAAATGACGCTTGATAAGGCATATGACATTTGATAACAATGGGAACTGGAATAACGATACAGCCGTTTTCAAAGAGTGAGACCCCTATTTCAGTTTTTACAGCCATAGGGCTGAGATTGAATGTGGCTCGGCAGCTTGTGCCGAATTTTTTTCTCACACTAATCTATTGTAGTAATTAAAAAAAGAAAGTTAAAAAATATAAATTATATAATCTTTACTCATATTTCGATGCTAACTTAAGGTCAACCCTCCAACGGATCGACAGGCCTGGGCAGGCCGGTGGGAAAAGCAAGTCCGGGTTAGGCCGGGCATGGATCTTAGGTAAGCAGGGAAGGAAAAAAAGTGGAACATGCATGCAGCCCCACGGCGTGCCCGCATACCCTCCCTTTTCGTTACCCACCAATGGAATTGCTGTAATGTACATGTTCTAGAGATATGTGACGTACCTGTACTGCCATCGCAGTGAGCATATGTGGCCGACCTGCGTCAACTGGCCTGCTCGAAACTCCACTAGTCTGGCGATGTGTGTTTCGCAACCGTTTGAGTGAACATTCACTGACTCCCGATAGTCGTCATGGTATTGATTGTGGTGACCGTGGTGCTCGAAGGTGGGGTACTAGTCGTGGCTGTATTGACGGCGACCCATCGGTGGGAGGGGGAGGTACTCAAAGGATGCTCGGAGGGGGAAAAGACTCGGATGCGGAGTTGGGAGGCGGCAAACCGGATAACTATCATGATAACTCAGAACTTGCAGGGAGAGACGCTGGCAGGCAAGGGATAGCTATTTGATAACCCCAAATCTTGCAAGATAACTAATATCCGAATAATTTCATTTTGACTTAACTATGATCCCCGCTGTAAATCTTGGAGGTCCGCTAGTATGATCATAGAAACAAGGGCCACTTCTAATGAAAACCGCTGTAACGCAGACTCAGAGAGGAAAAGAACGCGGCGGGAATATAGAATTATATTTGCCGTGAACAATACACTGTACTTCGAAATTCGACTGACAGCGGTTTTCAATACATTGGGCCCCTTTTTCCCTATTTTCAGCCATTGGGCTGGGATTGAATGTGGTTCGGCAGCACATGCCGAACTTTTTTCTCACACTAATATTATTGTAGTAATTTAATAAAGAAAGTTAAAAAAGAAAATTATGTAATCTTTTCCAGTATTTCGATGTTAACTTAAGGTCAAACTTCCAACGGATCAACAGGCCCAGTTGGGCAGGCCGGTGGGAAAAGCAGTCCGTGTTAGGCCGGGCATGGATCTTAGGTAAGCAGAAGGGAAGAAAAAAGTGGAACATGCACGCAGCCCTACTAGGATGGCGTGCCCGCCCGCCTACCCTCCTCTTTATTGTAATATACATGTTCTAGAGATGTGTGACGTACCTGTACTGCCATCGCAGTGAGCATACACAGCCGACCTGGGTCAGTTGGCCTGACCGAAACTGCAAACTGCTAGATTGAACGTTCGCTGACTCCTGCTCCTGTTAATGCATGGATTTCCGAGTCACAGATACCCTGGAGGGACATAGAAAGCGCCATCTCTTTGATGTCAACAGATATGGTGATGGTGGATCATCAGTGAGAGGGAGGGCACTCAAAGGGATGCTCAGCGGGGCCCTGCGGGGGGAGAAAGATGCGGAGTTGGCAGGTGGCAACCGGGATAACTGCATGATAACTGGCAGAGACGCTGGCAGGCAGTGGCAGCAAAGGGGATAGCTATTTGATAACCCCAAATCTATAAAGATAACTAATACCCGAATAATTTCATTTTGACTTAACTATGAACCCCGCTGTCAAATCTCGGAGGTTCGCAAAGATAAATATAGGTAAACAAGGGCCCATTGTATTGAAAACCGCTGGAATGCCACTTGCCTTACAGTAACTTACCTAAATAAATAGCCCGGGCCTCCATTATGACATTTATTCACTATTATTTTGCAGCAAGGTCTCCACCAACAACGTTGGCTTTCTAGTTACGGTACAGCAGTCTCTACCCATCCACTCTGCGTGATCTCTCCATCAAGTGCGGCATCTTGTATGTGATCCCCGTCGCAGACATGATATCTTAGTGGGATTTGATAACGGTTTCGTAAGCACGAAGCCAGCACGCGAGTTTCCGTCCGTTGACAAACCCAAATGATTTTCACTCTCCGGTGAGTGAGATCTAGTGAGAGATTGACATCGGGTTTCTAATGGAAATCATCTCGGGGATAAATGGGCTGCCGAGGCACTTTTTTTTCCTACCTTACATTTGTAAGGGCGCCGCGTCTGAGGTCTGTAAGCGTAAATAGATGATGTAATCATGGTTAGGGTGGCATGATTACATCATCTATGTACACTTACAAACCTCAACCTCAAACCTCAACTGAGGTTTGGTTGCCGGGCGCGCCTTAAACGATGCACTAGCGAATTAACGATACGTTAATGATGCGTTAACAAATTGACAATGTGATAACGGTGTTAAGGATGATTAGCGAGCCGTTTAGTCTATTATCCTCTATTTGTCTCGCTTAATACTGAATTACTAGTATCTGCTCGCTAACGGCAATCAACGCGGGAGGGTTTTCCTGATGGCGCAATACAGTGGACAATAAATCATGCAGCAAATGACCAATGAATTTTACGGACCACGTAGACATAAACTGACCTCTTTCCGTTGCTGCCTTTTTTCACGTGGACGAGGATTGAAGGGGAGAGGCCGGGGTGCCGAAGACGAGCCATCGAGATTTCCCGGCGTCCGTCCAGAGTATCGAGGGAGGATGCCGTGAAGGGGTGAGTAAATTGCGCATCATTTCAATGCTCCTGGGCCTGTGAAGAAAGAGCCGTGTTGCTCTGTTCTCCTACCTGAGAATCCGAATTTGGGTTAGGTTGATCCATGCTGGGTTGTATGATCCGTCGCTACTTGCACCGGGAAGCCCGGCGGCTGTGACAGTTTCCAACAACATACACGTCAGACGCCGGCATGTCTGTTGGTCACGGTTCAACGCCAGGCCGGCTACTAGTACTGTACACTCTTCATCGAGAGTTCCTTTGCCGCGACTGTATGCCCAGTCTCCTGCTAGGGCACTCTCGTACCTGCGTTCTGAAGACGTAACATTGATTCTTAGCTGGCCACGAGCATCATCCAAGAAAAGCATGTGCTAGCCGGGCAAGCCTCATGATCGGTGGAGACAAGGAATGATGCGCCTAAGTTCTTCTCGGCGTTCGGTTTGGATGGCGCTTCTAAGCGGGCTTAATTGGTGACAATGGTGGGGAGTGCCGACTCTCTGGACTAGGGTCCGTTGGGTGTGTCCTTAAGTTATGTTCAAATGGCGTGCACTTACCACACACAACACGTACCATAGATTTTCGTTCAGTAGGGTCCCTCAGCCGTATGGTTGGACGATGTTACACATCAGCCACCGTCGTATTGATTCCCTAAATCAGACAGGCCCTTTCCAATTCGAACAAGTTGTGGATGCACCCTGGGAGAAGCTGTCCATTCCATGCTGTTGGGATGTGTTCCGACAGACCGGCTAAGATAAGATAAGATAATATTTGTTTGTTATGTAACACGTAGGATTGCTCTTAAGGAGCACGCCCTTGTATAGGGGTGAATGGTATTGTCTGGTTGCAAGACATGCCCACTGGCATAAGAGTGTGTCTGGCACCAATTTTTGCATTTGAAAACTTCTGTGCAAGAACTCTGTCTTGCAGCTGCAATACAGTGGCAATGTTTTCTGCAATAGAGATTTTGTTGTATCCTCCATACACCATTAGTATCCCATTTTGTATATATCCCACTTTTCTGACTTGGAGCTCATGACACCTGAAGACCATCTATCCATCTCATCAAACTTGAAGTTGCAGCAGTTGCTGGGCTACTTCTTGTCACTATGGCAGGTGCATCTGCACTTGTCTATGCCTCTCACTTTAACAAAGTACCCCAGCATGCATCAAGCCTGTCTGGCCAGAGATGGATCAATGAATTCAAACATGCCAATAGACTAGAGTGGATCTGGTACTGGCAGCAGTAGGGACACTGGCAGGTGGTACAGACAGGCAGTACTAAGGGTGGGCCGCCTGCCCGCTGGGTGTAGGGTAGGGTCACGGTCACACCGTGACCCTGAGTGGTCCGGACCTGTTTTGTTTTTCGGCAGGACAATCACAGTCTCAGATCGCATCGCACTCGGCAAAAAAGGCTCTCGAACGGTCACTTCGCTGCACACGAAATGTTGCGATTGTATTTTTTTCGGCTGATGCCACGTTCAGCAAACTCGTTCCCGGACGCACTTCACTTCCCGTGCGCGGGCTCAACCGCGGCGGGTCAGCCGGTGAACTAGGAACCTGTTTTTCAGCGCTTCCCGTGACATTCGTATAAAATGCCTCACCCTTGGTGACTCAACTCCAGGCTTCTTGTCGTTCCTTGCTTTGTCTGTTCCCTATGTCGCGGCTTCGTTCTTTTGTTTTTCTCCTCGCCGCGCTCTCTGGGGGTGTCTCCTCTCGTATCGGCCCCGTGGCCGACCTGCAGATAGTTAACGATGTCATCGCTCCTGATGGGTTCACTCGCGTGTGAGTCTCTCGTCGCTCCCATCAGAGGCGACACTTAACCCAGTGTATCCCATGCCAGTGCCACTCTCGTCGATGGTGTTTTTCCCGCCCCGGTAATCCGAGGAAAGATGGTGAGATTCAGGATTTGGGGAGTGGGTCCCTGTGCTTTCTTCCTGACCTGACACTCGACAGGGTGATGAGTTCAAACTTAAAGTCATCGACAAGCTTAATAACCAGACCTTGGACTTGGCGACTTCTATCGTAAGATTTCTGTTTTCTGGAATCCTTCTAGGACTCAGGATGCATTCCTTCTGCAGCATTGGCATGGCTTCTTCCAAAGACACACCAACTATGCCGATGGTCCTGCATTTGTCACCCAGTGTCCCATTATACCCGAAGAAAGCTTCCTATATGACTTTCAGGTTCCGGATCAAGCGGTATTGCTCGCTGCTCATATCACAAGACCACAACCAGCTCACTTCGTCGCTAATTCAGGGGACATTCTGGTATCACAGCCACTTCAAGAATCAGTACTGTGATGGCCTGCGTGGGGCTTTCATTGTCGAGGATCCAAATGATCCCCATCGGCATTTGTACGACGTTGACAATGGTAGGATAGTGTTCAGGCGAGAATGTTCCCTCGGCTGAAAATTTCCCGTAGACGATACCGTCATCACGCTTGCGGATTGGTACCACTACCTTTCGACAAATGCTCCCGCGATCCCGTGGGTTTTAATGACTTTCTGCACAACTTCGCTGCTGATGACCTTTCCAGTGCTTTCAACGCGACTTTAATCAACGGCAAAGGCCGCTTTTCCGGCGGTCCTTCTAATGTTTCCCTTGCTGTTGTGAATGTTAAGCAGAACGTGCGGTCAGTATCATATTTCATGCTTTGTGTTGTACAAGGTTTTGACGTGTCGTGTGACGTTAGTTACCGATTTCGCTTGGTGTCCATCTCGTGCGACCCTAGCTGGGTCTTTTCTATCGACAGTCATACAATGACCGTGATCGAAGTTGAGGGTACTAACGTACAGCCTCTGGTCGTTGATTCGCTCGAGATTTTTGCTGGTACGTGTGGTTTAAACAATTTCCGTTGCTGTAATAGTCAACGTCAAAATAGGTCAACGCTACTCCGTTGTTGTGAGATAATTCTTCCGTGTGTAGGAAGTGTGCCTCACCATTCCGCAGGTCAAGGCTGATCAGCCAGTTGCTAATTATTGTAAGTGTTCCTTTTATCTGTGAACTCGCGTAGTTTGATTTAATGCGAACAGGGATGCGTGCTTTACCCCCTGCACCTCCTACTACCCCGGGTGCACCCCCTACCCCGAGTGCACCCCCTACCCCGAGTGCACCCCCTACCCCGAGTGCACCCCCTACCCCGGGTGCACCCCCTGCCGCGGGTGCACCCCCTACGGGTTTTGCTGGCGGCATCAACGTGGCTATCTTCCACTATCAAGGAGCCCCTAATGCGAATCCGACGACTGATCCGGCGGTAAATGTCCCTGTCAGCAAGATACCCCTTGTCGAGACCAATCTGCACGTAAGCGGTCCTGTAACTACTGCTGTTCATGATGCTGACAGTTCTTGACGTTTAGCCATTCGTCGCATCACCTGTGGTAAGGATCTCCAGTAATTCTTGATACAACCTCTAAGACTATGCGACTTAGCCCGGAAAACCCACTCCTGGCGGCGCCGACATCAATATTAATTTGCAAGTTGTGCTCGTGAGCTTCGCTCTCTACTATTTATCATATGCTTGTTCTCACATAATATCAGAACCTGACAGAGCGTCTCTTCGATGTTAATGGCGTTCCTTTCCTGCCTCCCACTGTTCCTGTTTTACTCCAGATCCTGAGCGGCGCAAAGAAAGCATCCGCCCTTGTTCCTAAAGGCAGCATATATGCTCTCAGCCCGAATAAGAGTGTTGAGCTCACAATTCCTGGCGGTGCTATCGGTGGACCTGTGAGTGTTCACGGATTAAGGTGGAAATATCGCCATCTTGATGGTTGCTGCTGAACAGCACCCTGTTCATTTGCATGGACACAACTTCCATGTGGTCCGTAGCGCCGGTAACTCGTCCTACAACTTCAACAATCCCGTCATTCGAGATGTTGTGAGTATCGGTAATGCTGGGGATAACGTCACCATTCGGTTCTTCACCGACAATCCTGGTCCTTGGTTCTTCCACTGCCATATCGATTGGCATTTGAATGCGTCAGTAATTCCTCCGAAGGGTGCATTGCTGCTCCGAGTCAGACTGACGTGGAACCATTTTAGTGGCTTTGCTGTTGTCTTGGCCGAGGATGTCCCTGACGTGCCGTCGCAGGACATCACTACTGGTAAGTTGTTGTCTGGCCTACGCTTTCCATACCTCACTAATACGTCCCCTGCCTTGTCTAGATGCCTGGAGGGATCTTTGTCCAAGATACGAGGAATTCATCAATGGGACAAACAGTGACTGCAATTGAAAGGGACAAAGGGTGGCCACTAATCACTTGTTTAACAACCTGCGGACATACGGACACACCTTTTCTAAGTCTTTTGGCGCTTGAAGAGTTATTGATACCTTTCTATTATCTACGTATATCAATTCACACCGACTATCTTCCCTTGGTATCATTGCGTGATAAGGACTACTTGGTTTCTTCTTGCAGCCTATCCCACACAGGGTCAAGTCCAAGAGGGGGGCCTAATGAAGGGCGTTAGCGGCCTATCATTGCACCGGAAAGTTTGGTCACATTAGCGATCGGGCAACTATTGTTGATAGATCCCGCGCTCAAGGTCACCCGCTTCGCTCGTTGATCTTGGATTCATAACGATAGCTTCTGATTACTGATCAACGCTCGCGTCTCGTCTGCTTTCGCGCCGATGACCTCTACTTGATGATTGCATTTATGGACACTAAGAAATGCGAAGGTAACCTTGCTTGCAGAAAAATGTGTGGACACGTCAATGACGTGTGAAGGATAGTTTTTACTAGTAAGAAACATGGACAAGTCGCGTTTATCATAACACTAGAAAACACTTATTTTCAATGTCGTCGGAAGTGACATGATACTGTAAATATATAAACCGTGACAACGGAAGTTTGGCCCTAAGGAGTACAGTTACGAGCATAAGAATGTTGTTGATGCCTTTAAAAGTGCCAGAAGACTCGGGACCAATATGGTTATCTGAGTTATCGTTGTCTGAGTTCGTCACTTGCGTTTTCCCAAAAGTTTCACCTAATGAGGATGAGCTGGATGTGTAGTTTTGTGCTATCTTATAATGATTACGATTTCTAAGAATTCCATGCAAAAGACCACAAGACCACAACCAACTCACAGCACACACTTGGATAACCTATCTTCTACAATACATTGCATGCTATTGCATCTAAATCAACGTCAGGCCATGCTCATGGAGTCCAACAGAACAAAACGGAGAAAGAGCGCACCCGAATCTGTCTTTCATCGGCTGATCCACTCACGTGCACCGCCCGACATTAGGGGAGATCACGGTAGTGTTTTCAAGGCTGTTTTCAGGTCGTTTTCGCCTTTGTTTTGAGTCCTATTTTGAGTCCGAGTCTTCGAAAGCAGCTTCAACTTTGATAGCGTTTTCGACTCTGTTTTTGAACGGCAGGACGGCATGCTGCGGACTTTCAAACACGTCCTTACAGACTGACCGGGATTACTAATACACATCTAACTAAGGGCCCTAACTTGGAAGTCACGTCAGGACTCCACAGTCACTCCACTTATATAAGCTTTATTTGGTCAGGTCTCACAAGCTTATTTGGTGTAATGGTGAAACTGTTTAAGTAATCACGTGAGGGGGTTGAGAGTTTGAATCCTGGTCTAATAATTTTTTGGTTTGAGTATGTAAGCAATGAATGGTCCCGGCAACTGCCTGTTGATTAGTAATTTTCTCAGGGATTGAGCATCTAAATTTGCACTAACTACTGTATGTACTATGGTGTAAGTGTTGGAGAATTGAGGGTGCGCGGTGGAAGAGAGCCACGCCAAAGGTATTCCGGACAGACTTCATTCCATTCTACTCCATTCGCCTCCTATTACTATAAAACCCTAGATTATCAAGCGCGATCGTACGGACACACCACCGGACCATATACTGTTTGAATATCCCCAACTTGTTTACATTCTTGGCCCTTAGTTCCGACTCCATTTCTCTTTATCGACTCCTATAAAATACTGTATAAAAGACTCTTAGAATTACCTTGTATCAGAACAGTGTCTAGTATCAAAGCATTGTATTGTCCCCTCCAAAAACTCGTCTCTTAAAGTCCCGGCTTCGTCTCGCTCTTGCTCGATCTCCCGCGCTCGTTTTCCCTCTCGCTCGACCTCCTGCCTTTTTCACTACAGGCGGAGCACTCCTTCGACATCTCCTTGAACCCCCCTTGCCCGCCTGTAACCAACACCAGGTTATGGGCCCTGGTGCTACATACTAAAGTCAGGACTACTTGAAGCGAGAACGCGCCTACCCCTTCACTCTGAATCGAGCACCTCACATTCACTTTGTACACCATGAGCAATGACCTCAAGATCAATGTCATCAAGCTGGCCATCGACGGCAGCAATTGGATCACCTACCAGGACTGTCTCCAGTTCACGCTCGGCATGCGCGGATTGACCGAACACATCACGAACGAAACCATCACTGCCACTTACACGAACGCAGGCACTGTGAACAGTATGACGCCCGATGCACGTTGGGTGCAAGACGAGGCGATCACCAAGTATCTAATCACGTCATCAGTCCCCGACTCTGTTTTCAACAAGATAAAGAATGGGACGCACGTGAAGAACATCTGGGACACTCTGAAGCAACTGTTTGAGGATCGATCGCAGAATCTCCTCATGGACCTTACAAGGAGGATTCAGACCACCAAGTGCGGAGAAGAAGGAAACTTACGCACACATTTTGAGCAGCTCGTTGACATGTGCGAGCAGTTATCTGCCATGGGGCAGAGTGTCGCTGACCGCGAGTTCGCGACGATCTTGCTGAGCTCGTTGCCAGCATCCTACAAGGCCATCAAGGGGCAAATCACTACCTCCGCCGACATCAGTAACACAGCCATCACGCCCGCCTCAGTCATGCGACTGGTAACCGACGAATACGAGACGCGCGTTAGGGAAGGAACCGTGGGTAAGTCTACCCAGGATGAAGCTTTCGCGGTCGATTTGCGGAAGAAGCAGCGCGACGCAGAATGCTACAATTGCCACAAGAAGGGGCACTACAAGTCCGAATGCTGGGCCAAAGGTGGTGGAAAAGAAGGTCAATTCCCGAATCGGAGGAACTGAACCAACAACAGGAGCAACGACACTGCGACAGTCGCATCAACCACGTCGACAGCGGATATTGAAGCCTGGGCAATGGAAATCTTGGACGACGAATCATCAGCTGATGAAGAAAGCATTGGATCAGTCATTGAAGACTGTTACCATCAATTGTGGACCACCACTGACCTTGTCCAGGAGGAAGTCGTGCTCGACGCTTACACCAGCGAGAGCGAAAGTTTCAACGACTCGGTCCTATATGATGGTCTTGAGTCCTGGGCGGCCATAGAAGTCATCGCTGACAGCACTGAAGAAATCACAGAATCAGCATATGAAGCAGCGGAAAGCGAGGTTCGCACCGTCATTCCCAAGGTCGAGCTATATGACTCGGGCGCATCCCGGCACATGTCCCCTCATCGCCAGCGTTTTACCACTTACCGCTCCATCGCCCCTCATGCCATTCTCGCAGCTGACAAGGGCATCTTTTATGCCGTAGGAGCTGGAGATCTACAAGTGAACGTCCCGAATGGGGAGAAGTTGACCCCTATCACCCTCACAGACACCCTTCATGCCCCTGACATGGGCCTCACAGTCGTATCCGTCAGCCGCATTGCCAAAGCTGGCTATAGTGTCTGCTTTGAAGGCGAAGGGTGCAAAATCAAGAACAAGCAAGGAAATACCATTGGCCACATCCCTGTGAACGAACGCGGATTGTACAAGGTGGAACACCTCTACTCGGTGTCTACCACACCCGAAAAAGTCAGCATTCTCACGCTCCATCGACACCTCGGACACATCTCAGCGGACGCCATTCGTGCTCTCATCCGCACCAACGCAGTCCAAGGATTGCAGCTAATAGACGACAATTTTCCCTCACTCTGCGATTCGTGTGAGTATGCAAAGGCAACCCGCAAGGCCATACGAAAAGAGCGCACCACCCCACTTGCCGAAAACTTTGGTGACGAAATTCACTCTGATGTCTGGGGACCCTCACCCATTGCTAGTCTGGGAGGACGCCGCTACTATGTCACCTTCATGGACGACCACACGCACTGGACTAGGCTTCACTTGTTGCACACCAAAGACGAAACCGCTGGAGCTTACAGGAACTTTTCATCTTGGGCTCACACTCAGCACGGCGCAAAAATCAAGTGTTTTCGATCGGACCGCAGAGGAGAGTACACCAGCAGAGAATTTGGAGAACACCTCAGCGAGCAAGGCACTGAACGCCGGCTCACCACACATGACACGCCGCAACACAACGGAGTAGCAGAATCACTCAACAGGCGACTACTAGAACGCGTCCGGGCTATGCTGCACCAGTCACAACTTCCGAAAAACTTATGGGGAGAAGCTATTCACCATGCTGTCTGGCTCAAAAACAGAACTTCTACTCGTGTCTTAGGCAACAGCACACCCTATGAACGACTCTTTGGCAGCAAACCCAATCTGGCAGCAACCCCCGAATGGGGACAACGCGTCTGGGTACACAACGACTCATCTAGCAAACTGGACGCACGCGCCACTGAAGCACGCTGGGTGGGATATGACGCTGACAGCACACACGCACATCGGATTTATTGGCCGGAGAAGAACTCAATCTCCGTAGAGCGAAACATCAAATTAACGTCACCTGTTACTGTCCTCAAAGTACTGGTACCACGCACCATTGCACCAACCATCGCTCCCGCACCTGCAGCCGCACCGCCCGCTGCACCTCCGCACCTCCGCCAGCACCTGCTCCTATCATTCCCATCCAACCTCCTGTCCAACAACCGTCTGCCACGACCGGCAAAGAGGAAGAAATGGAAGAAGAAGAAGTAGAAGGGGATCTTGGACCAACATACATGACACCGACTTCAGCATCAAAAAGCAAGATGACTATACGCATTCCACCAATCGTCCCGAAGAAACCAAGCCCGCTACCGACTCGCAGATCGACTGAGTCTCAAAACCATCAAGCTACGCTAGGCGCATCGCTAGCGGTGAAGGCACAGCAACCGGATCAGCATCAGGATCATCCCAAGTCATAGGCTCTCACCCCGATTTCGAAGAAGCTCAAATTGCCAATGAAAGTGAACTTGACTACGCTTTCATCGCTGACTTTGACCAGATCATGGCCACTGGCATTGACAACTTGGACGGCGACCCGAAAACACTCAACGAAGCACGCTCGCGTCCAGACTGGCCTCAATGGCAAGAAGCTATGGATCGCAAAATGCAAACACTAGAGAAGGCAGAAACTTGGTCGACAGTCCCTCGCCCCACTGACCAGAACATCGTTAGCAGCAAATGGGTCTTCTGCATCAAACGCAAAGCCGACGGCAGCATCGAGAAATACAAAGCACGACTCGTTGCACGCGGATTCACTCAAATATACAGCATGACTATTTTGACACCTATTCACCCATCGCAAAGCTCACCAGCCTCCATTTTATCCTGGCAATCGCAGCACACAATGACTGGGACATAGAATCATTCGACTTCAATGGAGCGTACCTCAATGGTGAACTCAACGAAGATGAAGTCATCTACATGCACCCTGCCCCTGGTTATGAAATTGAGGGGGAGAACACTGTAATGCAACTCCACAAGTCACTCTATGGGCTCAAACAAGCCGGACGCCACTGGTATGAAGTCTTATGCCACGCACTCAATGACCTAGGATTCTCTGTCACCAATGCAGACCCCGGAGTCTTTTACATGCACAACGGCAATGACGTCCTCTTCCTCGCAGTCTACGTCAACAATTGCATCCTCACCAGCAGCGACGGCGAACTCATTGACAGATACAAAACCGAACTAGATTCCCGATACGCCCTCACCGACTTAGGACCGATCCACTGGGTTCTAGGCATTAAAGTAACACGCGACCGAGACGCGCGCACCATTTCCCTTTCCCAATCCACATATATTGAATCCATTACAAACCGTTTCAACCTTCACAACGCCAAGCCACTCGGAACACCCATGACACAAGGCATAGTCTACACCAAAGCCGACTCACCCTCCGACGCCACCGATGCCGCTCTAATGGCAAAAACTCCTTATCGTGAGGCCATTGGCAGCCTCATGTATGCCGCAGTCGCCACACGTCCCGACATCTCATTCGCTGTGTCAACACTCTCTCAGTTCCTTGATAATCCTGGCCAAGCTCACTGGGAAGCAGTCAAACGCGTCTTCCGCTACCTAGCAGGAACCAAACACCTTGAATTAACCTATGGCGGAGAACACCACGACCTCATAGGATATACAGACGCAGATGGCGCAGCGCAAGAACACCGGAAGGCCATTTCCGGATATGCATTCCTTATCGACGGCGGCGCAATCTCCTGGAGATCTCGCAAACAAGAACTCGTCACATTGTCAACCGCCGAAGCCGAATATGTTGCCGCAACGCACGCAGCAAAAGAAGCAACCTGGCTGCGGCGCCTCATCACTGAGCTATTCCCCACCATCGACAAACCAATCACCCTTTATTGCAACAATCAGTCAGCACTCAAATTAGCCTCAGAAGACAACTACCACACTAGAACAAAGCACATCGACACAAGATATCATTATATTCGAGACATCATCGCCAAAAACATCATCAACGCAACCTATTGCCCGACAGAAGACATGACCGCGGATATCCTTACGAAGCCACTACCCAAGTGGAAGACTGCAATTCACGTGTCCGCACTAGGACTTCGTCGCGCTTGAGGGGGAGTGTTGGAGAATTGAGGGTGCGCGGCGGAAGAGAGCCGCGCCAAAGGTATTCCGGACAGACTTCATTCCATTCTACTCCATTCACCTCCTATTACTATAAAACCCTAGATTATCAAGCGCAATCGTACGGACACACCACCGGACCATATACTGTTTGAATATCCCCAACTTGTTTACATTCTTGGCCCTTAGTTCCGACTCCATTTCTCTTTATCGACTCCTATAAAATACTGTATAAAAGACTCTTAGAATTACCTTGTATCAGAACAGTGTCTAGTATCAAAGCATTGTATTGTCCCCTCCAAAAACTCGTCTCTTAAAGTCCCGGCTTCGTCTCGCTCTTGCTCGATCTCCCGCGCTCGTTTTCCCTCTTGCTCAACCTCCTGCCTTTTTCACTACAGGCGGAGCACTCCTTTGACATCTCCTCGAACCCCCCTTGCCCGCCTGTAACCAACACCAGTAAGGTCCAGTCATCAGTAAACTCACTCGTCAGTCACGTCACAGTCACACCTTAGAAAGGTTTCTAGAGGTCAATATAGAAATGCTGGGACCCGGTCCTCGGGCATCTAGATACCTTTTACCAATACTATTAGATTCAAGCTTTACAATTGAGCAGCTCTGAAGTTGTTCTGAAGAGAAAATATTATCAGCCCAGATTTGGGTTTGTCACGCTGAAATGTCACTTGCCAACACTTGCCAACATTGGAGCCTAAACACTGTCTTATTGTGCTCTGCTTCTGCTACCCCCATCCAGCAGTCTGCTCCACTCACACACATTCTGCTATTACCGGATTGCCTCTCCCACAACATTATTTCCTCAGCTAATAATTGCACTAGCATCAATCTTATATACCCTTAGCACATACAAGTGTATTGATAGTGTTTGTACAGTGAATACATTTCATCACATGCACTTTTGACCATGGTTGGCACTCTTTAGCAGGGACTGAAAGTTCTGCTTAGCTAAGCAGTGACCTGCTGGGACTGATGAGTGAGTTTACTGACAACTGGACCTTACACATAGTACCACACTCCAGACCTGCTGCTGAGTTTATCACCAAATTCTCATATTTCAATCTAAATTTGGGCCGAACTGAGCCTACAGTGCCTTTCATTGGGAGTGGCCCTTGTTTACCTATATTTATCTTTGTGGACCTCCAAGATTTGACAGCTGGGTTCATAGTTAAGCAAAATTGAAATTATTTGGATATTAGTTATCATACCAGATTTGAGGTTATCAAATGACTATCCCCTCTGCTGCCGCTGCCTGCCAGCGTCTATCATGTAGTTATACCTGCCAACTCTGCATCTTCCTCCCACTGAGCATCCCTTTGAGTGCTCCCCCTCCCACTGATGGTCCACCGTCATATATCCGATGAGATGGCACTTTCCATGTCCCTCCAGGGTTTCTGTGACTCAGAAATCCATGAATCAACAGGAGTCAGCAAACGTTTCACTCAAGTGGTTGTGAAGCAAAAAGAAACTGGTGTAGTTATGGTCAAGGGAGATGACCTAGGTCGGCCACGTATGGCCACTGCAATGGCAGTACAGGTATGTCTCACACCTCTACAACATGTACATCACAGTAATACAAACGGTGGGTAATGAGTCATCAGCAAGACTCAAAAGTGCTTAATTTTGCTTGATGGCCTTAATTTTGCCATTAAGGCAACTAAGTCTGTTAAGGCAGATTGTTGACTTAAATTGAACTTAGAAATATAGCACTAAGACAAAGTTAAGAACACCAAGGGATGAAGTCAATAAATAACAATAAACCAAGTGGCTACTAAGAAGTAAGAAGCTGCCAAGTCCATAAAGGTGATATAAGTCTGAGTGCACAATGACAGGCTGTATGATGTAAGCAATATCCGTTGCCGCCGCCGCTGCCGCCGCCAATGCCACCACCGCTGTGCGTGCCGCTGCCGGCCGCATGCACTTTCACCTCCGCCGCTTGTTGTGGCCCGGGGGTGTCTGCTGCTGCTGCTGCTGTGCGTGCCGCCGCCGGGCCACGCGCTCGCGATCTCGTGCGCGCATGATGCGCACACATCCTCCACCACTCGCCACGCAGCACCCACCGTCACTATTGCTGCGCGTGCCATCACAGGGCCATGCATGCACTCTAGATAGAATTTGTTCTATGTAGGGAAACCTAGCTAATACAAGTATAATAATGATAAAATGCGTGTACCACGCCCACGCAATCTCGCCCGCGCACCATGTACGCTCTCGCTCCTCCAGTCGTCGTGCAGCACCTGCAAAGGCTGCTGCTGCTGCTGTGCGTACCGCCCGCCAGGCCATGTGCCCGCGGTCTCGCGCGCGTGGACCGGTGCGGTGTGCGCTCTCATCTCCTGTTGTTGTATGCGTGCCGCCGCCGGGCCACGGGCGTGCCGTGTGCATCTTGCTTCCGCTGGTCGTCGCGCAGCGCCGGCGAAGGCGGCTGCTGCTGTGCGTGCCGCCTGCCGGGCCATGTGCCCGTGATGTCGTGCGCGCCATGTGCGCTCTTGCCTCCGTCACTCGGTCGCACAGCGCCTGCTTCTGCTGCTGCCGCTGTTGCTGTGCATACCGTCGCCAGGCCACGCGCCTTGCCTCTGCTGGTCGTCGCGCAACGCCTGCTGCTGCTGCTGCGTGTGAGGCAGTGTAAGGGAGATGCGAGCGCACTGTATATCTGTATCCGCAGCCGTCGCTGTGGATCTCAGCCCATTGTGTGTCGCCGCGGTGGCACGAGGAGGCGGCCATGCCCCTCTGGAGTGGTCGAGCCATCGCAGCCGCCGCCGCCGCCGCTTCATTCACATGGGCCTGGGCCCAAGATTGTTGATTACCTGAAACACATAGTCAGCATATAACACTAACTATATATACTTACTTTGTGCTTGTACTGTATTTTCCTAAGACAAGTAAAACCTAAGACAAGTGAATACTGTTAGTGACATGGAGGCAAAGAGAGCAGTGTGGTACATAATCACATAACTGAAGCCGCGAAACGGACTTGACAAATTTTTTTCGTGAGTAACAACAAACAGACACAAACACGAAAAAAATAATCGAACACGAACAAGTCAACTGCCCGTCACGCCACACCAACACACAAATGTAAAGTGAGTACTGCAACAACCCTTCGTAGCTAATGATTCTTTATTCTACAGGTACTGTTGTGCCCACAGCCCTGGGGTAGGCCCCGCCGCATCGCCATCTAGCCCCTGCGTGCACATCCACGTCGCTTGCCACGATCGTGGCCCCCATTCCCTGGGACGAACAGGTGCCAGGGGTGAACAACGAACAACGAACAGAACGAGGGCAAGGTGAGTATGAATATCACCACCACCTCATACTGGCCACGTCACCATCTCTACCCCCACCATCAGGTCCCTCCTCGTCACCACCACCCTTGTACCAACCACATCGCCGCCGCCGCCTCTTCGTCGTCGTCACCACCTCATCATCGTCACCACCACCACCTCATACCGGCCACGCCACACCGGCGTTTCGCCTCCTGAGCAAAGACAGGGGCAACATGAGCTCAGGAAGCATTGTCTCCCGAGCTCACAGGTATGTCCCCTTTCCCTGCCAAGTCTTTTATGTATTTAGCCACTTAATCTACAGGAATTGATGACGACGGCAGCAGCACCAACGGTGACGGGGGCACGACCAACGACGATGATGGCGACACCGTGACCACCACGACCACGACCACGACCACTGCGACACCGCGACGATGACCACGATAACCGCAACACTGCGACCGCCACACGACCACGATCATGACCACCGCAACCCTGCGACCACCACTGCGACTACGACTACGACCACCACGGCCACCACCGCGACACCACGACGACGACGACCACCGCGACCACCGTGACACCGCAACGACCGCAACGACCGCAACAACGACGACCACCACGACACCGCGACAACGACAACAACACCACGACAACAACACCACAACAACAACACCACAACAACAACACCACAACAACGACACCACAACAACGACACCACAACAACGACACCACGACAACAACACCACGACAACAACACCACGACAACAACACCACGACAACAACACCACGACAACAACACCACGACAACAACACCACGACAACAACACCACGACAACAACACCACGACCATGACCGTGATGGCGCCACTGCTGTCACGCTATCCACAGCCGCCGCTGTGCCAGCATCGTCGCTGCGGGCCAATGACTACCATATTTTTATTAGGTTAATTAATTATTATACATTCTCCTGTAAAATAAAGTAGTAAACAATACATGATGAATTTTGAGCCTCTTAAATGTGTGTAAATGTTTATTAAAGCAGGCTTAAAATTGTCTTAGCCATTACTTAAAAAGCTTAAGTTCACACAGCCATGAAAATTTAAGGCATCACAAGGTTGCTAAGTGGTAAATTAAGAGAATGATGTCTTAATTAAGAGGTGACCTTGCTTAATCAGTCTTAGGAAAAATTGGTCTTAAATTGGTCTTAGAAAAAATTTAAGGCCAATTAAGATCCATTAAGCACTTTTTGGTTTACCTGATGGAGGAGGGTATACAGGCGCGCCATAGGGCTGCATGTATGGTACCTTTTTTTCCTTCCCTTCTGCTTACCTAAGATCCATGACCGGCTTAACCCGGACTTCTTTTCCCCACCGGCGTAAGCGGGCCTGTTGATCCGTTGGAGGCTCTGAAGTTAAGTTAGCATCGAAATACTGGTAAAGATTATATAATTTTATTTTTTAACTTTATTTTTTTTTATTTCTACAATAATTTTAGTGTGAGAAAAAAAATCGGCATGAGCTGCCGATCCCCATTCAATCTCAGCCCTATGGCTGAAAATAGGAAAAAAAGGGCCAGTCCCGATGAAAGGCGCTGTAGGAAAAGGTAAAAAGCACAAGCATGTGAGGTGTTTGACCAGTAAGCATGTATTTGAAAGTCCGCAGCATGCCGTCATGCCGTTCAAGAACAGAGTCGAAAACGCTATCAAAGTTGAAGCTGCTTTTGAAGACTTGGACTCACAATAGGACTCAAAACAAAGGCGAAAACGACCTGAAAACAGCCTCGAAAACACTACCGTGATCTCCCCTATTGCGTACGCCACAACACCACTGTCAGCGTGTCCGCCGTCCGCAGAAATGTACCACGCGCGCGCACGGCATCGCAACACGTTGCACCGTCAAGTCTTCCGGTGCTCTCTGTTCCACCACCTACTTTGTGCCCCAAAATTTCGGCGCTATTCTTTCTGACGAACCTGGGCAGCTCAATTACGTCCTCTATCTTTCATATGTGCGTTGTACGTCTGCTCACTAGCCTGAGGGTTCTTTTCTTTTCATTTGCGCACCACTATTACCAAATGTTCTCTTATACGCGCGTCATGCGTCTGCTGCTTAGGGTATCCCTCCTCTACCTATGCGTCATGTTCCACTGTTCCTCGTCGTGCCGCTTCATCCTGCGCGAACATCGTGCCCTCCCTCAGAATATTACTGTATCTAAAAACACGTCTATTGTTCGCTCGGATAGGTTACATATCGGCCATGCACAGCTCACTTATCTCCATGGCATTAAGCCTTGAGTTCGTGGAACTGGAAGAGCAAGAAGAATAGCCCCTACTTGTTCTCGACAACCCTCCCGCGTGCATTTGCAACCTCGGGCGATAAGTCGTCTCGTATTCTTCTCGGAGTCGCCCTGCATCCTTTTCGCCTTACTTCCCCTCAACATAGTTGTCTTGGTTATCATGGTAGTTGCTTCGTCTTTGTCCACTTCTTGCATCCGTCTCGGGGTTCCCTATTTTACCTCTTCTAGTCTCTTCTGAAACTCGCGCGCACCCTATTGTAGACACAGTCAGACCCTCCTGCCTTGTCCACACTCATACCCTCTCTGCTTTGTTCATTCAGCCGCCTTGCATCTCTTCGGATTCCATACCTTGCCCGATTTTGAGTCTATCCATTGCCGACTCTTAATACTTGGACTTTCCCAGCTACTCATGTGCATAGACTCGGAGTATGGCAAAAATACACCACCATCCATACATTTGGAGAAAAGTCTGAGCCATAGGCTTACCGATTCTTGAGCATCCTTGCTATCGTACACATTTCTTATTGCTGTTGAGACACACTACCCGTTAGCCTAACCCTCATATCTGCCTCTCCCTATCTCCGTCTACCGTCCTTCTTGGACTCACGATGTCCGCGCCCTTGCATGCACACTACAATGAAACTTACTTTGCGTGATGATGACGGCTGTGGCTTCCTTGGGCGCACAACCTGCCACCTCATTTAACCTAGGTGGGGTTTAACACCGACTGGCTCGCCGCTGGCGACGGGAGTTAAACATGACATTCCGGATTTCAAAATCTGGGACTGACAAGGAGAAATGTTACGCCGGTAGCCTGAGGAGTGAGGATTGAAGTGCAACGCCATCAAGGAGAAAATGAGAGGAAAGGACATTGTAATCTCCGGCTCCTTAGGCCATAGGAGCTATTACTAAGCGGTCTTGGACCCATGGACCGTTCCATCCTGGTTCCGAATGGAGTAATAGACGCTCCGTTCTGCTGACTCATCATCATCCGATAGCGTCCGAGTCACGGTTCACCGACCTTCACGGCTTTGATCTCTCGACTATGATTGCGATGCTCCCAGCGACCTAGCATTTGCCTCATTCGCCTTCTCAGGTTTTCAACTCGTTGAAACATTGCAGCGCACCGATCACTGTATGTAGTGCCTGTCTGTTGGCTCATCAAGACGTTCCTCCTCCTATTGGTATGTCTCCTGAGGTGGGTGTTGACTTGAGGCTAGAATTTCAATAACTGAATTCTTGGATCCGCAGCGGTGATGGCTTCCCGCTATGTGTCCTTGTGTCATGCCTCCTAGCATTGGACTCGGAAGCGCCCCTTGCTAGTTCTATGGATGCCGATGGACCGTAGCGCTGGTTCCTTGGATAGTGTTTGGGCACTTGCCTTTCTCGATGCGACTATCTACACCCTACCTAATCACCGGCAGTGCGGCTGGAAGACCCCTCACATCACATCAATGGACGGTCTCTCCTTTCCCTGCTAGATCCGAACCTGTTCGCAGACGCGCCAGATCGGCGGATGGCATTGTGCCTGAAGTCCTGATGCGACGGCCAAAGCGGGTATCTACCAACTTACTGCCGCCTGTGTCGGTGGTATATAATCCCTCACCCTGGGTGGACCCTCTCCCCAAGGTTGTTTTGATTTGGTATTGCTCTTTTTCTTCGTATCCGTTCGTGATGTCGCAGCTTCGCTCTCTTGCCTTGCTTCTTGCTGCTATCACTGGGAGCATCGCTACCGTCGGTCCGGACACCACACTCCCCATTGTCAACGTGAATATATCTCCTGATGGGTTCCCTCGCCCGTGAGTCTCCCGCAGTTTCTGTTGAATATGATGTCTAATTCAGCGCCACCGTCTGCAGTGCCACCCTTGCTGGGGGTACATTTCCTGGTCCATTGATTCAGGGAACAAAGGCAGGTTCACGGGAGAATACCTAAGATTTTGGTTCTGACCCACGATTAACAGGGCACCGAGTTCTCGATCAACGTCATTGACCAACTGACAGACCCATCTATGGACTTGGGCACTTCTATCGTAAGGTCTCCCTCTTTAGGGTCGCGTGGAAGGGGTAAGACTCATTTCCTCTACAGCATTGGCATGGCATCTTCCAAAACCACACGAATTTCGTCGACGGTCCTGCCTTTGTCACCCAGTGCCCCCTCGTACCAAATGAGAGTTTCTTGTACCAGTTCAATGCGTTCAGCCAAGCGGTATAGCTTCTTGTTTGCGTCGCGGGATTGTCAACCTACTCACCCTGGTGCTATTCCAGGGCACATTCTGGTATCACAGCCATTTCAACAACCAATACTGTGATGGCTTGCGTGGAGCTTTCATTATTTATGATCCGGATGATCCCCACCAAAGTTTGTATGACATCGACAACGGTGAGGAACCCCCTGGTACTACCGTTCATTTGGCTGAGATTCTCCTTTAGATGATACCGTTATCACACTTGCGGATTGGTACCACTATCTTTCGACGAACCCTCCCGCGATCCCGTGAGTTTTAATGGCCTTTTAAAACCCTTGATGCTGATAGCCTCTTTAGTTCTTTCAACTCGACTCTGATCAACGGCAAAGGCCGCTTCCCTGGCGGTCCTGACGTTCCCCTCGCTATTGTGAATGTTCAACAAGGCAAACGGTCAGCGTAAAGTCTAATTTCTCGAGTAAGCATTTGACCTATATTGTTACAACAGTTACCGTTTCCGCCTGGTGTCCATCTCTTGCGAGCCTAGCTTCACCTTTTCCATTGATGGCCACCAAATGACGGTGATCGAAGTTGAGGGTACTAACGTTCAATCTTTGATCATTGATTCACTCGAAATACTTGCCGGTACGCGCGGCTTAAACTCCTTACTTTGTTACACTCATTAATGTCAAAACAGGTCAACGCTATTCCGTTGTTGTAAGACGGCTTCGTTTCGCCTTATCCATCAGGACATGTCTCACCTATCTGTAGGTCAATGCTAACCAGCCTGTTGACAACTACTGTATGTATTCCATCTATCCCTGAGCCTTTATTTCGACTTAACGCGAATAGGGATCCGTGCTCTCCCCAAAACTCAGATCCGAACTGGGAATTTCAGCGACCTCAACAACCTGGCAGTTTTCCACTATGCGGGAGCCCCTGATGCGAATCCGACGGTGGATCCCACAGCGAACATCACGAGCAAGCTGCCGCTTGTTGAAACCAATCTCCACGTAAGCTTTATCTTCCCTCTCCCTATTAACGAGATTAAATTAAATCATTTTATGTCCAGCCACTTACACCATCCACTGTGGTAAGATTCTGTCCGACAATTATGTTTGTTTCGATCTTTGAGCGTTACGGTTCAGCCCGGCAAACCTGTTCCAGGCGGCGCTGACATCAATATTAACTTGGACGTCGTAATTGTGAGCACCGTTCTTTACTTATCATATACCTTATTCACGGAAAAAAATCCAGAACGATGCGCGCACCGCCTTCCTCGTTAATGGCGTTGCCTTCCAACCTCCTACTGTTCCTGTTTTACTTCAGATATTGAGCGGTGCGAAGAACGCGTCGCAACTACTTCCCACAGGCAGTATCTACGGCCTCCAGCCAAATCAGAGTGTTGAACTGACCATTCCCGGTGGTGCCATCGGCGGCCCTGTGAGTATCCGCCATATTGCAGGCCTCCGGTGAATTAGCATCGTTGTTTTGACTCGCATCGCCCTCCCAAATAGCACCCTGTTCACTTGCACGGACACGCCTTCTATGTCGTCCGCAGCGCCGGTAACTCGTCGTACAACTTTGTCGATCCTATTATCCGGGATGTCGTGAGCATTGGAAACACCGGTGATAACGTCACGATCCGGTTCTTCACCGACAACCCTGGCCCCTGGTTCTTCCACTGCCACATCGACTGGCACTTGGGCGCGTCCGTATCCTTCCCGCCATCTTTTAATATGTTGTTCATGCTGACGTCAAACTCCCTAGTGGCTTTGCCGCTATCTTTGCTGAGGACGTCCTTGATGTGCAGTCACAGGATCCCACGAATGGTAAGTCCTCTAACCTGCTCGTGTGAATAACTCATCGATACGTGGATGCTGTAGATGCTTGGGCGAAACTTTGCCCCATTTACAATGCCTTTCTTAACGGAACAAGCTACGCGTAGTCACGTTCTCGAATAATCATATAGAACCTTTCTCCATTGGATCTTGCTTCGAGCGCTATCGGCCCCTCCTTTTCGTTTATGTCGGGTCCTATTATATTATCTAACCTGTCTAATCATCACTGCTACCTTTATTTCTACTCTATTCTTTAACGTATACGGTATTGAACACGAATGCCTCGCCTTACAATACGTTTATGATCGACTAACGTGAAAAAGCACCTTTGTCCTCTGCTAGCTGTTAACTACGATAATCGCGTACTTTAAACGCTTGGTATTGGATTACTCAGAAACCTATAGAACCTCTACTTTGGCAAGGAAAGCCGATGGGAATGGAAGGAAAAGGCAGCGGTAGGGTTGAGAGTTTTATCTGAGCATACCTCGACCCGATCGTACTCTGCGTGGTTCAGGTGAGCAGAGAAGAATTACGAGTAGCGCCACCACCAAGCCATTGGAAATGTGTTCACTCATCCTGAGATCGCCTCGCTGAACTCCCGGTTCGACGACGGTCTCTGAGAAGACTATGAGGGGCTCCTAGTTTCGAGAAAAGAAGGTAACTTCGGAGATACAAAAAGACCCATTGCGCTCCAAGGTGCTACAGTATATATTAATCGACCCGATATCTCTCCTCTCGCAGCACACCCTGCACACAAGAAGCCAGAGAAGGTGTCCTACGTCACCGGAAGCACAACAGCCATCTGCGCCTGATCCTCCTTCATGTTGATGTCAATAAGCTCAGCGTCAAATATCACGTGACAACTTCTCGCCCCAGGCGCTCTCGGTTGCGGCTGCGACTTGGAATACGACGGATTTTGGCCGCCGGCGAGCAGCCCCGTCGTCTCGTTCGCCTCGACGTCCCGCCGCTGCGCGGTAGCACCACCACCTGCTCCTGCTGCCATTGCCTCCGCAGCGGCGGCCGCCGCGCGCTCCAGGCGCCAGCGCTTCACCGCCGCAACGATTGACGTCGCCGCGGCGCCGGCGATATTCACGACGACCTTGATTCGCTCGAGGTCCCGCGGGACGCCGGAGTCTGGCCAGCGGCGGGATACGGCGAGCTGCGCTGCGCTGAGGAGGATCGGCAGGAGGAAGTTCCCGGCCGAGGCGAGGAAGAGCGCGAGGAGGCCCTCGGGCGTCGTCGACGTCGCCGCTGTGGTGGAATTGAATTGCCCGCTCAGATCGTGGTTATGATATGCTCCGCGGACAGAGGGAGGACGCACATCGAGCAATGCCCAGCAGGGCGTTGCGCCGCTGTTCAAACGCGTTGAGATAGTACAGAGCGAGGTGGTACCTGCCGACACAAGTCGTAAGTAGGCCTTGTCGGAAAAAGTCAACAGCAGAATCGGCTGACATGTTGTCGATTATTTGGAGGGCGGAAGCAATCTCCATGCTTCGCGCCTGGGCAGCATCCAATATGTCCATGTCCGGGACACCATCTCCTGATGTAATCGAGCTCAGCACGAACTCGGCGCAGGCTATGATATAGATCGCGGCGTTTGCGAGGCGACCAAACTTGAAAAGGACCGGCACGGCCATGATCACTACGAGCCGCAAACGCGATTTTGCATGCACCATCCGGTCGACGACTATGTGCATGAGCAGGACGGAGTCGGTCAGAACAGGCGTAACGCTGTTGAGTATTCCCATAATGACGACCGTAAGGGGCTCGAGAGTGGTCGATGGAGACAGCCAGGAGCACAGCTTATCGAGATCGTTTTGTGATTACTTGCGTACCGCCCGCCTGAGTGGTGAGACGACGTACCAAGGCATAAACATTGACGACAGAGATTTCCACGCCAAACAAAAGAAAAAGAATACTCAAGGATTGGGCAGCCTTCTGCCTTATTGGAGGATTGACATTGACTAGTAAAATGATTGTGAGGATGAGAGCTGAGTCCAGCAAGGAAAGGTTGATCACGAAGGAGAGAAGTCCCTTGACGGTGGTGAGAAAAATCAGTTCGGGGACGGGGCTAATCTCAAAGGTCGGAAGTGACGGCAATTTGGGGATGTTGAACGGCAACTTTGGGATTAACATGATTGACCATGCTATGGAGGGGCTGGGGACTGCTGGTTAGAGGAGCGTCATAGAACCCGCAGAGGGAGGACAGGCGTCGGGTTGGGGGAGGGATGTACCCCACTCCGGTATATTCCCTAACATTCCACAGAGACATGGTTCGCTCCGTGTAAGCGAGTAACTTTAATGTACAGTACTTTGACCGCGACGTAACTCGGGAGTCGGGACCGTCATGCAGTTCGGACGTCGACAGCGGCTACAGACCGCCCGTTAGCCTCCGATAAGCCGTACCCTTCGGCGTCAGCGCCGCCTGGGCCAATCTTTCACGGAAGGCACTCAGAGACTTCTGTTTCCTGTCAATGTCTGTCACCGCTTACATCGTCCCCAATGCCGACCTGGGGACGCACAGCGTTGCAGCAGCAGCAGCAGCAGTTATAGGTGGATTGTGTTCGCATCGTCAGGGTCGTCCCGCGCCCAAGCTGAAAGGAAGACAGACTCGGCGGCACCTAATGGTAGGTGACACATGATTTCGAACGGCGTGAGGCAGGTTCGATTGTGAAAAAAACAGAAGAATGACTTGAATTGTCCCTGGACCCTGGCTTCGGTGTTTTGATGGCGCACGAATGAGCAGGGGCGACAGACACTTGGACACGAGAACGTATTCGGATGCCGGCAGCCCTAACGGCATCATCATGTCCGCTCCTTCCATGCGGTATCGCGTTGACAGCGGAGGCGAGGGATTGGTTATCATTGTCGTGCGAGATAACTTACAGTACGTCAGTTCCCATTAGCACCCAATCTACTCCCCACGTGTATGAGCGACGAGTCTAGCTGTGATAGGGCACTGCTTTTGCAGAGCTGGAAAGGTTAGAGTAGTTTCAAATAATTAATTACAGTACCAGCGACATGAAAGTGCATGATGATATGCATGCTTCCAAATTCCGACCTCCGTGCGCCAAACGGACCGTCGAAAATCAAGAAATGAACGAGGAATGCTAATTATATTATAGATAGACACTTTTCCTTGTTCTCTCAGTGTCAAATTCCCGAGGAGCCTGTTTCATTCCGACACCATGCTGACCACAGTATAACCCAACGACGGGGATCCCAGTGACGGCATGGTTCTGCTTACAGTATAAGGTTGCAAGGAGTCCCTTCGCGTATGGAACGCCAAATCCAATGCAAGCGATCTGGCGTTTGCAGAACCGACTCGCACAAACGAAAACTCGGGCTCGCTGACTCATTCCTCCAGACTCTGCCGAGGGCCCAATTGTGGCGTGGAGGCCCCCGTCCGTGCGCTGCCTTCCGAGGCCTCCGAGGCAGAGGCAGGCGTCGAGATGAGCGTCCAGGCAGACGCAGTTGCACCGCGCGCCAAGCCCTCCGCCTTGCCAAGCCGCGCGCCCGCTGCTGCGGGGCCGGAGAGGCGCTTGCGCAGCGTGGCCACGCTCGCGCTCGCCATGTGGATCAAGACATTGGCCGAGTTGATGAGCGTCCCGGCACCACTGGACGGCGCGAGGGACGACGCGGCGAGCTGTGCGGCGCTGAGGATGATCGGGAGGACGTAGTGCGAACCGAGGGACCAGACGACGCCCACGAGGCCCAGCGGTGCTGGTGTAAATGACGTCAGCGGAGGACCATAACGTAGGATCGCGATGAAGGAAAGCGCCGACGGACATGTCCAGGCGGAGCGCGTCCGCGTCCCAAGGATATGGGTCCAGTACACTCTAAGCGAATATCTGCGAGCAATAGCTTTTAACAAAGTTATGCAAGGTACGGTGGCGAAAGCTGACAGATTGTCGACGAGTTGAAGGCTCGATGATATATAAACATTCTGTATTCGTGCCATCTCCACCATGGCAAAATCAGGGGCGAGGCCGTCGTTCGCGACCGTAAACGAAGCGACTATGAAGTCGACGCTCGCGTGGATATACATAATCGCACTGGCGAGGCGCGCAAACTTGAGAAGAATCGGTGCGCCCATCGTGGTGACGAGGGTAACCCTAGAGGCCGACTGGGACGCCTTTTCCTTCACGAGGTGAAAGAGAATGACGGAATCCGTGAAGACGGGAATGACGCTATTCAGGACGTTCAAGACGGCCAAGGTCAACGGATGCAGTGTCGTCGACGGGGAGACCCATGAGCAAATCTTTGGGGAAAGGATCAATGAGTACGGATGGAGATATATAGGATGCGCACTAGAACGTGAACATTGATCAAAGCGAGCTCTGCCCCGATAATGAATGATAGATAGCCGTAAAGGTTCGCCGTAACCTTGCGCAACTCGGAAGATGAATTTGTCAGCAGTATAAGTGAACCGACGGTGTACCACTGAAACGACGACAGGCTGGTAATCGGGACAAGGAGAGTATTGATCGTGGAAAGGAAGATGACTTCGGGTAGAGGGTAAACTTCAATTTCTGGAGGCCACCTGGGGAGATACTGGAGAATAGACGTGGCCATCGGTTGCGCGGAAGTGTTCGCCCGAAGATTATTTAACTACCCAGGGGCGTGATTCAGCAGACAGATGACTCCATTGTCCATAAAGCTGAAGAATGTTGTTAGCAATACACGGATTCCTTTCTGGCAGGTCAAAAAACACAAGATCGACATTGCCCCGTGTTACTGGGTATATGCGGCCAGGCATACATTTGGTAAGCAACCGATCATCAAAGTCCACCACAGCCTAGAGATTAATGAAGTGGACTTGCCGAAAGCTGGACGTTCACTAGGGAGTGTCTTATAAAGGGCACCACTTTGTGCTTCTCCATCACTCAGGTTGTCAACCCTGAGTGATGATGAAGCACAAAGATAGAGCAATCAAATGATTCGAGGGGGTCCCTTCAGAAGGCGATGCTGCTACTAGTACAGCAGTAGTACAGTAGATTGTCACGAGTGGTTGGAGCCACATAGCCATGTTAAGCAAGGTTTCCCACGGTGTCTCGGAGGATTGCTGCATGTGGGCCTTATCAGATTCTGGTGAGCCGTCTGATTGGTCCAGCCATTACATTCCACTGATACATATAAATCACAATATTAAATATACAAGACAATAACCCATTTCTCTCATGTATTCATCCGAACCTCCCGCACTCGGGAACGACATTAAATTAGCGCTTGCTATGTTATAATTCATCGGAGGTAATTTTGGGGCGCCTAAAACGTCAGAAGGTTAGGGAGTGCCACGCACGGAGTAGGAGGCAATCATACCGTGAGGCAGGAATGACCACAACTAAATCCTGTGGCCAGACGCGCGTAGGGATATTGAGAGGCTCCTAAGCGGCGAGGGGGGGAGGTGCGAGCGCGTAGCTTGAGACACTTTGGCTGCTGCTACTGTGACAAAGTCTAGGATGCCCTCCTTGAACGTCGGAGAAGCCGGCGTCTCGTAGTGCTGGCGGGCCAACTTGAGTAGTGTCAGAAAGGGAGTTGAGAAGGAGCGACTGGAAGAAGCTTCGATGAACGGGATGGCATGCGTTTTGGCAAAATTACGACCATCTAAAGTAGGAGCACAAGTCAGAATTCTACGGATATATCAATGATCTTGGACGAGATTCACGGAATCCATGGACTTCCTTGACGTTGCAGTGGGAAGGGGTGTTCGAGAAGAGAACAACAGGCAGAGATCTACACTTGGACTTGGTTATTTGCTCGTGGAATCCCGCGACATACTGCAAGGAGGTTGCAGAGACGGGATTGTAAACGAGGAGGACGCCATGGCACCGCACCAGGTCCCTGAAGAGGTCTCGGTCACCTCCATCGTCAACCTAATATAGGGATTATTCGTACCCATAACACTCCCGAAATATTTCCCCTGGCCTCTCAATGATGTCCAGGAGGAGAATGCGATTGTCGGTCAGCCTGAGGGGTTTTTGATTCGCACCTGGTAGCTGAACGTCAAGAAGACGAGTAAAGTGACTCAGGCCGTACGCACGAAGGAGCGACTTTGGTAAGCTAAGAGTAATTGGTTCGTTTATATATGCAGAGACAACTTCACGCACGCCAGCATCTGAGGGGGGGAGGGATGAGAGATCCCATTAGGCGAGGCTGATGGATGCGACGTACTACTGGCACCTACGATCAAAAGGTTATAACCAAGAGCAACATCAAAACCCAATTGCTTTTTGCAAGGGTGATAAGGGCAAAACACACGAACAAGTGGTAAGGAGGACGTACAGACATGCGGAACTAGAAGACTGGAGTCGAGGGGTGACCTTTGGAGGAGAGGGAATGATGTGAAAAGCGCAAGATCGCAGGGATATAACAGACAAAAAGCATGATTAGCGCTTCGACCTAGCCACAGATGCAGGACGAGTGTTGCTGTCTTCACTGCAATTGTCCGAGTAATTACTGACTGTGGATGGAGTGCGGCGATGATCATCAGAGATCGGCGATGTGGATCGAATCGGTTCGTGGTCAAGGTCACGGTCTGCCAAGCAACCGCTTTTGGATGGAAATAAGTCGGTATCGACACGCGGCGGACTAATTTAGACGCTCGGCTATCATTCAAACTTGAAGCCTCGACCTTGCCACCACCACTACGAGCATGTTATCCCGGCTCCTCACTCTATCCCCAGAGCTTCTCGTTCAGATCATCTCTTATCTTCCTTTTAAGGACATAATCTCCTGCCAGGCTTCCTGTCGTCATCTCAACGGTGTGGTCAAGAACTCCTTTCGGCTGAAGTATCTCAAGGAAGCTGGCAGGACCGGCGTGTACGACCCATTAGACGCAGGATTCACCTTCCCTGAGCGCCTCGAGAGGTTGCGCAACTGGGAGAAGAGCTGGCAGAACCTCGATATCCCCGAGACTTCCACCCGCATTACATTCGACCTCGACAATTGGTCCCCACTCATCGGTTCGTTGCATAACGGGCACTTAATCGTCACCGGTACCGATCCCGTCGTCTACGCCTACTCCGATATCTCTTCTCTCCCCAGCGCGCTACCCCTCGGCTGTATCGAGCGATGCAATTGGACTGAAGTCAGGGAAGGCGTGCTCCATGCGTTTGCGTTCGCTGACGAGTACGATCTTGTGGTCATAGTATCCACGTGCGTCGCTTTCCGTGGCTTCCCACCGTCGACTGTTTTAATGTTCAAGTTTGTCATTGTCTGTAGAGGCAATCGAGCAAATCCTGAGAGCCTAACTTACGATTTCGATCCTCAGCCTCCCACCATCGTCCTCAATGTCCACATGCTCACGCTTTCCGAACCGACACCACATCGTCTTGCGAAGATCCCGCATCTTGAGATTTCTCTCAAATCAAGATTCGTTCTAGGCTGTACCCTCGATGCGCAGCTAGCCGGAAATTGCCTAGTCATACTCACGTGCCATGGATGGAGTTATGAATTCGACGAAATTCATCTGGTATATTGGAGAGAAGGCACAGTCCATTGTGTAGGCGTGTTATCGTCCCTGAGAGACATAACTGACGAACAACTAGCTGCGTCGCAGCCCACCCAACACTTATTTCCCTCAAATTACCTTCCTTTCCGAAGACACCCTCGTGCTCGTTCAGAAACAAGGCAACGCCCTCGAGCTGTGCCAGATCACTTGGGGGGACTCGCCCAGTTTGGAAACGCACTGCGTGCTTGTCCTACCGGCTCTGCAGCGGGGGATATCGTGCGTGATGGTAGAGTGCCAGGGCGACCAAGTCGTCGCCTCGCACGATCTTCTCACGCGCTCCGGTCGCCTCCCCTTCGTGAGCGATCCGAACGCGACAGTGCTCTGCTTCACCCTCGGCTTCCGACAGTCCGTCGGCGGCTTCGATTACCTCCGATCTGTCTCCTTCTGGGTGCGGCGCTGCTCTCTATGCGAGTACGCCGCCCACGGGGTGAATCAAAAGTATTCGTGGGATGCGTGGGGACCATCGGTGACGCGATGGACGGATTGGGAGCACGGGCTGGCTCCATGTCGGCCGGGCGGCTCGCGCAGCGCGCTATTCCCCCTCCTGATCGAAGTAGGCGCGGGAAACCCGATCGTGATCCGGGACTTCCATCCGGAGCGTGTGCGGCGTGCTCTCGCACGGAGCAAGGGCCCGTCGTGGAACGAGGACCGATTGAAGGTGGTCACCGAGTCGAGCAAGATCGAGAAGGGAGACGAGTTTCTGAACGACATCGTCTCGTCGCTGCCTTACTGTGAGGCGACGAGTGAGAAGCGGTACGGGTATCACGAGGTGCTGATCGACGACGAGCGGATCGTGGGAATCACGGTGCGTGCCTTTTGTCTTATCTTGAGACTTTCGCTCATGGCCGTTTGTTCCTTCTGATCTAGCGTGGCGACGACGAGGGAACGATAGACATCCACTTGATGATGTGATACTGTGAATGGGATCGAGGATTTTACTCTCCCGTCTCCGAACGACTTGACAGCCTGTGACCTGACCGACTACGTGGGTACGCCCTTTCTTCGTGTGGACAAAATGTTCTGCCGACTTTGTGGAACTGACGTCGAGGCAGGCCCAAGACATGCAAACCATCCTCTTACATGGCTTCGATTTCAGTTCGTTAGGTTTGAAATCTGGATGTTCGGCTCGCCCTACTTTGACATTGGTGACGTTTCACTCCACGAGGTGAATAATCGAGCGCTTCAAAAATAAGTCATGATCCGCGTGCTAAACAACGTGGCCACAGTGACAACGCGGACTGCCCAACGAGGTCGGCCGCATGCCTCTGGCAACTGGCTATTATTCCCACAAACGTTCCTATAGGAATACCTGGGAGAGCCAGAACCTTTTCGGGAGAAGCACGCAAATAGGACTAGTTGTTCCGGGCTGACGCATGAGTCTGGGAAAGAAGGTCGTGGGTGGGTTCGTCCGATTAGAAAATTTGAGCGCAAGACGACCTTGGCTCAGCATATGCCGAGCTAAGCACGGCTGGTAATATTACATACACATAGCATCCCTATTTACAGTCCATGACTATATATATAGAACGACTGTGTTGTGTTAGCATTTAGTAAACCAGGACATCCCATACATCGTCCTTCTCCCTCCATTGAGCAGGGACGAGACCTTGAGCGCGGAAGCGTCCGCTTAGGAAGTCAATACGCAGGAGGCCACTCGCGAGCTGAACAAGATCGGCGCCAACGCGCCGCGAGAATGCATTGGCGATCGCCGCATCGCTGTACCTGCTCATGGCCTTACACTCATCGGGCTTCACCACCGTGTGGAGGTTGGCGTAGATAGCGTTGAGGACGTCCTGTACAGTGACAAAGGGGATCACAGAAGCAGTGTGAGAGCCTGGCCGAACAACGAACAGCCAGGGAAGACCACCGATACAAAGCATCAGAGAAGGTAGCGGCGGGCACGAGGCGGGTTCGGTGAGAGTGGTAGGTGACAGCCGTAAGTTAATCTTGGAGTGATGGTAACGCACGTCATATTGCAGGTTTGATGCGGCAAGCCGGGGATGGATGAACGCGCTGGGGAGGGGAATGGTGCGCATCTTGGGAGCGAGGAGGAGTGGATCTGCAGCTTGGAAGATGGTATGTGGCCTGGATGGATTAGGCTTTTCCAACTCGATTACTTTCGCATTTAGTAACACTCCAGTGGCCATTTCATGTTTCAATGCATAGTTGACGTGCAGTGCAACTTCCTCGGTCAAAAAAACCCTCTTCACTTTACTGAATTGGCGGAAAAGCTCCAACATTGGTAAGGGGTCCATATTATCTTGCCCGCTTTGCAACGGAGAGGATGCATCGATGTGAAGGTCTCGCACATCAGTGATGATAAGGGAAAGGTTGTCGCAAATCTCAGCAATACACGACAGCTGCCAATCTAACGACATGCATCGCACCCGCAATCCCATACGATGCGGCGCTCCTTGTCGAGTAAGGGTGATGGAAATATCATTCTTTGAGGAATACACCTCTGCTTTATCATGGCACCTTTGCGTTTCTGTACGATAAACGAACTGGAGGAGTTGGGGGGTATGAAAGGTAGTGGCCTGATTTAAGAATGCTATATCGATGTTCTTGAGGACAGGAGCGTCTATCCCAGATAAGAGGCGCTCCAAGTACTCGCTAGCACCGTGAAATGAAAAATCTTCCAGAGAGGGGAGGACGACGCGTCTTTGCGGCGCAGAAATGTTCCCTCCTGCGATGGAGCGAGAAATCGGGAAATTGAAGTGGAGGTGGAACGTTTCAAGGAGGGTCGTTACAGCCAAGCAAATCATGAGAGCTTCCAGCGAGACATACCCACTACTCGGTAGGGCTTCAAGCCTAAGAGAAACGAGATTCCCGGCCGACAATAGAAGACGTTGGAGCGCTGGCAACGCAATCCTGGCCAGGTGGAGGACACGTAGGCGCGGGGAAGGTCTACCGAAAGATTCACTGGGAAGGATAAGTCCGGTCTCAGTTTGTGTCTCCAGCTCCAGTTGTTCTAGCGTGGGAAACGGCTCCCGCGCTAGTGTGGCCAATCTTTCCAGCAGTGGAGTTGTCACATTCAGCTGGATTGAGCATATGCGATCCTGATGTTCGAGCGCGGCAATCATGTTGTCTTCATCCCAGGCAGCTACTACTGGCAGACGACTGGGACTTGGGAATTCAAGGTATCGCATGGCGATAGGTAATGCTGGCCAACAGTCCAAATTACCCCTGACAGGTGTCCCATAGGTGCAGAAAAGTCGCAGATCGAGAGAGCGTGGTGAACAGAAAATAACAGATCGCCATCTTCGGCACACGTGGACAAGCCTATGCCATCCCCACGGGCGACCTTGTGAAAAGGACATGAAGACGAGTCGGTCGAAGTTGAATATTTCCATGAGCACATCATCGGGAAGCCTTTCAATCGTCACATGCTGATACATATTCCAAGTCCCTTCCAGGCACAAGTCCATCAACATTGTACTCAGGCCATACTCTGCGCGTGGGGCATACCTTCCTGGTGTCGTTCACTGGATATTTCAAGAGGGAGGGCAGCAGTGCGTCCCGAATCGTTCATCTCTACCCCGAACCAAAACGGCACATCTACTTGTATCGGCAAGTTATCAAGCAAATGCGGGATCCTTGCATGGGTTATACTAGTGGGAACAGCTGGGACGAGTGGGAGGGTGTCGATCTCTCCAGAATGCCTATTTTGGGATGTATATGTATCTCGTTGGCCCGACCCTTGACTCGGAGGGTCGTTGACGTACTGGTGAGAAGTCATGGTTGGGGTCGAAGCTGATTTAAGCGCTGCAGCCCTTGTCCTTATACTATCAGACGCTCAAGAAGGCGTTGCCGGTCCAGGCACAGCCTGTGCCTATGTGCTGACAAGCCCAGACACAGGTACTGTATAACTATAGTAACTACTCAGACTGCTCAGAAAAGACGAAACTTCAGAAAACAGACACATTAGGTATGACTACTCAGACCGCCCAGGCAAGTCCAGATGGAGCTCAGATATCTCAGACGATCATGATACTCAAACAACTCAGGAGTGGCTAGACCAGGCGGGGCTGAGCCTCAGACTCGGACGAGGCCGGCCGGGACCGGTTCAGACTTCGACAATTTGCTGGTGCCAGCGTGGCCGGACGCTGCATACACCCCCTGACCAAAGGGTGAAGAGTAGTATCATGGAGACCTATACGAATCTAGATGACTTTTTAATTCTGACCATCGTCAAGCCAAAGTTGCGAAGACGTTCGTCTCTACCTTTGACTTGACTTCTCGGCCTAGCCCACTGCGCGTGGTGATCAAGCCAGCTTCTTGTTAGTTGGTGACGTGAGTCCTAGCTGGGCAGGATGTCAGCTCCGTGCCATGCGGTTACGAAGCTCTGATTCTCAAGGAGCTCGCTTGATTTTTGGCCCGACATTGGTTGTTCACAGGCGAGTGCTCAATATCGTTGTGCATCTTCTGAATGTTCACCGTGAGTCTGAGGTCGGGCAAGGGCCACCCACACCACACCGCTGACATGACTCAGTCCTTTCGCACTATGCTTTTGTCCCTCATGCTCTGTCCAGGCCACCTGCGCTGTGCCTTGGTCACTTGCCTGCCACCGTGGTTCTTCAAGGCTTGTATATTAGCACACCTCACAATAACTTCGCAACATGTATAGAGTGACCAATGTACTCGAACGACTTATAATCAAAATACTGTGGCATCAATAAAAGTAGGCGCTTTCCTCTGATACGAATCCTCGAGGGCGAGACGATCTTGGCCCAGTATCTACTGGACCAAGGCCTATCGGTAACAATATATGCACAACACATTGCCTAATTATATTTACAGTTCGTCATGATAAAGAGTGAATGGGATTTCATTTCCTGTTCCAAGGCATACTTGACGTACCGTGCAACTTTCTCGGTCAAAAAAAGCCTCTTCACACTCCTAAATGGGTGGAAAAGGTCACGCAATGGTAAGAGGTCCATATCATCTTGTCCGCTTGGTAACGCAGAGGATGCGTCGATGTGAAGGTCTTGCACATCAGAGATGATAAGGGCAAGGCTGTCACAGATCTCAGCCATACACGACAGCTGCCAATCTAACGGTATACATCGTACCCACAACCCCATATGATGCGGCGTTTCTCGTCGAGTAAGGGCGATGGAAATATCGTTCCTTGAACAATACACCTTTGCTTCATCGTGGCACCTTTGCATTTCTGTGCGACAAACGAACTGGAGGAGTTGGGGGGTACGAAAGATAGTAGCCTGATTTGAGAATGCTATATCAATGTTCTTGAGGACAAGAGCGTCAATATAAGAGGCACTCCAAGTACTCGCTAACACCGTGGAATGCAATTCCATCCAGAGAGGGGAGAACGACGCGTCTTTGCGGCTCAGAAATGTTCTCCCCTGCGATGGAGCGAGAAATTGGGAAATTGAAGTAGAGGTGGAGCTTTTCGAGGAGGGTCATTGCAGCCAAGCAAATCATGAGAGCCTCCAGCGAGATATACCCACTATTCGGTGGGGCTTCAAGCTTAAGAGAAACGAGATTCTTGGCCGACAACAGAGGCCGCTGGAGCGCTGGAAATGCAACTCTGGTCAGGTAGAGGACACGTAAGCGCGGGAAAGGCCCCCCGAAAGATTCACTGGGAAGGATAAGTCCGGCCCCAGTTTGTGTCTCCAGCTTCAGGGTCTCTAGCAAGGGAAACAGTTGCCATGATAGTGTGGACAGCCTTTCCAACAGTGGAGTGGTCACATTCAGCTGGATTGAGAGTATGCGATCCGGATGTTGGAGCGCGGCAATTATATTGTCTTCATCTGTAGCAGACACCGGCAGAGGACTGGGACTCGAGAACGCGAGGTATCGCATGACGATAGGTAATCCAGGCCAACAGTCCAAGTTATCCTTGACAGGTGTCCCATAGGTGCAGAAAAGTTGCAGATCGAGAGAGCGGGGTGAATCGAAAACAATAGTTCGCCATCTTCGGCACACGTGGACAAACCTATGCCATTCCCATTGGTGACTTTGTGAAAGAGACACGGAGATGAGTCGATCAAGGCTGAATATTTTCAAAAGCACCTCATCTGGGAGCCTTTCAATTGCCACATGCTGAGATTATACTGTTCAGAGTGTAGGCAACGTGTTTGATTTATTTCTGGAAGAATGGCTCGATGATCTCCGAAACTAATTACAGAATCAGACTCGGCGCAACGAAAGGAGTCGATTGGCATATTTTTCATAATTTTAGGAGTTTTTTTGACATCCGGCCAATATTTTTGGGGTAAAAATACTGTAATATGGTAATTACAGGAATTCCGCTCGTGCAGATTAACTCTCAAGGTCACAAAGGAACATCCTATGCACTCTAGAAACACTCAGACTGAGTTTAGGTGCAAGAATAAAACATTTTCGAAACTGGATGGCTTTGCTTGTCCACAACTGTAGACCGGCTCAGCAAGACCCGTGCGTCCGCGTACCCCGTTGCTACGCCGTGCGGAATATAAGTAAGTCAGATTCAAAAAAAAAAAAAGACAAGTTAGACGCTCGGCTATCATTCAAACTTGAAGCCTCGACCTTGCCACCACCACTACGAGCATGTTATCCCGGCTCCTCACTCTATCCCCAAAGCTTCTCGTTCAGATCATCTCTTATCTTCCTTTTAAGGACATAATCTCCTGCCAGGCTTCCTGTCGTCATCTCAGCGGTGTGGTCAAGAACTCCTTTCTGCTGAAGTATCTCAAGGAAGCTGGCAGGATTGGCGTGTACGACCCATTAGACGCAGGATTCACCTTCCCTGAGCGCCTCGAGAGGTTGCGAAATTGGGAGAAGAGCTGGCAGAACCTCGATATACCCGAGACTTCCACCCGCATTACATTCGACCTCGACAATTGGTCCCCACTCATCGGTTCGTTGCATAACGGGCACTTAATCGTCACCGGTACCGATCCCGTCGTCTACGCCTACTCCGATATCTCTTCTCTCCCCAGCGCGCTACCCCTCGGCTGTATCGAGCGATGCAATTGGACTGAAGTCAGGGAAGGCGTGCTCCATGCGTTTGCGTTCGCTGACGAGTACGATCTTGTGGTCATAGTATCCACGTGCGTCGCTTTCCATGGCTTCCCACTGTCGACTGTTTTAATGTTCAAATTTATCATTTGTCTGTAGAGGCAATCGAGCAAATCCTGAGAGCCTAACTTACGATTTCGATCCTCAGCCTCCCACCATCGTCCTCAATGTCCACATGCTTACACTTTCTGAACCGACACCACATCGTCTTGCGAAGAACCCGGATCTTGAGATTTCTCTCAAATCAAGATTCGTTCTAGGCTGTACCCTTGATGCGCAGCTAGCCGAAAATTGCCTAGTCATACTCACGTGCCATGGATGGAGTTATGAATTCGACGAAATTCATCTTATATATTGGAGAGAAGGCACAGTCCATTGTGTAGGCGTGTTATCGTCCCTGAGAGACATAACTGACGAACAACTAGCTGCGTCGCAGCCCACCCAACACTTATTTCCCCCAAATCACCTTCCTTTCAGAAGACACCCTCGTGCTCGTTCAGAAACAAGGCAACGCCCTCGAGCTGTGCCAGATCACTTGGGGGGACTCGCCCAGTTTGGAAACGCACTGCGTACTTGTCCTACCAGCTCTGCAGCGGGGGATATCGTGCGTGATGGTAGAGTGCCAGGGCGACCAAGTCGTCGCCTCGCACGATCTTATCACGCGCTCCGGTCGCCTCCCCTTCGTCAGCGATCCGAACGCGACAGTGCTCTGCTTCACCCTCGGCTTCCGACAGTCCGTCGGCGGCTTCGATTACCTCCGATCTGTCTCCTTCTGGGTGCGGCGCTGCTCTCTATGCGAGTACGCCGCCCACGGGGTGAATCAAAAGTATTCGTGGGATGCGTGGGGACCATCGGTGACGCGATGGACGGATTGGGAGCACGGGCTGGCTCCATGTCGGCCGGGCGGCTCGCGCAGCGCGCTATTCCCCCTCCTGATCGAAGTAGGCGCGGGAAACCCGATCGTGATCCGGGACTTCCATCCGGAGCGTGTGCGGCGTGCTCTCGCACGGAGCAAGGGGCCGGCGTGGAACGAGGACCGATTGAAGGTGGTCACCGAGTCGAGCAAGATCGAGAAGGGAGACGAGTTTCTGAACGACATCGTCTCGTCGCTGCCTTACTGTGAGGCGACGAGCGAGAAGCGGTACGGGTATCACGAGGTGCTGATCGACGACGAGCGGATCGTGGGAATCACGGTGCGTGCCTTTTTGTCTTATCTTGAGACTTTCGCTCATGGTCGTTTTTTTCCTCTGATCCAGCGTGGCGACGACGAGGGAACGATAGACATCCACTTGATGATGTGATACTGTGAATGGGATCGAGGATTTTACTCTCCCGTCTCCGAACGACTTGACAGCCTGTGACCTGACCGACTACGTGGGTACGCTCTTTTCTTTACGTCGACAAAATGCTCTGCCGACTTTGTGGAACTGACGTTGGAGAGAGGGGTTGCGCCCCCAAGGACTCGTCGATGGGTTCAACCAAGGTTACTCTACGCACATGATCCGCTATATGTACTACTTGTCCCGTGACTTCCTCATCATGTGACCTCCGACCTCCTTCCCTATTCCAACGTCGAGGCAGGCCCAAGACATGCAAACCATCCTCTTACATGGCTTCGATTTCAGTTCGTTAGGTTTGAAATCTGGATGTTCGGCTCGCCCTACTTTGACATTGGTGCGTTTCACTCCACGAGGTGAATAATCGAGCGCTTCAAAGGTAAGTCATGATCCGCGTGCTAAACAACGTGGCCACAGTGACAATGCGGACTGGCCAACGTAGTCGGCCGCATGCCTCTGGCAACTGGCTATTCCCCCACAAACGTTCCTACACGAATGCCTGGGAGGGCCAGGATCCTTTCGGGAGAAGCACGCAGATAGGACTGGTTGTTCCGGGCTGACGCATGAGTCTGGGAAAGAAGGTTGTGGGCGGCTTCGTCCGATTAGAAAATTTGAGCGCAAGACAACCTTGGCTTAGTATACTATCATTACCTTGCTGCTTGCAGCAAGGTCTCTTGGCCGACCAATTTTCTCCTTTTGCGGTTAGATCATAGTGACCGCCATCACGCATCGTATGTCGGCGTGACTGTGACGCCGGATATCCGGTTTCGTCCACCGGATCTTCTGGTGGACGAAACCGTTAAATCATGTGTCTGTCGACATCGTTTCGTTGGATCTGCGATGTAGCAATAGAATCACAGTTCGATTTGGCAGCAGCAAGGTCTACGCCAACGCAGTTGGAGTTTCCTAGTGTATCATCGCACCGTGAGGACCTATCAATCGTGAGTCACGGAAGTCACATCACGCCGGCAAGCCATTTTCATTCTCCGCTCTCGTGAGGGCAACGGTACTTGTCTGCCACGCGACGCGTCTCACGATTAGGTAAACAAGGATTGAAATTCCGCTTTCGCCCGAGCGTGACATCTCACGAAAGAGAGGCAAAGCAAAGCACTCAATGATTAATGTATCTTTTACCCTCAAACCACCTGTGATCGCATTGTATACTCTATTAGAAGTGTATTGTAGAAGAACTAATGGAGAGGGTTGCAAATAGTGGAGAAATTAGCAGACTCACGATTGATAGGTCGTCACGGTACGTGATAGTATGCCGAGCTAAGCACGGCTGATAATATTACATACACATAGCATCCCTATTTATACTGTACATGACTGCATAGAATGACTGAAGTGTTTGTGTTGGCATTTAGTGAACTAGGACGTCCCATATGTCGTCCTTCTCCCTCCATTGAGCAGGGACGAGACCTTGAACGTGGAAGCGTCCGCATAGGAAGTCAATCACAGGAGGCCACTCGCGAGCTGAACAAGATCGGCGCCTTTACCGCCGTGCGGAGGTTGGTGTAGATGGCGTTGAGGACGTCCTGGACAAAGGGGAGCTCAGAAGAGGCGCGAAGGCCTGGCCAAAGAACGAGCTTCCAGGGAAGATCGCCGACACGAAGCGTCAGAGAAGGCAGCGGTGGGTGCGAGGCGGTGTAGATGGGTGGTGCGATGGTACAGTTTCATCCCAAGCGAAAGTGTAGACAGGAAACAAGGAGGGAGAAATTGGTAACAGGAGAAGACTTCAGTCACGGGTGACGCTGGGCTCCGGATCGCTGGACGGCTTCGGAAATCGCAGGAAACGCTTCAGTTATCACCCCGAGTGCTTAGAAGAGGAAACGTGAGGGAATGACTATGATTACAGTGCGAGCATAGGGAGTTGATATACATGAGAGGGAAGGAATGCGATAGTAAGAATCACAAGTGAAGTACACAACAATGCAAGACACAGGGAATAGTGACAAGCGTGGCTTGAGAGTCATAGTAAAGCGGTGTGGGAGGTGTGCGGTTGCGCGGCTTGAGGGAGGTGAGTGAGAGTAAGAATGGAAAGGCGTGGGAAGCGTCTGAGAGCGTGGATTTCATGCGCAAGTCGGGAGTGGTCCTTTCAGGGGGTTCGGCGAGAAAAGTCGGTCACAGCCGTGAGTTTTGGGAGTGGAAACGCATGTCATTTACGCTGCAAGGGGGGGAAGGGGACAGAGCGCAGGACGGGAGAGGGCGAGAGGGGGGGAGAGGGGGGAGGAGATGCGGGAGGGGGAGAGAGGTGGAGCGGAAGGGGGGGAAAGTGGTCGGGGGTGACTAGGCTCGATCACCTTCGCACCTGGTAACACTCCTGTGGCCATTAAGATATAGTTGACGTGGGGTGCAACTTTCTCGGTCAAAAAAAGCTTCTTCACCACACTGAATTGGCGGAAAAGCTCCGACATTGGTAAGGGGTCCATATTACCTTGCCCGCTTTGCAACGGAGAGGATGCATCGATGTGAAGGTCTCGCACACCAGCGATGATAAGGGAAAGATTGTCGCAAATCTCGGCCATACACAACAGCTGCCAATCTAATGGCATACATCGCACCCGCAACCCCATACGATGTGGCGCTCCTTGTTGAGTAAGGGTGATGGAAATATCATTCTCTGAACAATACATCTTTGCTTCATCATGCCATCTTTGCGTTTCTGTGCGATAAACGAACTGGAGGAGTTGGGGAGTATGAAAGATAGTGGCCTGATTGAAGAAAGCTATATCGATGCTCTTGAGAACAGGAGCATCGATCCCAGATAGGAGGCACTCCAAGTACTCGCTAGTACCGTGGAAAGCAAATTCATCCAGAGAGGGGAGGACGACGCGTCTTTGCAGCGCAGAAATGTTCCCCCTGCGATGGAGCGAGAAATCGGGAAATTGAAGTGGAGGTGGAGCGTTTCGAGGAGGGTCATTGCAGCCAAGCAAATCATGAGCGCTTCCAGAGAGATATGCACACTATTCGGTAGGGCGTCAAGCTTAAGAGAAACGATATTCTCAGCCGACAATAGAAGCCGCTGGAGCGCTGGAAATGCAATCCTGGTCAGGTGGAGGACACGTAAGCGCGGGAAAGGTCCCCCGAGAGATTCATTGGGAAGGACAAGTCCGGTCTCAGTTTGTGTCCCCAGCTCCAGGGTCTCTAGCGCGGGAAACGGCTGCCGCGCTAGTGTGGCCAGCCTTTCCAACAGTGGAGTTGTCACATTTAACTGGATTGCGAGTATGCGATCCGGATGTTGGAGCGCGGCAATTATATTGTCTTCATCTGCAGCAGCTTTTGGCAGAGGACTGGGACTTGAGAACGCGAGGTATCGCACGACGATAGGTAATCCAGGCCAACAGTCCAAATTATTCTTGACAGGTGTCCCATAGGTGCAGAAAAGTCGCAGATCGAGAGACAGAGGTGAATCGAAAATGATATATCGCCATCTTCGGCACACATGGACAAGCCTATGCCATTCCCATGGACGACTTTGTGAAAGGGACATGGAGACGAGCCGATCAAGGCTGAATATTTTCAAAAGCAACTCATCTGGGAGCCTTTCAATTGCCGCAAGCTGAAAAATATTCCCCGCTATGCACAAGCCAACTGTTATTGCATGTGCTGCGGGGAGTACCCTTAGGAGTTGCTCACCTGGTTGTTCACGAGCAAGGGCAGCGGAAAGTACCGATATCAGCCAAGCGGCGATCAGCAAATACAGCGTTGTAACATAGGTGATTGTGCTCATAACAAGTAATGGGACAAATGAAGGACGGTCAATCCCGGGCCTTTCAGCATGCCTATTTGGGGATTCGCAAGTGTTAAATCAGCGCATGTAGGCCTCCGCAATAAAACTAGTAAGAGATGTAAAGATTTGAGGTGTCCCACAGTAATAGACGGGGGGTGCCCGCCGAACAGAATAATATGTCCGTCTAACTACTTGCGTGCTTAAGTACAATACGAGTGTGTAGACTTGTTTATCTTATCAATGCACCCGGAGCACCATCGGAGCGATCACATGTGATTCCGAGTTTACCCGAGTGCCCCTACGAGCATCCGGTGCACTTCCGTCGCGCTCCGCTCCGCTACCCCTCCGGTAGTGCGCTCCGCTCGCACGCTAATCTGCTGGCGCCGGATTGCCCCCTAACACTCCCCTTCAAACCGGTGCTAGCCCCATCTCAATGGTGTGCTGCCGGTGCTTTGGGCGTGGTAAGGCTTTCGTCAACACATCGGCTGTCTGCTCTGGGTCGCGGCAGCTTTGTATTTGCACCACGCCTTGCCGTACTAGATTCCTGATCCAGTGGTATTTTACTTTTATGTGCTTGGTCCGTTTGTGGAACAAGGGATTCTTGGCCAGGGCTACTGCCCCTTCGTTGTCGCAGAAAATAACTGTGGGTAACTCTTGGGGGAATCCTAATTCCTCATATAGAGTTCTCAACCCGCATGCTTCTCTCGCTGCTTCGGATGCTGCGACGTACTCGGCCTCTGTAGACGACAAAGCTATAGTCATCTGTTTCTTTGACTTCCAGGAGATTGCTCCTCCTCCGGTTATAAATACATAGCCGAACGTTGACTTACAACCGGCCGTGTTGGCGTATGCCGCGTCGACAAAGCCATGAAATACAATTGGTCCCGCCGGCATCCTCTTGTAGGTTATGCCGTAGTCTCTGGTTCCAGATAAATAGCGCAGCACTCGCTTTAATGCCACCGTGTGCTGCATGCTGGGGTTCGATGTAAACGACGCAAGCTTACTCACTGCGTGTCCGATGTCTGGTCTCGTCGCGTTTGCCACGAATTGCAATTCTCCCAGCAACCTAGCATAGGAGTTGCTTCGGTTCCCTTCAACGCCGTCTGGGTTAGGTACTAACATTATGTTAGGGTCCAATGGCATTCCTACAGGGTTCGCGTGTTCCATACCCTTGCTTTTGAGGATAGACTCAATGTAGTGCTTCTGGGATATGGTAATGGAACTTTCTGTTCTTTTGATCTCGATGCCAACGATCCTTGATGGCTCGCCCATGTCTGTTAATTCCCATTCGGAGCGCAGATCATCTTTCATGCGGTCCATGAGATCTTGGGTTGTAGCGAACAGCAGTAGGTCATCTACCCACACTGTTATTATCGCGAAATCTTCGCCTTGGCGCATAATATACATGCACGGATCATGGTCTAATCTCCTGTATCCATGTTTCCTGAGTCTGTCATCAAACACTATGTTCCATTCGCGTCCGGCCTGCTTTAGGCCATAGAGACTTTTCTCTAATAGGCACACTCGCCCTGTTCCGTCGTTGAAACCTTCGGGCTGTTTCATGTAGACACGCTCTCGCAAAATGCCATTGAGGTACGTGCCCTTGACGTCCATCTGCTGGATCAACAATTTCTTTGTTGGAGCCATTGCTAATATAGCCCTCATGGTCTCCATGTGCATGACTGGTGAATGCGTCTCGACATAGTCATGTCCTGGTCTCTGGGAGCAACCTTTGGCTACTAGTCGCGCTTTGAACTTCACGACGTTGCCGTCCTTGTCCCGTTTCTTGGCGAATACCCACCTGTTCGCTATGGGCACGACGCCTTCTGGCTTTTCCACTAGTTTCCAGGTACCCATCTGGTTCAGCTGGTCTAGTTCCCTTTTTATTGCGCCTTCCCACTCTGGCCATTCTGAGGACTGCTTTGCCTCCCTTAGACCGTTGGGTTCATCACCTGAGACTGCGGAGTGCGCGAATTCTGCCTCTAGTGGTATTATGTTGGTGTTGCTTTCTTCCTCTTCTTCTGAGTCAGAGAAGGGATCAGCTAAGTGTTTGTAGTCGGTACGTTTACCCCTTGTTCTTCTGGGTTCGTCCTGACCACTTGTCTCGTCCAGATGCTCGTATTTCCTCTTTAAGCTATCGTGCGGGCTATTCCGTGTGCTATCAGGATGGGTGCTCCGTGCGTTGTCGAGTACGTGGGGCAGAGTATTGTCCGATTCTCTCGAGACAATCCTGTGTACGTCCGGCGGTGCACGTGCATTACCCTCGTGTGCGCGTGAATTCTCTCCCATTCTTCGCATGCCTCCCTCCGGCTCCCCTTCACGCGTAGGATCGGGCGTTACCCCGATTTCTTCTGACGGCGTGGGGTTCTCTGGTAGGGTAAGGAATCTGTAGTTTCTGGAACTGAGTACTTTGCGCGACTGCGCGCTGTAGTATTCAACTGAGCTCGAACTGTCGTCATATCCGACGTATGCTCTTCTTTGTGATTTAGGCAACATCTTTCGCTTGACGTTCTGGCCTTGTAACATCACCCATACTGGTGCGCCGAATTCTCTGAGATGCGACACGTTTGGTTTTTTGTTGCACCATCTTTCGTATGGTGTGGAATCTGGGACTGCCGTTGTGTACGAACGATTTCGCACGTACGCTGCGTGTTTCACGGCCTGTTCCCAAAGGAATTCCGGCAATTTTGAGGCGGTAAGCATCGCTCTCGCAAGCTCTACGAGGGTGCGATTCATTCTCTCCGCGACGCCGTTCTGAGCTGGGGAATATGGTGCCGTCAACTGGACTTCTATGCCCTGCTCGTTGCACCATGCGCGGAGGTTGTGATTGACAAACTCCTTTCCGTGGTCGCATCTTATAGCGCGCGGCGACTTGCCGTTCGCTTTAAGGTGCGCGACATAATTCTTTACATGTTGCGCGGCTTCGCTTTTAGCCTTCAGGAAGTACACAGTGACATTCCTGGAGCAGTCATCGACGAAAAGGATATAATATTGTCGACCGTTTATGGAGTTGACGTCATACTTCCCCCAGAGATCCATATGTGTGATTTCTCCGGGTTTGGTCGCGCGTTGCGACACAGGATGGTATGGCTCCTCTGACTGCTTTGCTTCTGTACATGCTTGGCAGTCTGGCTTGGGCGACGATTTGTCTACTTTGAGCCCATTGACTAGGTTTTTGTCCAGTAATCGCTGGATGCCTCTGTAACTGATATGACCGAAGCGTCTGTGCCAGGTCTCCCAGTTTGGTGCCCTTGACGTGCTTGTGTATGAGCACGGCTTTGTAGAGTACTGGGTGGATTGGTTAGGCATAATGAAGCTTAGCTTCATGCGGTAAAGATTGCTGCACGTCTTTGTGCCTGATGCAATTTCTTCACCGTTTTTGGTGACGAGTGTGAGTGTGCCGTTTCCTAACGTGCACGTCCACCCATCTCCCTCCCATCTTCCTAGGGAAAGTAGACTGGTCTTGTTTGTAGGGACATATAGCACGTCATAGAGGCGTAGAGTATATCTACGCCCTTTGTGAATAGATTGCAATAGAATCGTGCCTCGTCCTTTTGCGCGCGTCTGCACATTCCCCACACCTGTGACAGGTATGTCCTCAGTGGGGTTGAATGTAATGAATGCGTCACGTCGATTTGTTACGTGTGATGTTGTCGCACTATCCGCCAACCAATCATAAAGGGAAGCAGAATTGTTATTGGAAGTATCAAGCGACGTATCGTAACACTCGTACTCGCCTCCCTCTGAGGCACCTACATCCATCATATCGTCAACCACATCTTTCAACCCGTCACTGGTCATGTCGTTGACTGCGTCAATAAGCCCGTCGTTGGCCATGTCGTGCGTACCTATGGCCACTCCGAGCTCCCCTTTGAACTCGTCAGAGTAGAACGCAACTTCTTGCGCCTCCTCAATGAAAGCTGTGTCCACTGCGGCGGCCATGGTAGTCTCCTCCATAGCTTCGTTAGCCTTTTCAGTGCGCTGACGCTTCTGCGTGGCTGAATTGGAGTTGGGGGTACTCCCCGTCCTCTTGTTGGCGTTGTTGCCTTTATTGTTGCCAGGTTTGCCATTGCCCCCCCAGCAGTTCGCCTCATCGTGGCCATGCTTGCCACACAAGGTGCACTTGTTCTGGCCGAGGAATCGACAGTCTTGGGTGTTGTGATTGTCTCTGCCGCAATGTTTGCAATGCAAACCATCACGCTGGGAACGTCCGGACCCCTGATTAGCCGCGCCACGATTGTTCTGGCCTTTCCCACGTGCATTGCGGGGCGGTAGGGTCTGACGCTTCCTAATATTGCGGCGCTCTGCCTCTTCAATGATAATGCCAATGAGCTGTTGGGCGTTAATATTGCCCTTAGCATCTTTCTCGTGGGGACGCCCGACGTAAGAGTCAGTAAATACGTCCCAGGAGTGGGGGAGAGAACCAGCTATGGTTCCTTTGAAGACTTCTTCAGAGATCATAAACCTGCGATCGCCGTTAGCAATATGATTTATACGCTCCCAGTTCCTTTTGAGTTTGTTTAGGTGATCAGCTATATTGTCGCCATCCGCGGCAATGATGTTGAAGAAGTTGCGCATGTAGGTAGTGATCGTAAGGTGTCCCTTAGTGGCGTGGATAGCTTCGAGGTTGGACCACGCCTGCTGAGCGGTGGTCGTACGACTGACATGTACCGTCTGAGATGTCGTGAGATTGGTGGTGATGAGCATCTTTGCGAATTTATCGTTGAAGGCCCAATTTTCCGCACCGACCGGGTCGACGTTCGAGTCTGGTTGAGCGATGGTGCCAAAAGCATAACCCTCGACACCGCACAAGCCCATAATGAGGGTCATAGATTCGCTCCAGTTTAACCAGTTGCCTTGACTGAGATGTTCCAAGCTGCTGGTGAGAGATGCGAAGTTGGCAATGCTGACACGAGTGATGGAGGGGATAGGGTGATTGGGGACAGCAGCGGTAGTGTTTCCTGTCGTAGTAGTGTTGCCAGGGCCCGGAGCGGGCTGAGTAGTAGCAGAGCCAGGGGGAGCAACACTAGTCATAGTAGCAGTATGAGTCTCTGGTGGTGTTGGCGACGCTGGTGGGGATGAGTAAGATAGGAGCTCAGATAGTGGTGCCAGTATTCTGGAGATTTGATGGTTGTGATAAGAGGACTGCGTGTTGGGCAATGTGCGTGCTTGGCTTTGGTGCACGCGAGTATGACTCCGAGTGATTTCGAGAAGAAGCAAGTAGTAGTAGAAGTGGAAGTCGATTTTTTAGATATGGGGCACAGGGCCCATAACCTGTAAAGATTTGAGGTGTCCCACAGTAATAGACGGGGGGTGCCCGCCGAACAGAATAATATGTCCGTCTAACTACTTGCGTGCTTAAGTACAATACGAGTGTGTAGACTTGTTTATCTTATCAATGCACCCGGAGCACCATCGGAGCGATCACATGTGATTCCGAGTTTACCCGAGTGCCCCTACGAGCATCCGGTGCACTTCTGTCGCGCTCCGCTCCGCTACCCCTCCGGTAGTGCGATCCGCTCACACGCTAATCTGCTGGCGCCGGATTGCCCCCTAACAAGAGAACATGGACATACTGGTGAGGAGAGTTCATCGTTGGAGTCCGAGTCGACCTGCAATGCCTCGGATGCCTGGCCGCACGTGAGTGATTGAAGCGTTCACGTGACAGACACGTTCGCAGTGTGCACCGCCAAAATTCAAAAGTGGCGATTTTAAAAAAAATTCGAACTGCCGTGCATGCCAAAATCGTGAAGACCAAGTGCAAGCCGTGAGATATATTTAATAATCTGATCTTCCGCTGGCATGAATTTTCCGTGCATATGGCCACGTCTGCGTGCGTCCATTTCGTTCCGTTCCTCCTCAGGATCAACCCAACTGAAGCAAGCACCGTCGGACATTTTGTACCTCGCTTACGGTCTCACAAGCCCCCTTCCCTAGTCTCTTTCTATATCGTCCCAATCTACTTGCCTACCCCCTCTCTTTCCTTCTTAGTTCGCTCTCCCGTACCCGGGTACACCACCCCCACAGACTGGGTCCCAGGCATGGGCTCGCCCCTCTGTATTCTATGCGTCGATATAACTGACGAAGGACCGCATACTTGGGGATCACGGCCCTGGCGACCCGCCCCTGGTGTCGCATGTACGCCTCTTCCTCCCAGTCTGATTTGCCTCCATAACTGGCGATTTGACTGTCATTTGTCATGGGAGAGTTCCGGGGAGTCCAAATTGTAGGACCATGCGATTCTCTCACCCGCTCGCATTGCTTCCAGATTGCAAGCGATCCGAATGCGATGGCACTGCGGTTTACTCTGAGATTCTGACAAGTCATTGGTGCCTTGATTGCGTCCGTTCTTCCTCTTCTGGGTACAGCGCTGCTTGCTATGCAAGTACGCCGCTTGCCGCGGGCGATAAGAAGTACTCCTGGTACGTATAAGGCCTAGTTGTGACGTGCTGAATAGACTAATGTGGGCCGTGTCCCTGTCGGCCGGGCGGCACTTGCAGCATGCTGTTCCCTCTCCTGATTGAGGTAGGCAATGGAAGCCCCATCGTCATCCACGACTTCGACCAGGAGCTCGAGTGTCGTACTCTCGCTCGAAGAAGGATCTGCCATGGGACCAGGGCCGATTGAAGGTGGCTACCGAGTCGAGCAAGATCGAGAAGGGAGACGAGTTTCTGAATGATATCGTCTCCTCGCTGCATTACTGTGAGGCGACGAGTGAGAAGCGGTACGGGTATCACGAGGTGCTGATCGACGACAAGCGGATCGTGGGAATCACGGTGCGTGCCTTTGCCTATCTTGAGACCTCCGTTCATGGTCGTTTCATCTGATCTAGCGTGGCGACGACGAGGGAACGATAGACATCCACTTGACGATGTGATACTGTAAATGGGATCGAGCATTTACTCTCCCGTCTCCGAACGACTTGACAGCCTCCTGTGACCTGACCGACTACGTGGGCACGCCCTTTCTTCGCGCCGACGGATGCTCTGCTGACTTGTGGAACTGATGTCGAGGCAGGCCAAGACATGCATTCATATATGACTTTGATTTCAGTTTGTTAGGTTTGAAATCTGGTTGTTCGGCTCGCCCTACTTGACATAGGCGACATTTCACTTCACGAGGTGAATAATCGAGCGCTTAAAAAATCATGACCCGCGTGCTGAACGACGTGGCCACAGTGACAACACGGACTGCCCAACGTAGTCGGCCACATGCCTCTGGCGACTGGCTATTCCCCACAAACGTTAGTACAGGAATACCTGGGAGAACCAGGACCTTTTCGGGAGAAGCATGCAGATAGGATTAGTTGTTAGGCCGATGCAAGGACATGTAGCGAGGGAGTCTGGGAAAGAAGGTTGTGGACGGGTTTCTCCGATTAGAAAACTTGAGCGCAAGACGATCTTGGTTCAGCATATGCCGAGCTAAGCATGGCTAGTAATTACATACACATAGCATCCCTACTTACAGTACATGACTATATAAAATGACCGAGAGTTTGTATTAGCAGTTAGGACGTCCCATCCGTTGTCCTCTCGAGCAGGGGCGAGACCTTGAACGTGGAAGCGTCCGCATAGGAAATCTATGCGCAAGAGGCCCTCGGGGGGCTGAACAAGATCGGAGCCAACGCGCCGCTGGAATGCCTGGGTGATTGCCGCCTCAGTGTACTCGTTCGTGGGATTGTACTCATCGGGATCGACTGGCCTGCAGAGATTGGCATAGATAGCAGTGAGGACGTCTTCGACGGTGGCAACGGTGTTCGTAGAGGAGAGGCGAGGGTCTGGCCGAACAATGGTCCGCCAGGGAAGACCACCGACACGATGTATCATGGAAGGCAGCGGCGGGTGTGAGGCAGGTTCGGCGAGAAGGGTCGGTGAGAGATGTGGGGTAACCTGGGAGTAATGGCAGCGCATGTCCTATCGCAGGCTTGGCGCAATAGGCCGGAGATGGAGGCAGTGCGAATCACAAATCAGATTCAGGCCCGATTACTTTCGCATTTGGTAACACCCGCATAGCCAATTCGTCCTTCAAGGTCAAGACACGCTTGACGAGTCGTGCAACGTTCTTGGTCAAAAAAAGCCTCTCCACATTACTGAACGGGCGGAAAAGGTACAAGAGTGATATGGGTACCCTTCCATCTCGTCCGCTTGATAACGGAGTAGGTGCATCGATGTGAAAATCTCGCACACTAGAGATGATACGAGAAAGTTTGTTGCAGATCTGGGCCATACAGAACAGCTGACAAAATAATGACACACATTGCACCCGCAACCCCATACAATACGGCGTTCCTTGTCGAGTAAGGGTAATGGAAAGACCGGCCCTTGAACGATACATCATTACTTCATTATGCGAGCTGTGCGTTTCTGTGCGACAAATGAACTCGACGAGTTGAGAGCCATTAAACGAGGTGGTCCGATGGGAGAATGTTATGTCGATATCCTTGAGAATAGGGGCGTCGATTCCAGATAAAAGGCGCTCCAAGTACTCGCTATCACCGTGAAATGTAAAATCTTCCAGAGTGGGGAGGACGGCGCGTTGTTGCGGCGTGGGGTCGTTTCCTCCTGGGATGGGGCGGGAAGTCCGGGGAAGGAAATGGAGGCGGAGCGCTTCGAGGCGGGTCATCACGGACAAGCAAATGATGAGAGCCTCCGGCGAGATATATTCATTACTTGGTAGGTCTTCAAGCTGAAGAGAAATGAGGTTTTCGGCCGACAATAGAAGCCGTTGGAGCGCTGGAAATGCAATCCTTGCCACGTGGAGGACGCGTAGGCGCGGAGAAGGTCCACCGAAACATTCACTGGGAAGAGTGAGTCCGGTCTCAGTTGTCGCAAGCTCCAGGTGTTCGAGAGTAAGAAACGGCTCCTGCGCTAGTGTGACCAATCTTTTCAACAGCGGAGTTGTCACAGTTAGCTGGATGGAGCATATGCGATTCGGATGCTGGAGCGCGGCAATTATGTTGTCTTCATCCCCGGCAGCCCATGGCGGAGGACGCAGGGGCGCGGTAATTATGTCGTCTGTATCCCCGATAGCTGGTGGCAGAGGGCTCGGACTTGAGAACCCTCCGTATTGCACGACGATAGGTAATGCTGGCCAATAGTCCAAATTATCCTTGATAGGTGTCCCATAGGTGCAAAAAAGTTGCAGATCGAGAGAGAGGGGTGAATCGAAAATCACAATTCGCCATCTTCGGCACACGTGGACAAGTCTGTGCCATTCCCACTGGCGGCCTCGTGAAAGGTCCAAGGAGACGAGCCGGTCAAAGATGAATATTTCCATAAGAACGTCATCGGGGAGCTTTTCAATTGCCGCGTGCTGAGAAATACTCCCTGCTATGCGTAAGTCAATCAACATTGTTCACACTCGGCGTGGGGCATACCTTTCTGGGGTGGTTCATTTGATAATTCATGAAGGAGGGCAGGCGTGAGTTCCGAGTCGGTCGTATCTCCCTCGGAGCCGGATGCCCCATCTGCCGATATCGCCAAGTTATCGGTGAGAAAATGCAGGGTTGTTGCATGGATTATACTGATAGGAACAACTGGGACGAATGGAGGGGCATCTTTCTCTCCAGAACGCCTATTTCGGGGTGTATAAGTGTCTTGCTGATCCAACTTGTAAGGGTCATAGACGTACCGGAGAGAGGTCATGGTTGGGTCGAAGCTGACTCAAGCACCGCAGCCGCTGTTATCCTTATATCAGATGTTCAGGAAGCTGTTGCCAGCATGTTGCCCTAATCTGTCCAGGCGCAGTATGGCCTGGCCTGTGAACGACTGAAGGACGCATACTGCGTACACGTGTACCTGACCAACTGGTTGGTCACACTCTATACGGATCTGGACGACCTGTGCGCGCGGTAGAACGCGCCGGTGAGTCCGAAGGGAGAAAGTGTACGAGGAAGTGGGGAACGGGAGATGCCAGCACCAGCACTTGAGCATGATTTCCCACCCTCCCGAGTGTCTCCGAGACTTCTACTGTACGCGCATCACATTCGGCTTCGACATCTGGTCCGCACTTGACTGTCGTTGATGCCGCCTATTCCAATATCTCATCTCTTACCCGTCCGCTGGTACCACTTTATTTCATTGAGCGAGGCAATCTGAGGGAGGGAGTGCTGCATGGGTCTGCGTTTTCACGAGTATGATCTCGTTATGATAGTTTTCAAGTGCGCCTCTTTCCATGAGTTCGCACTGTCGCCTGCTTTAATGTTCAAGTTTAACATTTGTCCCTAGAGGCGATCCAGCAGATGCTGCCAGTGAGAACCTATCCTATGATTCTATCTTCTGATTTCGATCCTCAGCCTCCCACCATTGTCCTCGATGTCCACGTTTTCACGATTTCTGAATCGACAGCACGTCCTGTTGCGAAGCTATCTTCTCCGAGAGACATGACTGACGACAACCCCGCTGCGTCGTAGCCCGCCCAATACTTATCTCTCCCAAATCACTTTCCTTTCCGAAGACACCTTCGTGCTCATGCAGAAAGAGGCCACGCTTTCGAACCGTGCCAAATCACTTGGGGGGACTCGCCCGGTTTGGAAACACTGCGTGCTTGTCCCGCCAGCTCTGCAGCAGGGAATATCGTGCATAGTTGTAGAGTGCCAGGGCGACCAAATCGTCGCATCGCAGGACCCTTTCACGCGCTCCGGCCGCCTCCCCTTCGTGAGTGATCCAAACGGGGCAATGCTCTGCTTCACCCTCGGCTTCCGACAATCCGTCGGCGGCTTCGATTACCTCGGATCATTCTCCTTCTGGGTGCGGCGCTGCTCTCTATGCGAGTACGCCGCTCGCGGGGGGAATCAAAAGTATTCTTGGGATGCGTGGGGGCCATCGATGACGCGCTGGACAGATTGGGGGCACGGGCTGGCTCCATGTTGGCCGGGTGACTCACGCAGCGCGTTATTCCCTCTCCTGATCGAGGTAGTGTAAGGCGAGACATGCCGTTACGCTCGGAATGAGGTGCTTCGGAGCGCCTGTGACACCTAATCCGTTCCTCTTCTCCACATGCATCCTAGGTCCCCACACATCGCCGCTTTATCTGACACCTACACTACCATCATTCTTCTTGTTTGTGCCTCAGTCGTAATATCGTTAACACACCCTAGTATATAAGCTACAGTAAAAGCCCTGTGGAAGGCGAGTGAAGTAAAGCTATAACCGTATAGGACTTCCTCCTCGTTAAGCAAACGTGTCGACGTGAATCCCTTTCCCCTTGTTTCTCTCCCTTTTCTATCTGTGCTCCTGTCCCATTTTCTCAAACTCACACGTGCGTTAGTCGCACGCACTTCAGTAGGCACGGGAAACCCGATCGTAATCCGGGACTTCCATCCGGAGCGAGTGCGGCGTGCTCTCGCGCGGAGCAAGGGACCGTCGTGGAACGAGGGCCGATTGAAGATGGTCGCCGAGTCGAGCAAGATCGAGAAGGGAGACGAGTTTCTGAACGATATTGTCTCGTCGTTGCCTTACTGTGAGGCGACGAGTGAGAAGCGGTACGGGTATCACGAGGTGCTGACCGACGACGAGCGGATCGTGGGCATCACAGTGTGTGCCTTTCCTTCGCTCATGGTCATTTCCTCTGATCTAGCGTGGCGACGACGAGGGGACGATAGACATCCATTTAATGATATGATCTCATAAATGGGATCGAGCATTTACTCTCCAGAACACCCGTCTCCGAACGACTTGACAGCCTGTGACCTGAAGACAGGGGTTGGGGTGGTGTCCCTTGCTCTAGGATCCGTGTGCTACCTGTCCCGTGACTTCCTCATCATGTGACCTCTGACCTCCCGCCGTCGCCTCTAAGTTATTCTATTCCAATGTTCCAACCGAAATATCTGCGAGTGCCAAGGACCTTTTGTGAGAAGCATGATAATTAGAATAGTGGTTTCACGCAGATGCCATAGCGTGCTTGTGAGGGGGAAGTGTGTTGGACGTTGACGCCTCAACGTCATATGACATCACGAAGTCGTGCTACTGAACGGATACATACCAATACCAAGCAGTATAAATACGCGCCTCTAACTCCCTATCCCCTCAGTTGGTTCTATATCATCCACTGAGGGGTAAGCACTATACGTCGATATCATGATTACCTCGCACTAACCATACCATAGCTACGTCTAGGTATTTATATAATATTAGTTGGTTCTATATCATCCACTGAGGGCTACGTCTAGTTTAACAGGTTATGGGCCCTGCTGCCCGCTCGTGAACTACGACGCCCAGACCTCTAGCCGTGCCCGCCAACTTCTCTGAGCTCCCTGTTACTCCTTGATCACACTCCTCTTGCCCTCCATGGCCCCCACTACTCGAAGCGCTGCCACTCCTGGCCCCGCCCAGGGTCCTCTTGATTCTACTCAGACCACTCCAGCTGTCACTACTCCCACTACTCCCACTCCAAATATTGGCGACACCATGATCACGGAGCGCTACCTCACAGACCCTGGCTGGCCTAGCGGCTTGATTCTCGAGCTCACAAAGTCCAACTGGGCAGAATGGAGCCGCCGTCTTGAACTCCTCGCTACCAGGACGGGCTTCACCAAGTGGCTGAACGGCTCTCTCAGATGCCCTGACGAAAAGGTTCACCCTAAGGCGGCGTGGATCTGGGAATCAAATGACGACTCCCTTCGCGCCTTCATTCTCGAACACATCTCGATAATCGACTTTGGCCTCGTCAAGGGACTCAAAACCTCCCACGCAGTGTTCGAAGCCCTACGCGCACGCCATGAACGGCTGGGGCTTTACGCCCAAGTCCTTCTCCTCAAAAGGGGCCTGGACATACGCTTCGAGCTAAACACGCCGCTCAGCAATACTGTTTCAGAGATCCGGCAGATACACGAACGGATCTGCGCCATGGGGCCCATTGATCACGACAAACTCTTCTCTGTACTCCTGATCAACGCACTTGGCGATAACTTTAGCCACCTTCAAACGTCCTTCCAGACACTGGCAGACGATCCAGCATTCTCCTCCGATATGCTGATCAAGCGAATTGACACCGAAGAAGCTATGATAGCCCGCCGATCGGAGCAGCTTCCCAACTCAGCTTCAGCCTCTGCTTTCCCTGCCAACGCCACGAAAGACAGGCGCAAACTCGTTTGCTCGAACTGTAAGCGGACTAATCACGCCTCGGATTTCTGCATCCTGCCTGGAGGGAAGATGGCTGGCCGGACTATTGAGGAGGCCCGCGCAGCTCAAAGAGCTGCCCTGGGTAAGCCCCCCGAGGATCGACACCACAAGCGCATGTAGCCACAACGGCCACTGTCAGTGCGGACGCATCGACCGCATCGGCGGCACCCCCCTCTGTCATCGCCAGCACCACCCCCGCCTCGCAGCCCTCATCCTCGATCGTCATTAACGGCTTCTCTTACGTTCTGGAAAATCCGAATACTCCTCCTCCCGATCATCAGAATCAGATCTCCGCCCACATCGCTACTGCGAACTCGCTCATCAATGACGGTGACATGTACGAGTACCACGCTTTTCTTGCCTGTGAGGACAACCCCTCCGTCGTTTCGGTCAACTGGGACAACTACTCTGTGCCGGTGGATCTCACGCAAATCAAGTGCGAAGCCCTTGCTTCCTCAAGCGCGAGATCCTCCCCCGCTCAGCTACTCAGTTGCCCCTTCACTTTCGACACTGGCGCCACATGTCACATCTCACCCGAACAATCTGATTTCCGCTCCCTCAAGGCGATCCCCCCTCATCCTGTCAAAGGACTGGGCGGTGCATGCGTCTATGCAGTGGGCATCGGATCGATCGATCTTTGCATAGCAAAAGGGCGCAAACTTACCCTCCAGAACGTGTTATTCATCCCTGCTTCGACGATCCGGCTTATCTCCGTACTGTCCCTCAATCGCGGCGGAAACTACACTAGTCATTTCGACGCCACCTCCTGTTGGGTGACGGACAAAGCCGGATCGACGATCGCCCGCGGTGTCGTGTCTGACGCGCGGAGCTTATACGTCCTTTCCACCACTGCCCCACTCGTTACACACTCCAAACCGCAAAACACTGCAGCCAGCGCAAATTACGCGAAGTGGGTACCTGACCTCGAAACCTGGCACCGACGCCTCGGCCACTGCAACCCCCAAACTATTCTTGACATGGCTCGGGGCTCAAACGTTGAAGGTATGCCTACCAATTTATCCACTATTCCCGCCAAATGTGAACACTGTATCCTGGGCAAGCAAACTCGAACCCCTGTACCGAAGACACGTGAGGGCACGAAAGCCACGAAGAGACTTGAGCGCGTGTACGTTGATTTGTGTGGACCAATGTCTGTTCCCTCTCGTTCCGGCCGCTTGTACTCGATGAATATTATAGACGACTTCTCGAACTATGTTTGGAGCCTTCCCTTGAGAAGTAAAGATGAATCTGCTCTGGCGTTACAGAACTGGCATCGCGCTGTCCAAAATCAATCGGGAGATCGCCTCAAAATACTCATTACCGACAATGGCGAACTGGTTTCCAAAACCGTCAACGACTGGTGTGCCGCTAATGGGATCGAACACCAACTAACCGCCCCCTATACTTCTGCACAGAATGGAAGAGCGGAACGTCTGCATCGAACCATCCTTGGGAAGGCACGCGCAATGCGATTAGCATGCAACGCCCCCGCCAATCTCTGGGACGAATTCTGTGCCACCGCCGCCTATCTCACAACGCTCACTTCTTCCAGAACTCTCGAAGGGAAAACGCCATTCGAAGTCTGGTTTGGCAAACGCCCGTCCTTGGCTCACTTACGCGAAATTGGATGCCGAGCTTTCTCCCTTATCCCCACCAACAACCCCAAAATATTCCAACGTTCCGTCCCATGTGTCCTAATTGGGTACGCCCCAAACGCCAAAGCGTACCGCCTGTGGAACCCCGCGCGTGGCTCTGTGTTCAATTCCTATCACGTTTCCTTCATCGAACATCTCGACGCCTTACCCAAAGACTTCCTGCCTAACACCATCGTTAACACCGATACCGCTTCTGCACCCGCTTCTTGGGATTCCACTGGACACGAAGCCGATCAAACCTGCGCAACCCCTTCCTCCTCTCCCCCTCCCCTCCCTTCCCCCTCTGCCTCTATTCCCACTTTCTCCCTCCCCTGCTCCCTCTTCCTCCTCCCCTCCTCACACCTCTTCCCTTGACACCTGTCCTCCTGCATCCACTCTACGTCGGTCCTCTCGAGTGAAAACACCGTCCTCTCGCCAAGAAACTCGTGATGGAAGCCTCGACAAACGTCTGGCGGAAACTATATCCGACATCGCTGCCGCCGCCGCTCGCCGTAAGGAGGAGCGTACCTCACGCCAAACGACCCTCAACGACCACACTCGCGCCTTCCTTGCCGAATTCTCCCCTGTCCGTAACACACACGACCTTCTCCCCCTATCCATTGTTCCTTCCGATTTCACCTCGCTTGATGAAGCTCTATCCGCCATCGCCGACGGATCAGCCGAGCCTGATATTGGTACGGACGACGATCCCAAGTGGGCAGATGCCCTCGCCTCACCCGAGCGAGAGTACTGGATCGCGGGAGGCCGCGATGAGCTAAAAAGCCTGGCAGACATGAAGGTCTTCGTCCTCGTCCCTCGGTCCAAAGTTCCCCGCGGCAAGAAGCCCCTGAAAGGCAAGTTAGTCTGCAAGCGCAAACGCGACGACGCCGGCAATGTAGTCCGCTACAAAGTGCGATACGTCGCTAAGGGGTATGCCCAACAATATGGCGTCGATTATGACAAAACGACAGCACCAACGGCTCGCCTTGAATCTTTCAGGGCCATCCTCCACATCGCGGCATCACTGGGCTGGGATCTACAACAGTTCGACATCAAAACCGCATTCCTCCACGGCGTTCTCCCGGACGATGAAACGATGTTCATGGAACAACCTCCCGGGTTCGAAGAGCCTGGAAAAGAGGACTGGGTAATGCAGCTGATGAAAAGTATCTACGGTATGAAGCAAGCGAGCAGAATCTGGAACAAAACCTTCCATGGTGCAGTAAAAGAGTGGGGATTCGAACGTCTGTCGTGCGAATGGTGCGTGTACAGGAGACAAACGGCAACTGGGACAGTGATCTTCGCGGTTCATGTCGACGACATCATCTCCGCTGGCTCATCACCAGAGGAAAACAAGCGATTCAAAGAGGAGCTCTCCTCAAAATGGGACATCACCGACTTGGGACCGGCAAAATTCGCCCTCGGCATAGGAATCTCCCGCGACCTCGAACAGCACACCATCTCGATTTCCCAGACTGCGCTGATCGATCGCGTGGTCGAGAAGTTTGGACAGCGCGATGCGCACCCACCCGAGACACCCATGGTGGCTGGCCTCCATTTGCGACGTCCGGATAAATCTGAGCCTGTTACGCCTAAAACTGAACGCTGGGTCGCCGATACTCCATACAGATCCCTGGTTGGGAGCCTCATGTACATCGCGGTCGCTACGCGTCCTGATATCGCCTATGCGGTTGGGAGACTCGCCTCTTTCCTCGATTGCTACAGGCCCCAACACTGGGAGGCAGCTGTCCGCGTTCTCCGGTATCTAAAAGGCACTCGATCTCTCGCCCTCGTCCTCGGAGGAACTAATCCCCTAAGCCTCATGGGCTATTCTGACTCCGACTACGCGAACTGCGCTGACTCAAGTCGTTCAATCGGGGGCTACTGCTACACTCTCGGTTCCGGAATGATCTCATGGTCGTCGCGCAAGCAACGCACGGTCGCAGACTCTTCATGCTACGCAGAGTACATTGCACTACACGAGGCCTCGCACGAAGCAATATTCCTGCGACAGCTGCTACATGGGCTCCGTGTCTTGTCACCTAGGGCGACTCCCCTTTACTGTGATAACGACGCGGCCTCTCTGCTGACCGAGGATCACATGTGGCATTCACGCGTGAAGCACATCCGGGTTAAATATCACTACATCCGAGATCAGGTCTCAGAAGGCGAAATCACCATTGCACGTATCCGGTCTGCCGACAACAGCGCCGACATCCTCACGAAACCCCTGGGACGTGCTGACTTCCTACGCCTCCGACAATACCTTGGTCTGCGCCCCCCCGTACATGAGCCATCTCACGCGTGAGGAGGAGCCTTTTCTCTCAGTTACGGCCTTTTCTCGTTACACATACCACTACTATACTCTCTTATACTACTATACCTTTTCATACCACTACTATACTCTCTCATACTACTATACCTTTTCATCGCACCACGTTCGCGCTGAGGAGGAGTGTTGGACGTTGACGCCTCAACGTCATATGACATCACGAAGTCGTGCTACTGAACGGATACATACCAATACCAAGCAGTATAAATACGCGCCTCTAACTCCCTATCCCCTCAGTTGGTTCTATATCATCCACTGAGGGGTAAGCACTATACGTCGATATCATGATTACCTCGCACTAACCATACCATAGCTACGTCTAGGTATTTATATAATATTAGTTGGTTCTATATCATCCACTGAGGGCTACGTCTAGTTTAACAAAGTGTACTAAGAAATCCAACAAGCGTGTTCCTCAGAACAAGTCGATCGATACATGACACAACCCACATAGCACTGAACTGCAGCAACTTCAAGTACTGCCGGTACACGCCGCACATGTGCTAGTACAGTACCCGTAGTATTGTATGTACTGCATCCCCGCCCCATAACGAGTCACTGAGACTGAAACTCTCAATCGATGGAACTTGAAACAGCTAGAGTCCTTGACTCAGTTTTCGCAGGACTGAAAAGTGGCCATCTACAACATCCACAGAATTTGACACAGCTCCTTTTATGGCCCATAGTGAACAAAATTTGCCCATCGCTCTAGACTTACTCCCTTCTCCCTTAGCTTCTGTACCGCATACCTTAATGCCCATCCCGATCTCTCCCTCAGCGGAATGCTATCATGTACACCATCCAGAAACATATCCTTGTAGTAGATCCGTGAAAGGTCCTCCCCGTCAATATCCCTCATGTCCCACATCGTCCCAATAACGCTTCCGAATCCATAGTACTGCATTGCTGCAGTAAAGTGAAACCCTTCGCCGGTATGAGTGTCGTCCGCGAACTCCGCAGTATGGCAGGCTGAAAGGAAGGCTACTTCGGTGGTAGGAAGCCGAGAGCGTACGATGTCGAGAAGTGTGAGCCGATCACCACCGTCCAGCTCGAGCGCTGTGTCAAATGGTTTCCCTCCCTCAATGAGGCCGCGGCACACGAAATGGGTGAGGGAGTGGTTCTCAAGGCCATCGATCAAGGTCTACCATGTCGCATCTCCACGCACGAGCATGGTTACAGGAACCCCAATGTTCCTGACCGCCTCCATCTCGTTTGTGACGCCTGGAAGAGAGTCGTTCGCTGGGTTGGCCGACAAAGAGCAGAGAGAGGGGTTAGGATCGGGTATCGGAGAAGCAGGTGAGCGAGCCTCCATTAACGCGCTGAGCGTTGGTGTATACGAGCAGATGTATATATCCGAGAAATATTGCTGACGACCATCATTTGATCGGACTGGCCCCATAGTGTGTAAAGGGAACGAGCAGAACACTGACGTCGGATACCACCAAACTCGCGACTGTTCTGGGATGTTCAATTCTCGAAGTCTGTCGATCACCGGTTTGCCGACAAGTTCGTGTAGCTCTTTGAGAAAATGGCGTAACGCCCGTCGATATTGTATCGAGTCTATTCTACATCTTCTGCGTGTGTCCTTGATCCTGGCTTCCAAAGAACTTGCACACTCATAGAAATCTTTGGCAGTACGAATGATGGGGGGTGGAGAGTCGTGAAGAACGATGAGGATATCACAACGCCAATGGCAACGGTTGATGACGATAATGGGACCATGGCAGGCGGCTTTTTGAAGGGTGCGAAACGGTAATGCCTTCATGAAGTCCTCGAAGCCTGCTAGAGCTTGAACCTTCTGAATAACTTCCTGACGTTGTTTCAGAAGCCGCCGCCGCTCCTTGGATACGTCCCTGAACACGTCTAGGTCTTCATAATCGTCCACCGCAGAGGAAGGAGACTCTGCAAGCTCATGCGCCGATTCGGACCTGCGCACGGCCTGGAGAGCCCAGCTGACGGTGGCAAGTCTGTCAGCCAGACCGGGGTTCACCCTGCGAAGCCGTCCTATGGACGTGCGAAGGCCATATATTTCGGACCATATTAACGTTTTGCCGTGTTCGATCGTCTCAATCGCCGATTCCAGCTGACCTCTCTCAATCTGATAAGACGCGTATTCCAACGGAATCTGGATCTTGAAACCCAGACGCCGATGGAAACTGCTTGCATTCGGATAGCGGGCCCACAAGTCAAAGAGCCCTGCATAGTCGATAGGGTACTCTGATACGCCAGCGTTGTAGAGGAATGGGCCCACCGTCTTGCCAAAGTTGCCCACCACCATGCGATGCTGAGTTTCTCGGATACCGTGGCAAACTCATCTTGGAAAGCGTCTTCGAACATTGATATGGATCTGGTCACATGACCTGGCTAGTGGTTTTTGAGAGCAAAGGAGAAAGCGAGCATTCGACGTAACCCTAAATCAGGAATTTGCCTAGGGTGCATCTCGAGAAGGTCCCGTGATATTTCAATCGAATTCTCAAGCTCCTCCACTCTGTAGCTCTGCATGAAGGATAGCAGGAGGTGCTGTGCCCGTTGGAAAAGCAACTGGATTGCGAGAGGGTGGGGACTTCTACCAAACTGTTCACTAATCCCCCGAACTTACTCCGCTAATTCCAATGTTAGATCATTCGTACCTATGAATGGCGCGAAAGCGCCCGTCTGTTCTGTGCGGACACGGCTAGGGGGCAAAGGGGTATTATCCGAGTTCGAACGGTACACGATTACGGGGCGACCAGCTCGCTGACGTGTTGCGGAAAACGGCGCAAGGGCTTCCCGCACAGATGCGAACTCTCCATGCTCCTCTATGTAGAGCTCCTGCACCACGGGAAGCACTCCCGTGACCATTTCCTCCCGCGCCAAAGAATGCGCGACGTGCGGCACAATTTCATCTTGTCCACCAGGCAACGGAGAGGATGCACCGATGTTGAGCCTTTGCACACCAGAGAGGATAAGGGAAAAATGGGCGCAAATCTCGGCCAGGGCGGACATCTGCCAATCCAACGGCCTACATGAGATCTGCAACCTCATGCAATGTGGCGTTCCTAGTTGGGTAAAGGTAATCGAAATATCGGTCCCAGAAAAATACACCATTGCTTCATCATGCGACCTTTGCGGATGCGTGCGGTGTATGAATTGGAAGAGTTGGGGCGTATCGAAGATGAGCTGATTGAAGAACGTTAGATAGATGTACTTGAGGAGAGGTGTGTCGATGCCAGATAAAAGGCACTCCAAATATTCACTGCAATCATGAAATTCAAAATAATTGAGAGCTGGAAGTGTCGCGCGTATTGGCGGAGACTGAGGTGTTCCCCTTGAGACGGGGCGAGAAGTAGGGGAAAGGAAATGGATGTGGAGCATTTTGAGACGGGTCATTTCTGGCAAGCAAATGACAAGAACCTCCGGTGATATGTATCTTCAAGCTGAAGAGAGACGAGATTCTCAGCCGACAACAGAAGCAGTGGTAACGCTGGGAAGGCAATCTTGGCCGTGCGGAGGATACGTAAGTGGGGGGCAGCTCCGCCGAATGATTCGCCGGGAAGAATAAGTCCGATCTCGACTTGTGTTGTGAGCTCCAGGTGCTCTAGCATTGGAAATGGATCCTGCGTTAGTGCAGTCAATCTTTCCAAGAGCGGGATTGTCACAATCGGCTGGATGACGGAAATGCGACCCGGCTGCCGGAGCGCGGCAGCAATTTCTTCTTCGTCCCCATTGGCCAGAGGATTGGGTCCTGGGATGCCCCCGTACCGCATGACGATAGGCAAGACTGGCCAACAGTGCAAAGTATCCCTGACAGGCGTTCCGTGAGTTTCAGGTCCAGAAAGCGGGATGATGCGAATATGATGGATTGCCATCTTCGGCACACGTGAACAAGCTTATGCCATTCCCACGGGCATCCTCGTGAAACGGTCATGGTCATGGCGCCCACACGATAAAACCTGAATATCTCGAGAAGGACATCCTCAGGAGCATTCTAATCGTCACATGCTGGGACGTTTTTACTGCTACATACAGGTCATTTGCTGCATGCGTTTATGCGAGAGGTGCACAGTACCGTTCTGAGGTCGTTCAGGTGATAGTTCATGAAGGAGGTCAGCATTGTGTCCCGTCTTCTGTTCGGATTCGAGAGGTTTGTCTACCGACATCAACCACGCAGCGGTGAGAAAAAGCATAGCCGCATAGATTATGCCGATAATGACAATTGGGACGAACGAAGGCGGATCCCTCTGCAGTGTCTCTATTTGAAGATTCATAAACGTTCCATTTACTTCTTAAATGAGAGTGATGAACGTACTCGAGAGAGCTCGTTGTTGGGCGAGACACCGATTCCGATTCAACTTGAATGCTGTCTCTCAGTCTCAGACTCGGACGAGGCCGGATCCGAGTCGGTTCAGAATTTCCGACGATTTGTTGATGTCAGTGTGGCCGGACGCACGTGCTTGACCAAAGAGTGTCACGAATCTAATGCTCTGACTGTCGTCAAGCCAACTTGCAAGTCGCGAAGGCGTTCGTCTCTACCTCTTACTTGACTTATCGGCCTAGCCTACTGCGTGTGGTGATTCACACACTGGCAGCCAGCTTCTCATTAGTTGGGGTGACGCGAGTCCTAGCTAGGCAGGATCTCAGTCCTGTGCCATGATGTGGTTACAAAAGCTCTGATTCTCAAGGAGCTCGATTGATCATTGGTTGCTCACAGTCGAGTGTCCAATGTCCTTGTGCATCTTCTGAATGTTCACTGCGAGCCTGAGGTTGGACAAGGGCCTCACATCACACTGCTGGCATGACCATCAACGTCGGTTTTACGTTTTAATTGCTTAATTTAAGGCCTTGCATACTTTACACGGCCTCTACGCCTCGTCATTATTACGTTTTTCCTACATTCCCTTTGTTCTGATTTGTTCTAACTCCTCAATGCATGACAGACACCGCCCGTTAGCCCCCGCATCCCTCTCCTTGAAATGTAGCCATCTAGCAATCATTCAGTTTCTCGGCTTCACCGCTCCTTCAGTCGCGTTCGGACGTCTTTGGTCTTCCTTATTTCACTTCACTCTAAAAAGATGCTTTCTACTCTGCGCTGACAGATAGATTATGTGTTAGCAGAATCTTGGTAGATCCTAGACGTACGCACAGGTATATAAACCCTCGAAAAGACCTCCTCGAAGGCAGCCCTCTTCTGGAGCAATTCTCTCTCTTCATCTTTTCGCGTGAGCCCTTCTAAGCCGTCTTTACTTTGATCTCTCTTCGTCTAGTCTCTCGATGCCAAACCGTGCCACCGTGCCGCCGTGAGTCTTGAAATCTCCCGCTCCAGCTCGCGGTCACTCCTGATCTTTTCTCTTGCTTTCTCCTCTGTTTTGATTTCTCAGACCCGGCCTGCCCGCTCCGGCTCGGCGATCACTCCTGATCTTTTCTCTTGCTTTCTCCTCTGTTTGATTTCTCAGACTCACCGGCGCGCCGTCTTGCGCGCTACACATGCAGATAAGGATAAAACTAGTAGTATGCAACGACATGACCGAGTCGTAACCGAGTCCTCCGATATCATCCAATAAGAAAACTGGAGCGCAAGATGATCTTGGCTCAGCATCTGCCGAACCAAGTACGGTCGGCAATACTATACGCACAGCACCTGTATCTATAGTACGTGACTCCAAAATATTAACTGAGATTTGGCGTTGGCACTTAGTGAATCACGACTTCCCATACGTTGTCCTTCGACTAGCAGGGACGAGACCGAGCGCGGAAGCTTCCGCATAGGAAGTCGATACGTCGGATGCCCTTCGCCCGCTGATCGGGATCGGTGCCAACGCGGCGCCAGAATGCACGGGAAATCGCCGCCTTGGCGGACTTGCCCATGGCGTTGTACTCTTCAGCCTTGACATGCCTGCGGAGGCTGACGTAGATAGCGGCGAGGACGTCCTGGACAGTGACAATGACACTGCCATGGGAGAGGCGAGTGTCTGGACGAACAACGACAAGCCAGGAAAGACCACCCACGCGAAGTGTCAGGCAAGGCAGCGGCGGTTGCGAGGCGGGTTCTGTGAGAACGGTCGGCGGCAGTTGTAAGTTGGTCTGGGAGTGATGGTAGCGTATGTCATACTGCAGGTATGGCGCAACAAGCCAGGGATGGAGGGGAACGCTGGAGGGGGATGGTGGGGTGCATTGGAGGGGGATGGTGGGGCGCATTGGAGGGGGATGGAGGGGCGCATTGGAGGGGGGATGGTGGGGCGCATTGGAGGGGGATGGTGGGGCGCATTGGAGGGGGGATGGTGGGGCACAGTGGAAGGGGGATGGAGGGGCAGAGCGGAATAGGGATGGAGGGCAGAGCAGAATAAGGATGGAGGGGCACGGTGCGGGGGTCTTGAGGGAAGGGAGCGATTGGGATGGAGGGGCACAGTTAGGGGGGTTGGAGGTGAACAGCGGGGGAGGATAAAGGTGCACGCCGGGAGGGAGGATGCGGCGGGGATGAATCATGCTCTTTCACCTCGATTACCTTTGCATTTGGTAAAACTCCCGTAGCCATTGCTGTTCCAAGGCATACTTGACGTACGGTGCAACTTTCTTGTCAAAAAAAGCCTCTTCGCACTCCTAAATTGGTGGAAAAGGTCACGCAATGGTAAGAGGTCCATATCATCTTGCCCGCTTGTAACGCAGAGGATGCATCGATGTGAAGGTCTTGCACATCAGAGATGATAAGGGCAAGATTGTCGCAGATCTCAGCCATACACGACAGCTGCCAATCTAACGGCATA
>WTXC01000210.1:0-30924 GCA_022496195.1 Lactifluus subvellereus
TCGACATCCAAGGTTTCTTCGACAACATAAACCATGGAAGGCTGGTAAAGCTCTTTGCGGACCTGGGTTTCGCCCCGGAATTAGTCAAATGGTGTAGCTCTTTCCTTAAAGATCGCACAGTATGCCTGAGGTTCAACGGTAAGACGACGGACCCATTTGACTTTGCGGTGGGTACTCCACAGGGTTCCCCAGTCTCCCCCATCCTCTCGATCATATACACTGCACCACTCCTCCACAAAATGAGGAACTGGCACAAGACGGCGCTGGGTATGTACATCGATGATGGCGTCATCTTCGCATGTGGGCGCAGCTGGGAGGACATAGAGAACAGCATGTGCAGCGGATACAACGAATGCGTCGACTGGCTGACCAGAGCAGGCCTAAGCGCAGAACCAGACAAGATGGAACTCATATACTTCAAGAAAAGAAGGGAAAGAGTCGACCCCCCAGCACACATCCAACTCCCCATCCCCGCACACGGCACACACTACCAAGTAGCAGCGTTGAGCACCCTCCGGTACCTAGGGTTCTTCTTCGACTCCCACCTCAGCTGGTCCCACCACATAGACGTGGTGTGCAACAGAGCGCGCGTGTCACTCAAAGTGCTGCAGCTCCTCGGGAACTCCATCCGAGGACTTGACCAGGCCAAATGGAGACTCACATACAAAGCGATCTGCCTCCCGGTACTCACGTATGGGTGCCAACTGTGGTACACAGGCAAGCAGGTAATGCTAGTAAAAAGCTCCAAAAAGTACAGAACGACATGGTTAGGGTAATCTCGGGGACCTTCCGAACCACACCCCGAGACCCCCTCCACCAACTGCTAACAATCCTCCCAATGGATCTGTACCTAAACAAACTCACCCAAAACACCGCAATGCGTCTATACAGAGCCCCCAAAAGCAGCCAACTCCTCAAGCGCCTTGGAGGCGACTGGACCACGCTAAACCCCGATGACCTCCCACTCCCCACCCTGAACAGAAACAGCACGCGTACAACCCTCCGCACACTCGCTGCCAGGGTCCTGGCGAATGGGCCTCAGATAGAACCCTTTCCTAACCCGCCAGCAGGAGCCCCATCATGGGGCGGCCGAGTCAGACTAACCCCCAAACAGAAGGAATGGGACTACCAGCTAGTCTCCAGCACCCTCACGGAAAACTGTCACGCAGGAGACTCAATCAACATCTACTGCAACACTGTGCGCTCCAACAAAGGCAGGGCAGACGGTAAGCAACTGAGCGCAGTGTCAGCCATGCTCTATTACCAGGGAAGGGAAAAAGGACACTCCAAGGAAGTAATCGGAGAGTCCGCAATGGAAGCAGACACACAGATCTGGGCACTCACACCAGGCCTCAATGCGCTGAACCAGTTCCTAGCCACCAAAACAACACAAATACAGATGACAATAGTCTTCCTCATGCCCTCAGACACGGCGCTTAACAGAACCCTAGATGTGTCCCCACACGAAGAACAGGCAGTGTCGCTCATGCACCTTAAAAGGCTGAGCGAACTACTCACCACATATACAGACATCAGCGTCAGACTACAGTGGCTGCCAAGGAAAACACCATTCATCGGCTTCAAAAGGGCCAGACAACTTGCCCTCGAAGCCACATGCACGGCAGACCTCACCCGCATTGAGGAGCCACAGACAATCAAAAAACAGAAAGAAACAGCAGAGAACGCAGCCATCACAGCTTGGGCCAACCGCTGGCACCACTCTCCACGCACCTCCTTCGTGTACCAAACAGCACTCCTAGACCCACCAGACGGGAGCCCCTACCACACCTTCCAGCCCCCACGGGAAACCCCCACCAAAGGTGCAGGGACTGAAAACCTGCCCCCCACCTCCACAGGACGAGGCAGAGCCACGACAGACTCAGCTAAGCTCTCCCGACTCACGCACTCCACTCTGTATCATTTCATTACAGGTCATGCCTTCACCGGGGAGTACACCCAACGCTTCTACCCCCTACACACCCCAGAACAAATAGCTTGCCCCTGTGGCAAGCCCATACAAACAGTAGAGCATGTGCTCCTTGAATGCCCCCTACACACCGCCGCGTGCCGCAGGCACCTCACCGCCAATGGCCGCCCCCAAACGCTCCCACAACTCTTCGCCCACCCGAAACGCGTGCAAGCGCTGCTTCGGTTCTTGGAGGAGACAGGAGCCTGCGCTAAACCGTGGGCAACGTGGGAACCGGGATGAGGCACAAAGATAGATTAGAAGAAGGGGAGAGAACCCCCAGACAGAACCATACCAGCCCACCAACACCTACAACATTCCGCTGCCCATAGCCAGCTAGCTCTGGTTCCCTACCCCCTACCATACACGCCTAAGCATAATACGTAGCATACATGTGACCGCCTCTGTACCGAGTTGTATGCGCTGCGGAATACAAATTCGGAAAAAAAAAAAAAAAAAAAAAAAATACTGTACAGTATGTGTCACGTTGTGACATGAACGATCACTGCAGCCAACCGCACTCTTTTCACAAGTTCGTTCAAGTTGTTAGTATCTTTTCTTGTAGACTAACTTTTTGGTTGCCTTTAGGTATCACTAGTGCAAGTGCACAGACAGGGAAGGTGATTAAGGTAATTAGTATTTAGATGCTGACCATGTGTTCCAGGTTCTGCACAGGATACCCCCCATCGCATGCCTCGCATCCGGGGTAGGGCTGCGCACCGTGCCCGTGTATTTATGGGTGTACGGGTCCCATCTTACGGCACCCGTAACCGTCCCGTTTGTGGTTTGAAGCTGCAGACTACGGTACGGTTGCACGATGGGTCTGGCCCGTCAAGACCCATCATTCAACGGCCGTTTACACCCGTCATATGGGTACTCATATGGGGTTGAATTAAGTGTTAATAACTTATATCGCTGACCTCAATGACCACGTTCTTAGGTGTAAGCGTACTAAGCGAAGCGAGGGTGGCAACACAACAGATAGCAAACCACTGCGAACGATCTCGGTGTTGGAGTTGGTGATCTGAAATGTTCGTAATCTCAGATTCCTCATTTGATTGATGCTGGGCTGTCTCCACCAGATCCTTCCATCAACCATAGTACTGCGGCTACTGCCCGTGATGCTTACCACTGTCTGTACATTCACTCATACATCCATGTCCGCACCCTGCCCTACTCAGCTTCCTCTTGAAGATGCTGGCCCTGTCGCGCACTTCCTCACCCCCCCTAACAGCGCTGACGTTCATGGCGCCCGCACTAGCAAGCTACCCGCACCCATTCTTGGCCGCGTGGGCAATACCTTACCCCTGTCGTACTTTTACGATCTTGCTGCCAACCCAGACCATGAGTGTGGTGATCTTTTGCGCTGTTTGAATCAGTTTGATGCCCCGTGCTGCAAGTGCCGCGAAATGATGGAATATAAGCAGTATTACTGGGTTCCTGTTGTCGTCAGGTGGAGACGCATGAGGACGTGGGATGTCAATTGAGAAGAGTGGCCAGGGTGTGCATGTGTTTTGCAACAATGTCTGATGGGCTCCAATAAGTATATTCACTGCCATGGGACACAGTGCTGATCTCTGGGTGGTGCGCAGGATAGCAATCGGAGGTATGTGATTACCTTTCTTTGTGGAACTCCAACTCAGATCCTCAGGCAGGCTCAGGGCAACATGGAATCGTATAATGCGAGTGGCGGGGAGTGTACATCACAGCGACAAATACATTACAGTACAAACGAAACGACCTGAGATAACAGCAGAACAGGTTTTCCCTCTTCTTTCCTCTGCATGCCACCCTAATTGGCTTCCTCAAGACACTGGCCGGCCCTGTCACACGCTCGAAGCAGCACTTCTGAGTCCTCGTTCCCACCAACGGTGCTGACGTGGTGCCCACGCTAGCAAGCTACCCGCACGCAGCGCTAACGTGATGACTCTGGTGAGTAGCAAATTGTGTTGTCTCCAGTATCTGACTTAGACTTTGCTTTGTTCAGAAGTTACTTCCTTCTTCCGAGAAGCTGTTCGCCGAGGCCCAGATACCATTGGTGGTGGGTTTTGCGTTTCGTTCCCTTGTTGTTGGCACAACCGCATCTTACTTGTGGCACCTCGAATTCGAGCAGTCTAAGCCTGTTATATGGATAGGCCTGATCGTGTACGTCTTGCCCCTCACACGACCACACGTCTCATTTTCCGTGCCGAATTCAGCACATCATCCTCACGCTCTTACAAGCACGTTAACATAGTCCGTGTTACGAAGTCATCACTGCTCTGCCATACGCATTGATAAGCAAAGTAGATTCGCGAGCTGAAGGGACTAGTTTCTGGTGCTGTGCCAGGCGATAGGATCACTTTCTTTTGTAACTCCTCATCCTCTTGACACTCCCCAGCATTTGACTGTCCACCACAGACTCCCCTTCTCCCATCCTCACACTCAACTTGCTGTGGTGTGTCCTCCAGACAAAGAATGTAGCGTCCCAAGGTACCCTTTGTGTCAGCAGAGACAGCCTCAGTCTCATCTTCCAAATTGACGACAACACCGTTTTATGCGTGTTTTCCGTCTTATTTATGCCCACTGTCTCACCGCATCTAACATCTTGCAGTGCCTACAGCGGACGCATTGCTAAGTTGTCCTCGACTGCTACGGCATCGATGACTACATTGTAGCGTGAGATTCTTTGATCATTTCCAGCCTTGCGTTACTCATTGCTATCCTCAATGTCATTCTTTGGGCTGCATGGTGAGTTCCATCCCTGTGAAACCCAATCGTCGAACTCGACGACAATGAGATGACGCACATCATATGGCAGAAGATCCGAAAAGAAGTATGTCAAGATTCTGGACCTTTCTTTGATGAGAGTGCTGATGTTTATGCCTCCCAAATTGCGACAGCTCATCCTGCCGTACCTGTAGTTCAATATCAAGTACTTTGATCTGGGTCTCGAGCATCGCGACGCGGTTCGTCTGTCTCCCATGATGTCGTTTCCCACATGTGCTGACAGGTTTTGCTTCTGCCCACATCAACCGACCTTGCCCGTCACTCACATACCCACAGACCGATGACCGGGTGACAGTCAAGTCTGCCAAAGCGATTCTCAAGTACAACGTCAGCATCAAGTGCGTGACGATTACTCCGTTGATGGGATTTCCTTTATCAGATTTCTGACGGAGCGTAATGTTGTAGACAAAATTGGATAAGCTGCTGGCTGCTGAATGAGAGGAGGCGAGGTCCGCGCGGTGGCAACATGTCCACAAGGTCCCTTTCAACTCCAAGGTAAATCATCTGTCACCACCTGTTCCACTACCCTCCAATGCTAATGCCATCCCCACAGACGAAGTTCATGCTCACGCTCTTGGAGGCTGTGCCTCTGACAACCCAGACCGGACCTCTTCCTGCGCCTCTAGCATCCTAGGATGCTGTGGTCCTTGGACTGCGTTGGTGCAGATGAGAGCACGGATAGCCACGTCTGCTGCTGAGATGTGCCCAAGGGGACGATGGAGTGTGAGAATGTCGACCTTTTCAGGTGTCCAATGGTGTTCCCTTGCTTGTTTTGATCTTGCACCCTCCGCCTTCAGAGCAATGCCGTAACCTGCTTTGGCTATGCGGCTGACGGAGATGACTGTGAGGCCCATATCAGGTGCGTGAAGGGGTGTCTGTGAGCGTTATAGCCTATAGGGATTGACTTCTCCCCATGGACCGGGATGTCGACTGGGAGGCTCCGGTTCCTACGGCATAGAAGGCACCCTTGTCAGCTGCAAGAATGGCACAAGGGGTGATGGAGCAATAGGTGGAGAAGCGCTGGCGTTGAGGAGACATGTGTTGAGATGTGCCCGAGTCGTACAGCTTGACCTTGGGAATAGCGGTGCGTACTTCACTTTCTACTCTGTATGCTGAGTCTGTAGTTTCATCAGTGCTGTCGTCAATGGTTTCAATGGCCGCCCAAGATTCAAAACCATCATATAGGACAATGTTGTCCCACTCTCGCTGGCGTAAGCATCGAGCACAACTTCCTCCTGGACAAGATCAGTGGGTCCACAACTGGTGGTAAGAGTTCTCGATAACTGATCCAACTCTTTCTTCATCGGCTGAAGAGTCATCCTCCAGGATCTCTGTCCTCACATTCCGCAGCCGTCTCAAATGCTATTCATACCAGCCATTCCTGATTTCCCTCTTGCCAGACTCGTCCCAGACCCCTCATATCGACTCAGCCAACATTGCTCAACACCACGACAGACATGTGTGCATCGAGCATAGTACTGGTTGAACCATGATCAATACAGACGCTCCACATGGCCCTCCATTTGACGATGCAGATGCAGATACCATCCTCCGGTCTGTAGATAACCTCAACTTTCGCGTCTACAGGGTCATACTGTCCAAAGCGTCCCCCATTTTCAGGGACATATTCACCCTCCCCCATCATCCCGATCCCAGTCCTTGCGGCAAATCGGACGACGACCACAAAGACGGCCTCCGGCCTCCCACTCATCTGGCTCCCAGAAGGCAGCGCCACACTTTCAATGCTCCTGTACGCCATCTACCCCATCCCCTGACTCCCCTCCTACACGCTGTCAGGTTTGCAGGGCCAGCCCGACAGTGACGGCAGTGGCAGAGCCCTGGACGCTCTGACCAAGGCATGACTCATGGCGGACAATTACGAGATCAGCAGCCTAACGACACGCTCACCACGCGCCTGCAGGCGCACCCGCTGATGACGCGCCAGTGGCTGTGCATGTTCGGAGTCGCGTATTACCTGCACTCGCAGGTGCTCCTGCAGACCGCTGCACACCATTCGCCCCCACTCGCACCGCTGACACTCAACTTGCTTGGGTAGCACGTCGACCTGGTCCTGTTCATCACGCTGTGGCACCTCGTCGAGTACCACCATGCATGCGGCTCACTTTATTGGATCGAGGATGCACAAACCAACTCGGCCCTAGAATACAAGTACTACTTTGTTTTGAATACAGACCCGTTACCCATAAGACGGCCGTGAAACCACCCGTACACGTACCATTTGAGTTTGTTGGGTCATCGGTATACGGTTCAGAGACAGGGTGGGTAGACCCGTCCTGGCCCGTCAAACATACGGCCATCACCGTAATACGGTACGGTGCGCAGCCCTAATCCGGGGTGCCGCCGCGCCAGCGCCATCACCACCGCGGCCGTTCAGCATCGTCCCCGCAACCGCCGCTGTGCCAGCAGCGTCACCACGGCCGCTGCCACGCCTGCACCGTCACCGCTGCCACGCCAGCACAGTTAACGTGACCGTCGTGCCAGCAGCGTCACCACACCCACTGCTGCGCCAGCCCCGTCCCCCATGCCTGCGGCAGCACCATGGGTGCGGCCACTGCTGCACCAGTGCCATCACCTCTGCTGCACCGGCGCTGTGCACCATGACCACCACTGTGCCAGCAGCGTCACCCCAGCCACGCCAGCGCCATCGCCGCTGCCACTGCCATGCCAACAGTGTCACCGCACCCGCACCATTGCCACCACCGTGCCAGTTGCGTCACCACGACCGCCGTCGTACCGCGTCACATGGCCGCTGCCACGCCGGCGCTGCCACCGCACCAGCAGTGTCACCGCGACCACTGCTGTGCCAGTACCATCACCATCCCAGCATCATCAACGGCCACGCTGCACCGGCAGCATCACTGCACCCGCACCCGCCGCGCCATCGCCGCGGCCGCTGCCACACCAGCAGCATCACCACGACCGTTGCCGTCCCAGCGTCGTCACCGGTCGCTGCTGCGCCGGCAGCGTCACCACACCCGCACCCGCCGCACCATCGCCGCAGCCGCTGCCGTCCCAGCGTCGTCACCGGCTGCTGCTGCACCGGCAGCGTCGCCGCACCAGCACCCGCCGCACCGTCGCCGCGGCCGCTGCCGCACCAGCAGCGTCGCTGCGACTGCTGCTGTCCCAGCGTCGTCACCAGCCGCTGCTGCGCCAGCAGCGTTGCCGCACCAGCACCTGCCGCATCATCGCCGCAGCCGCTGGTGCGGCGTCACCGCGACCGCTGTCATACCGCGTCACACAGCTGCTGCCATGCTGGCGCCGCCACCGTGCCCGCACCATCACCGTGGCCGCTGCGGTGATGGCAATTGCAATGGCGGCAGTGGCGACAGCAGCAACAACAGCAGTGGCATGGGTATGTTTTTCTATTAGAACATACACTATAAAATCTATGGGCTGCTTAATACTCTCACTGTACTTAATAGAAATACAGTTCTTAACTTGCTTAGTTCCTTAGAATAATCTTAGTTTCTAAACTCCTCTTAACCATGAAATCTCTAAGTGCAAAATAAGATGTGATGTTGTCTTAGTTGTCTTAATTGAGCTTAATTGAGGTTTAAGAACATTAAGACCCATTAAGGAAATTTGAGTTCCCCTGATGCGATTGCTTTCGTAACTAATTGTATTTTACTAGGAATATAATGGCTGTCTCCACTTCACCACGGATGCCTGGACATCCCCAAATCACTGTGCTTTCATTGCGTGGACCATTCATCTCTCACATGGTGGGGAGATGTTATCGTTCTTGCTTGATATCGATGAGCTCTCAGAGGTGCATCATTTTGGCGCTTTATCAGTTGCTGCTAACACTTATCACAGTCACACACGGGCGTTGCGATGGCCAAGGCCTTTCAGGCCATGCTCAAGCGCTATGATGTCTCCGAGAAGGTTCTAGGGATTAACGCCAACAATGCATCGGCTAATGACATGCAAATGTCCAAACTCAACGTCCTCAATAATTCATTCAAAGAGGCATACTGAGCTCGGTGTTTCAACCACACCCTGCAGCTCTCAGTAAAGACACTACTCAAGCCATTCAACACAGCGCTTTCCAGAAAGGGGGCAGACGACGACAACATATCAGATGACAAAGGCGATGACCAGCCAGTTCTGGAAGTCGATGATGAATGCAAAGTGACCAAGAAACAATGTGAAGTGACCGAGGAGTGACACGAAGCGACCGAGGAAGATGGCAGCATAGGCGATGAGGACAATGGTATCAATGAGCTGGAAAGGCTGGATGAGGGAGAGTGGAGAAAGATCCTCAAAAAAACTGCAGCCGTTCATGCAACGGTTAGCAAGGTACACAAGCAGAACGAACTTTTGCCTTGTTAATGATTAACATATCTACAGGTCCGACGACTTGCTTTCGCGGTCATCCACTCAACGACACTCGCTTTGCCCGCCTGGCGTCGGATCTGTGCAGCGCTCGGCCTCAAAGTGAGGCTTATCCCACGCAATGTGGTGACGCGATGGAACTCTACCTACAATATGATGGCTTTTGTACTTAATTATAAGGATGCTATCAATCAACTCACTGGCGATAGGGCACTGAAGCTGAGGGCATACAAACTCGATAATGAGGATTGGGGTATCATCGAGGATCTTGTCGCCATTCTTGAGGTAGGCCGGAATTCTTTAACTGATTAAGTGCATTACTTATACTATCATGTACAGACCTACAAAAACGCTACTACATTCTTCTCTCAAGACGAAGCAAGCATCGTGGGTGTCATCCCAGCTATGGACACACTTGATAGCCACCTCAATCCCCAAACGAAGAAGCAATACCATCCCGCAATCCTAGCGGCGATGGGACTTGCGCGTAGGAAGATCAATTGGTACTACTCATTAACCGATATTTCGTCAGTATACTGGATCGCAATGGGTAAGCTAAAATCTTTCTTCTTGTAGCCGTTCTGACTTGGATCTCTAGTACTTCACCCTGGCCTCAAACTCAACTATTTTCAGCAACATGAGTGGGAAACTGAGTGGATCGAGCAAGCAGAACTTCTTGTTTGCGAAGAATACCATGCCAACTACGAGGGAGATGTGGACCCAAGCCAATCTTGTGACGACGTAAGTCCTCAACATTCCATGCATCTTATTTGAGCCCCTTCAGTGCAAATATCCGCTAGAAGCATAGTTAATACAGTGACATTATATCATCTAAGACATCCCAGCAGACATCCGGCGGATTTCAGATAGTATACATGCTTTACAGATCGGCGGAATAGTATATAATAAACGTTTGTAACGTGTCCAATGCTTACTAAGAGATTACCTGGCTGTCCAGCAATGGATATTAGGTATCTGACTCAATCTCATCGGTGGATTGTTATATATCACATTTAATGGGCATAGGAATCGATCCGCCTGACAGCATAACCAATATACTATGCTGGTGTAGTCTGATCAGGTGGACATATTTTAAATATTGACTTGTTGAAGATATTGGTCCACCTGACAGCACAACCAAATGTCAATATTGTCTAGACTGTGAGCAGAGTAGGCAGACACTGATTTAATATTCACTAGGTGTAGATATTGGTTCAGCTGACATCACAATCAATATTGCCTGAGTGTCAAGTCGGATTAGGCAGACAGTGATTGAATATTCACTGGGTGTAGACATTGGTTATGCTGACACCCCAACCAATATTGCCTGAGGTCTGGTCGGATTAGGCGGACACTGACTGAATATTTCTTGGCCGTAGATATTTGTCAGGCTGATATCCCAACCAATATTGCCTGAAGGTCCAGTCGGATTAGGCGTACACTGACTGAATATTCACTAGGTGTAGACATTGGTTAGGCTGACACCTCAACAAATATTGCCTGATATCTGATCGGTTAGGCGGACACTGACTGAATATTCACTGGGTGTAGACATTGGTTAGGCTGACATCTCAACCAATATTGCCTGAGTATCTGGTCGGATTAGGCGGACACTGACTGAATATTCACTGGGTGTAGTCATTGATTAGGCTGACATCTCAACCAATATTGCCTGAGTATCTGGTCGGATTAGGTGGAAAGTGGATGAATATTCACCAGGTGTAGACATTGGTTAGGCTGACATCTCAACCAATATTGCCATGAGGTCTGATGGGATTAGGCGGACACTGACTGAATATTCACTAGGTGTAGAAGTGGCCAGGCTGATATCCCAACCAATATTGCCTGAAGGTCCGGTCAGATTAGGTGTACACTGACTGAATATTCACTAGGTGTAGACATTGGTTAGGCTGACACCTCAACGAATATTGCCTGATATCTGATTGGTTAGGTGGACACTGACTGAATATTCACTGGGTGTAGACATTGGTTAGGCTGACATCTCAACCAATATTGCCTGAGTATCTGGTCGGATTAGGTGGAAAGTGAATGAATATTCACCAGGTGTAGACATTGGTTAGGCTGACATCTCAACCAATATTGCCTGAGATCTGGTAGGATTAGGTGGACACTGAGTGAATATTCACTGGGTGTAGAAGTGGCCAGGCTGATATCCCAACCAATATTGCCTGAAGGTCCGGTCAGATTAGGCGTACACTGACTGAATATTCACTAGGTGTAGCCATTGGTTAGGCTGACACCTCAATGAATATTGCCTGATATCTGATCGGTTAGGCGGACACTGACCGAATATTCACTGGGTGTAGACATTGGTTAGGCTGACATCTCAACCAATATTGCCTGAGTATCTGGTCGGATTAGGCGGAAAGTGAATGAATATTCACCAGGTGTAGACATTGGTTAGGCTGACATCTCAACCAATATTGCCTGAGGTCTGGTAGGATTAGGTGGACACTGACTGAATATTCACTGGGTGTAGAAGTGGCCAGGCTGATATCCCAACCAATATTGCCTGAAGGTCCAGTCGGATTAGGCATACACTGACTGAATATTCACTAGGTGTAGACATTGGTTAAGCTGACACCCCAATGGATATTTCCTGAGGTCTGATTGGTTAGGCGGAGGCTGACTAATATTCACGATGTGTAGATATTGGTTAGGCTGACCTCCCAACCACTATTGCCTGAGTGTCAGGTCATATTAGGCAGACACTGATTAAATATTCACTGGGCATAGATGTTGGTTAGGCTAACACCCCAACCAATATTGCCTTAAGGTCTGGGCAGATTATGCGGACACTGATTGAATATTAACTAGGTGTAGATATTGTTTATGCTGACATCTCAACCAATATTACCTGAGTGTCTTGTCGGATTAGGCGGACAGTGATTAAATATTCACTAGGTGTAGACATTGGTTAGGCTGACATGTCAACCAATACTCCCTGAAGTCTGGTTGGTACAGGCAGATGGTGATTAAATATTCACTGGGTGTAGATATTGGTTAGGCTGACACCCAACAAATATCATGTTAAGGTCTGGTTGGATTAGGTGGACACTGATTAAATATTCACCAGGTGTAGATATTGTTCAGGCATACACACTAGATATTCAGTCAGTGTAGGTATTGATCTGCCTGACAGACCAATCAATATTTGGACATTCTAATCGATGAACTGATCGGTTTGCTGATGTAGTCCGATTCCATCTGTGTGCATGCGTGTCTTCTAGCTGGTCACAGCCTGCGCCAATATCTGACTGCACCAATGTCTGACTGCGCCAATGTCCAACTGTGCCAATATCCGACATCCAATGCCTGACGTGATGTCGGACACCCGATACCTGATGCCTGGCACCCGACACCCGGTGCCTGATGCCAAATGCCTGATGCTCAACACCTGCCGACCAATGACTGATAAACTGCGTCAAGCTGGATCGGTTCCTATGTGTCCTATCACTGACTGTTATAACTTCACAACAATATGATTTATTTGTACATTTGAGCTATGTACAATGCAAGATCTGTCAAAAAACAAAAACAGTTGTGACTAAGTGAGATGTATCCAAGGTCAGTCCATCAAGTCTGCAAGTTTCTTGTATGTCTTCGCAAGATGTTACGATCTCACCTATGGACTGAGCGGACCGTCTCTTTCTTGTTATGATACCATGCTTACGCTTCGCACTGTGACTCGGTAGTGATGACTGATGACGCTCCATGAGGACATGGAGCATGTACTATACTTAGCACACGGACTCGTTGTGACTCGCCCCGCTCCACAGGTCACTTGTGGAGCCGGTACTATACTTAGCAGACTACTCCACTACCCTCGTTGTGACTCAGTAGCAGTAGCACGTGACCCCTTTGTACCAGGCCTATATAAGGGCCTTAGTTTGCATAGAGTCAAGCCCTAAGCTTGACTTCGTTTTCAATCGACTTTGTCTTGCCTCCTCACCTGAGCTTGCCGCTCTAAGCCATTTCCCTACTTGAACTTGCCGCTTCAAGTTGCCTTTCGCGTTCATCGCTCAGCAAGGCCCTGCTTCGCTCTCACACCTCTCTAAGTCAGCTGCAACGACTTAGCTTTGGGTCTTCGCACCAATCACGTGCTCGCCCTACTCCGAAGAACTTGGCTTCACTCTCGCGTCGACATGACCACCGGAAGTGTCACACTCAGGACCACGTGCTCGTTGCCTTGCACGTGTTCACTCTTGCCTACACCCAAGTCGCACAAGTCGTGCTCACAGCCCGTCGAGCTGTAACATAAGTCAAGCTTCCCACTAAACACCAGGAACGCCCCGCCCTGGACAATACGGACTATTGGGAATGCCTCAGCGATCTTAACAGAAGACACGCACACATCACTCAGTGGAGAATCCTCCTTGACGACGCAGTATATTGTCACAACGCCGCTTGCTTCCTGTCCTGTGCCGAAGGACCATCAGAGCAACATCGTGCCCTCTCAATCGAAGTAGAAAACTTCCGATTCATCGAACAGAAGTGGCTAGAAGACTTCACAGCATTTGAAGCAGCCCTTACCATCTTACAGCTATCGCTAGAGCCCTGGAGTCTACTCGACAACCGCGTTTAGGACCCCTCCACGAGATCAGCTTGCCAGAAATCCTCGAAGCCGTCCTTTGGACACGGGAAGCCACAGATCAACTCGAAAGCGACATTAATCGCCACTGACACGAGTGTCCAAGAACCTGCGCCAACGGCCCAAACAGACACCATGTCACGCCCAGACTCTGGGCGTACCTCCACTGGCGTTGGAGGCGGCGGTGGCGACGACGGCGGGGGAGTAGGGGATCTTGGACGCGAGGGTCCTAAGTCCTGATAACGAGCTCTCGCTGGGGAGCTAAGATGGCGTTTGATCTTAAGTCCTTTGACCATACGCCAGTGACACTTGTGCAAGCGACGCGAAGTCTGGCAATAAGCCAGAGGAGCGGTGGTTCACAAGTAAAGGCCTGAAGACGGTTGACTCGACTGAGATTACAAGAGAACAGACTTAGGGTCTGCTCTGAGGCGATAGAACGCGATATAAGTACATTGGGGAGACAAGTCAGGCCGAGTCATAGTGTCCCTAGGACACTAGTAAGCGGACGTAGTAATCCTCGAGTCTTCGTACAGTAAGCAGGCCGACGTGTGAGTCATATTGTACAGTATGAGTCAGTAGGTGCCGAGGCAGCGCATGCGCAGAGGTATGCAAATGTAGCACTAGTGCAATGCGCACCAGAGGCGTAGCGTGGGAACACCTACTATAATAGGAAGGTAAGCATGATCTAAGCGAAAGCGGCCAAGTCATGGCCCCAAGCAGAATCTCAGGCCATAGGGGCCTGGCAGTCCATAAACGCGACGCGAGAGGAGTGGGATAGGTGAAAAATAAAGTGTACATGACCCCCTTGTGTGCACTGTGATCAGCGAGGGATCCCAGCACGCACAAACGTGACACACCACCATAACCTCAATCAGGTTGCACAAGAACTTGCTGAAATCGTCGCTGAAGTTGATTTTGTCTGCACCGTCTTCGTCCACCAAGTAGAACTCATCCTACAGGAAGAAGGACAGTAAACGTGGCGACCCTTCGAATACAAATCTCAGAAACAAGGGACACCCCAGTCGCACCACGAAAGAACGCAGACTTACCAGACTATATCTGCGGAGGAGCCTATTGGAAGGACACCGACAGAAACCCCAGAAAGTGGTGCTACCACCACACGATCCGAGCCCCTGACGGAAGTGAAAAACACTTCCCCATCGAATTCATCAACGACCACTGGTACATCCTCGAGTGGGCAGAAAATCGTTACTGGACAAAGCCAGACAACTGCATCCCCCACGACGATACCACAGGCTTAGGACACCCGGGTAAAGCCCCAGAAAGCATCAAAGTAGATCCACCTTTGCCACCACTAGCCCCTGCTACGTCAAAAGGGAAACAAAAGGAAACAGAACCGCTCGAAGAATTTCTGAGCACCGGACTCCAGGACATTGCCACACTCCAAGGTAGTCACCCTCTTACCCAGGAAACAGCAGCCACACCGCAGCTACTCCGCCTAGCACACCAAGCCACGCAGCCTACACCGCCACCACCTATTCTCCAGCAACCCGTACCACCCCCACCTCCACCACAGCAGACCAGCATGGCAACAATTCCCACGCCACAAGGAAACGGCAACGACTCCATGAAGGGGAACGCACCAGCAATCTTCAACGGAGATCGGAGTAAAAGTGCCAAGTTCCTGAAGGAATTCAAGTTATATCAAATTCTCAATGGGAAGTCAGACAACGTTACCATCCCCTACAACCGAGTAGCGCTAGCCATTGGATACATCAGAGGTCCCAAGGTGGACGATTGGACCGATGCACAAACCGCGCTCCTAGAAGAAAGAACCACTCGAGCAGTCAACCGCATCCAGAAGACAGATGAAGCGCTATGGGCTAGCTTCGTCCAAGACTTCACTAGCGCCTTTACAGACACGGCCAAAGAACAAAATGCTTTCAATAAATTGGTCAACCTCAGGATGCAGGAGAACAACGTCGACAGTTTCATCACCACCTTTGTTAGGCTCAAGCGTTGGCCTTCTGCACAACTTGTGCGATGGTTTGGTTTGTTGACTTGGTCTAGCCCAAGTCTAGGCTTCAATGGACTCTGGAGGGCCTGGAACGCACAGGCGGAGTGTGATTCACAAGAGGAGTGGACAGTCCCTTCAGTGCGATGTTAGGAAGGATTGACAGATCGTCCCTACACAACGCAATGAGAGGAAAGGCAGATCAACACTTCAAGGGGTAGGGCACAAGCTTGGCAAAGCTCCTGCCTCTGCGCCTTGAGGGGAAGTGCAGGCTAAGGTAATCACAAGACAACCTCAGCTTGCAGAACAGGGGAACTAGCTTGATTGCTCAAGAAGTCGAGTCTGAGTACATACAGACGAGGTGAAGCACTATAAGTACTAGGTAGGGTCAAGGGTAGTGCGTCACTGTAGCTATGATGTCATGTACAAGGGCAAAGGGTAAACGCATCATCATACAGGGTTGAGGGTAAGTGCGTCATCGTACAAGGCCTAGGGCCCGTCATCAGTAAGCAATAGGCGGCCTCATGGTTCGCATGAGGCAGTGGGTCAAGGGGGAAGGCATATAGGGAAAGAAAAAGTAGGGGGTACTCAGTCCAGAGCAGTCCAGAACATAACAACCTTCAACCACCTTGTCCTAGCAGCAGGACGATCCCCTACGGACCTAGGAACGCTAGACCTCTTCAAAAAGGGTCTTCGTCGAGGGATAGCGCTAAAAATCCTTAACAAAGAAACCATACCAACGACCCTAGATGATTGGCAGGAGGCGGCACAAAAGGAAGTCATCAGGAGCGCCCAGATACTCGCCGACCTAGGACCCGCCCCCAACCAGCAGCGCTTCACTCCCAAACCACGTTTTATTCCCAGAGCACCTGCCCCTGCTCAACACCCCAGAAATAATGCCCCAGTCCCCATGGACGTAGACGCTGCATGCATGGGAGGACCACTAACAGATGCAGAAAAGAAGAGACTCATGGATGAGCGAAAGTGTTTCTACTGCAAAGAAAAGGGACATCGCGCCGCCCAATGCTTCAAAAAGAAAGGGAGACAAGGCCAGCAAGCCCCCTCCCAACGCGCCACACTCGCAAGAACGACGAGCCAGGAAAGCCTGACTATTGTCCCTGACAATAGCGCCAGCCAAGCACCAATGGACGTCATGTCCCAGTTATGCACCATGAGTGCAACAGAGCGATCAGCAGCCTTTGATTGCATTATCCAGGAAGACCTGGATTTTTAAAGCGGCTTGACCTAACAGCCTGGGATCAAGCCTCGCATATTTGTACCATGTATGTCTCAAATCGGAATAGTATCAATGTCAATTTTACGTTTTCCACCATACATGGAAAGGCTGCAGAAAGTGCGCTCATAGACAGTGGCGCTACCGACAACTTCATCGACCAGAAAACTGCCCAAAGACTTCGTCTTGTGCCCAGACGACTCCCCCAACCACGCCTCCTCTATAATGTCGATGGATCCGAAAACCGCAGTGGACGAATCACCACTTACTGCGATCTGGCGATCAAGCAAGGAAAGAAAGAGAGCGTGCAGCGCTTCTTCCTAGCTAACCTAGGATGAGACCGGACAATCCTAGGTTTCCCCTGGCTCCACGCCTTCAACCCAGAAATCAACTGGAGCACCAAAACCGTCAAAGGAGGACCAATCTCCCTCGCAATAACAAGCAGGAAGGCGCCAGAACAACCCCGGAGCCTGTTAAGGTACGCCCAGCTCCTTGGACACGCCCTTCAGGCGACCACCTTGGAAGAAGGAGACGCCTTAGTCCTCCAGATTAACAGGACGAACATTGCCCAAGAATGGGCTATTAGGGAACACCAAGAGCGGCCGACCCCTATAGCAGCAGATGTGCCCCCAGAATACTCGCGACACTGGAGGGTCTTCTCAGAGAAGGAAGTGCAGCGCTTCCCACCAAGCAGAGAAGATGACCACGCTATCAGGTTAAAACCCGACGCCCCTGTGATGCTAGACTGCAAGGTCTACCCATTAAACCCCAAGGAAATGATCGCCGCCGACGCCTGGCTCAAAGAACAGCTCGACAAAGGGTATATCGAGCTGTTGAGCTCCCCCTACGCTGCCCCCTTCTTCTTCATCAAAAAGAAGGATGGATCCCTCCGCCCAGTCCAGGACTACCGCACACTAAATAGCTGGACGATACGAGACGTCTACCCCCTCCCTGACATTAGCATCCTGACCAGAGACCTTGAAGGACGCACGCTGTTTACCAAGTTTGATATCCGATGGGGATATCACAACGTCAGGATAAAAGATGGCAATCAATGGAAGGTGGCCTTCAAAATGCCACAAGGACTGTTCCAACCATGCGTCATGTTATTTGGACAGTGCAATGCACCTAGCACCTTCCAACGGGTCATGGATCGACTCCTGTGGCCACTGAAACTCAAATATCTGAGGATGATCTTTGTGTACATGGATGACATCCTCGTTGCCACGCCCCTAGACCATGAACTACACTGACGCGTGGTCCACGAACTGCTAGACATCCTAGAAGCAGCATCATTCTTCCTGAAGCCCCAGAAGTGCCAATTCGAACAACGATGAGTCGAATACCTGGGACTGGTGATCGATGGGGACTCGCTGCGCATCGAGTCTAGCAAACTAAGAGGCATCGAGGAGTGGCCTCGAGTACTTACCAGTGTCAAGCAGCTGTGATCCACACTTGGCGTCCTCAGATACCAACGCCCCTTCATACCAGGATTCGCTGAAATTGCCCGCCCCCTAACCAACCTCCTAAAGAAAGGAGCCCCTTTCATCTGGACAGATGAGTGCACTGCAGCAGTCGATCAGCTCATCGAAATAGTCACGAGCGACCCGGTCCTCTGGCAACCAAGCCCAGCATGCCCGTATGAATTAGAAGTTGACGCCTCCCAGAACGCCACAGGTGCCATCCTATACCAGCATGACGCTCAAGGGCATCGACGACCAGTGGGATATGATTCAAAGACGTTCACAGCCACTGAACGAAACTACCCCATCTGGGACAGGGAGTTCCTCGCCATTGTCAGAGGTCTAGAACACTGGCGACACTTGCTTATGGGCGCCCAGCACCAGGTCACGGTTATCACGGACCACAAGAACCTCCAATACTACTGGTCGCCCCAGAAAATTAACCGACGCATTGCCCAATACATCCTCACGCTTGGGGATTACCATATCACCCTGGTACACCGCCCAGGGGCCACAAATAAAGCTGACACCCTTTCCCGCCGCCCAGATTTCGACCATGCTGGCCAGGACAACGCCGAAGTCCTTGCCCTGCCACCCGCCCTGTTCACCAATGCTGCCACAAGTGTCGACCTTGAGGACCACACCCTCACCCTTCAGGATAACCATAAACACACCCTTGCCACCTGGGCCTCCACCTACCCCATTGAACACCGCCCCGGGGGAGGCTGGTGGCATGCTAACCGCCTAGTTGTCGTGGCAGACAATGACCTTAGGAGGGGAGTGATCTCTCTATACCATGATTCGCCAACTGCCGGGCACCCCGGAATTTTGAAAACTTGCCTACTCATTGCCAAAGACTACTGGTGGCCCAACATGAAGCAGACTGTCCTCACCTATGTCAAGGGATGTGCCACATGTCAAGCCACCAAAGCAAACACCACTAAGCCGGCACCACCTCTTGTGCCTATAACAACCATCCCAAACACCTTGCCATTCGAAACCATTGCCCTTGATCTGATCGTGAAGCTGCCCCCATCGGAAGGATTTGACTCTATCCTCACGATTACTGATCACGACTGCTCAAAGGCCGCCATATTCATCCCCTGTAATGAAGCCATGACAGCACCGGAACTCGTTGCACTATACGCCAAGCATGTTTTCCCCCACTATGGCATTCCCCGAAAGGTTATCAGCGACAGAGGAGTACACTTCACCTCGCACTTCCCATGGGAGCTATGCAAAACACTGGGGATCGAGCAGAACATCAGCACCGCATACCACCCCCAAACGGATGGACAGTCCAAGCGAACCAATCAGTGGCTCAAGCAGTACCTTCGCATCTATGTGAACCACCAGCAGAACAACTGGTCCGCCCTCCTGCCCATTGCCCAATACGTCCACAATGCCTGGCCCAGTAGTACCACCAAGCAAGCGCTGTTCCAACTCCTCATGGGGCATGTCCCACACGCCCACCAGCCACAGCAATCTGAGAAAATGCCATCGATCCAAGAACGCCTAGACCTTGTCCACCAGGGACAGATATCAGCGCAGACCGCCATTACCAATGCCCAGACCCTCGTCAGCGCCAGAAAGGGAGCGCGATTTAAGCCATTTGCAAAAGGACAGAAGGTCTGGCTTGATGGAAGGAACATCCACATCACCCAGCCAAGCGCAAAACTCGCTCAAAGACACTACGGCCCCTTCCAGATCACTGACGTCATTTCTCCAGTAGTATACTGAATCGCAATTCCCCCTCAGTGGAGATTACATCGTGTCCATGACGTGTTCCATGCCAGTCTCCTCACCCCATATGTAGAAACCAAAGAACATGGCCCCAACTTCACAGAACCACCTCCTGATGTTATTGATGGAGAAGCAGAGTATGAAGTCGAGGCCATTCTAGAATACCACACATTTGGAAGAATAAAGCAACCGCAGTACCGAGTCAGATGGAAAGGGTACTCCACAGCAGAAGATACGTGGGAACCTCAGAAGAACTTGAAAAATTCACTGAGCCTAGTCCGCCAATTCCACCGAGATAACCCCACAGCGATAAGAAAAGCCTATATAAGACATGCCTTGACCGCCCTCAAGTCCTCATCCCCCTCTCTCACCTCTACCATGCCCAGCACACCCCCACCTACTTACTCATCCCTTATGTCCTCCGATGGCTTGCAGAAAAACCAACTCGCCGACAAAGGGAAAGGAAGGGAAGCCTCCGCCCCCCGGGCTCGCCCACGCCCTCCACCCCGAAGAATGACAACGCGCAACGCCCCACGAAGGTCCATGTCACCACCAGGATATTCACCGTGCGAGGCGACAACAGCAGCGACAGTGACAGCAGCAATGCCAGTAGCAACACCGAGTGGACCGCCAACGATAGAAGAACAGGCAGACCAGTTCCTGAGCGAGCTTCTCCACTCCCTGACCTCCACAGCTGCATGAAGTTCGACCACCCCCTCTCCACCAACAATTTCTGTGGAGTGTGCAACGCCCCCGTTAAGATGGACGATGGCCATGCCACCTGGAGTGCCTCCCCCGTCTCGAGCAGCGACACAGCGACCACCAACTCCCGTGCCCCCACTTCGCCGACCGGGGTCAATGCCCCCGCTATTTCCACATCCATTAGACGAGGTACGGACAATGACCTTGCCAGCGCCTTCCAGCTTCTGCAGCCGCCAAACGTCGCTGCCACCAGAACGCCCACCGTGCTTCCAATGCGGCTCCCAGCCCCTCCTATCCTCCGTAGCTACGCAGACGTCACCGCCGCCCACACCAATCAAGGAAGAGAGCCCCGCACCACAACTCCACGTGCCCACAGTGCCCGAGGGAATCCAGGCCACGGTCAGCCGGACGACACGCTCGGCTACAATGGTTATTTCCTGCGATGGAATCAACTTGTCGACAATCCAGGTGAATGGAACGTTATCCTTGTCCCCGATCACAACAATCGACTAGTCCCCGCCACGTACTACGCCCACCTGCCCCACCTCGACAAGCCTCTTGTCCTGGGATGTCTGACGCCGACGTCCCATATCTTTGCTGAGCCCCTCCATGCTAAACCGTGCCCTGATGCTCACCTCCCAGCCGTAGACGACTGGGACCTCTTCACCCTGGAGGGCAGCCACCAGTTCCGCCGCCATGTTGACAGGCTCGTCGACGGGCTCGATGACCAGGGAGTAGTCGCTAAAATCCACAGGTATCGCACTGTGGTGCGCAAGCTCCACTTCCAGATCGAGCAGGAGTATCACCACCTGCTGACCACCCTGGAGCGTCACATCGAGTATACTGCCCTCCAGTTGCAGAGGGATGCTGACTTAGTCCGCTGCCACCACAAGCTCAGAGACGAGCTGCGCAGCATCGAGGTGCGCCTCTATGAGGCCGTGGTCATGTCGCATATTGGCCCGAAGCTGGACCAAATCCTGGAGTGCCCCATCCTTCCCTCCATGTCTTACTTCATGCAGGGCCGCCCTGCGACTCACCAGACAGACATCGTCTCCACCCTCCCCGTCCATGTGCCGCCGCACGTCCACTTCATGAACGCGTGCCCCCTGCCCGTCCGCGAACGCGCCACCATCCATGCCCTCCGACGCAAGTGCCCCTGCCCCCCAGAATCCTCCCCCGACGCCAACGATGCCGGACACACCTTATCTGGTGAGCCTGCCACTTCTGACTAACAGCGTGGCAGCTGTCCCTTAGGGGAGGGCATACTGTTACGATCTCACCTACAGACTGAGCGGACCATCTCTTTCTTGTTACGATACCATGCTTACGCTTCGCACTGTGACTCGGTAGTGATGACTGATGACGCTCCATGAGGACATGGAGCATGTACTATACTTAGCACGCGGACTCGTTGTGACTCACCCCGCTCCACAGGTCACTTGTGGAGCCGGTACTATACTTAGCAGACTACTCCACTACCCTCGTTGTGACTCGGTAGCAGTAGCACGTGACCCCTTTGTACCAGGCCTATATAAGGGCCTTAGTTTGCGTAGAGTCAAGCCCTAAGCTTGACTTCGTTTTCAATCGACTTTGTCTTGCCTCCTCACCTGAGCTCGCCGCTCTAAGCCATTTCCCTACTTGAACTTGCCGCTTCAAGTCGCCTTTCACGTTCATCGCTCAGCAAGGCCCTGCTTCGCTCTCATGCCTCTCTAAGTCGGCTGCAATGACTTAGCTTTGGGTCTTCGCACCAATCACGTGCTCGCCCTACTCCGAAGAACTTGGCTTCACTCTCGCGTCGACGTGACCACTGGAAGTGTCACGCTCAGGACCATGTGCTTGTTGCCTTGCACATGTTCACTCTTGCCTACGCCCAAGTTGTTACGACCACGACCACCACGCACACTGACTTGCGCATGACCCAGTCTGTGCGGGAGCTCCTGGAGCTCACAGCTGGCCTACTGACAAGACAAGGATGGAATTGGGACTCCTAGGGAGTGCCCCTGAACCGCTACGCACTCATTTGACACTATGGACACTGAACTGATACTATACGGACTGATTAGGAAGGAGGCTGCTAGCCTCATGTACGCTCGCATGGTTGCGGCACTTGCATGGCACACGCATGTGCATGCATCACGCATATCACATCGGCACATCACAGAACGCTAAAGGCGTGTTCCCCTGGGTCCAGGGTGTAGTGCAGACGTGTAGCAGCGTGTTGGCAGGCCGCGCGTTCACCAGACATTGAGTACTTTTGCTATTGGGTCGATCACTATGACCCTTGATCTCATACCTCATGCGCGCCCTTGATTTCTTACTGATACACTTGCGCGTCCCTATGACGCAGAGTCTGGAACCTACTAGATGCATGGGCCCTATGCCCTGACGATTACGCGGCCCTCTAGACAGGGGCCTTCACGAAACTATAAGTAGCACACTCCTTTGTGCAGTAGACTACAGACTCGACCTCTTGGCTCTTCAGCCTACAGACTTCAGAATACAGCCTACTTGAACCTAGGAATCCCTGCAGAGGGAAGCACCCCTAGGATACTCCGAACCAGACCAGACCTTCCAAGGCCACCAGTACACTCTCCCCTCCTCTCTACCCCTCTTTCTCCCCCTTGTCATAAGGGAACCCTTTTGGCTTGGAACACCTTTGCATTGAAGTCACTTAGAGGTCACTGCGCTATCAGTGCACCTTTGACACTTGTGCACGACAATTGGCTTACGTCTTGAGCCATAGTAATCAAGAGGAGAACCATCGTTCAAACATCCACAGTGCACGTCGCACTACCCTGAAGCAGGACTTGGGCTGAACCAAGTCAACAATAAGCAAGTCGCTTAGAATGCCCAAGGCTGAGCATAACACAAGTCACACAAGTCGTGCTCACGGCCTGTCGAGCCGTAACACAAGAGCAGAGTGTTCATCTCCAAGACATTGGTAGACGTCTCCGAGGTCCATATCGGGGCTCGTCTCGGCAACACGTGAGGTCCGGGGTAGCGGTTTCGAAATGACAACACCCTCAAATACCTGATTCGAGGATATGCTGGCAGAGGTGCAGGATCGCTTTCCACACGTCCGGGTGGAAGGGCCAGCTTCGTTATCAGATCGGTCAATAGTTCCCGCAGTGCGGGCGTCGATTGAGAGGCGTGCCTTGCATTTCCTGGGTGCAGAACCAGCCGAGGACCTCGGCATCGTCTCCTTTGTTGATGCATCCAGATCACGATGGCGACCTAAATAGAATATAATGTGAGAGGGTAAAAGAGAATATTATGAACTTACCATTGCTGCAACTCTTGTGTTGCACCCAGCATAGGTCGCAGGCAAGTCCGACCAGTCCAACGCAAGCCACACCCCTTGCCTTGCACAGTTGGCAAGGCTGAAAACAAGATATGGTGAGAAACACCTCAAAAATGTCGGAAACATACCATCAGATGCATCATCTGCAGCGCCCTCGTGCGCGCTTCCTTCTCTAGTGCCTGCTTGATTTTCCTCTTGGAAGGCTGCTAACATTGTTGTGTGATGTGAGGATAGAATACATGAATAAATGGAAAACTACTTATTGCCTTTTGTTCAAGCAGAGACTTGTGGCTGTTAGTGTTGTCATCGTCATCATCATCATCGTTGTTGTTGTTGTTGTCATTCTTGTCATCGTCCTCATCGTTCTCATTGTTCTTGTTATTGTCCTCATCATTGCTGTCGTTGCTGTCATTGTTGTTGTTGCTGTCATCTTCGTCATCATTATCATCATCACCTGCACCCTCTTCATCCTTCGCTACCTCCATCTGGATGTCCAGGAGTTCATTGAGCTCGTGCTCTTCCACTCCCATTGGACGCTGCAGTGTTTCCCGCACCTCGGCCTCCACCTCACGAAGCTCGATCTCGAGGAGGGCAAGCTCCTCCTCTTCACGCTGCCTAATGGCAGTAAGCACTTCTTGTTGGGCCTTTCGCTCGGCAGCAGCATGGACGCGCTCCCTCTCAGCAGCATCCGCTGTCCATTGCGCTTCAAGCTTCCTCTCAACCTCATTGATGGCCCATGCACCCATGTTGGAAAGGACGTTGTACAGGCCCTGGCGTCCAGGCTGGGAATAGCGGGACCCAGAAACTCTCCCCTGTAAATATTGTGGAATGATCAGCTTGGGGAAGTGAATAATGAATGATACGCACCAATAAGCCATACATCCTCTCGCACCAGTTGGACAAGTTCGCTTCATCCAATTGCTCATCGGACAGATTGGCAGGTATATTTTGAGACATCTCAACGATGTGCACGCAGAAATTGAGACTTTCCACCCTCAGATAGGCAATGAAAGCATCTAATTGTTGAGTGGGATCGGGGAATGACATTTCGGTATGTGCGATGTGAAACAAACAGCCTAGCAACCTTTCAAATCGATGGACCAATTCGGATTCCCATGCTGTGGCTGATCCGCGTGCATGTGGAGTCTGTGGAGACCTTGTGAGTTGGAAGGCAGGGCCTCATGGTGTCTGCATCCGATGCTACCACGTTGCATTTATTCTCACAAATTAGTCATCTGGAAATTTTGATGGATGCTTAGCCTGGCAGCATATCCAATAGCAGTACACCCTGTTAAGGGGCAGTCTGGCACCAGCAGATTAGTGTGCAAGCGGACCGTACTACCAGGTGGGTAGCAGAGCAGAGTGTGATGGAAGCGCACCGGATGATCATAGGGGGCACTCGGATAAACTCAGAATCATATGTCATCGCTCCGATGGTGCTCCAGGTGCACTGATAAGATAAACAGGTCTACACACTTGTATTGTACTTAAGCACGCAAGTAGCTAGATGGGCGTAGTCTGCGGCTCAATTCAGATTCCCATGCTATGGCTGGTCTGCATGCATTTGTATTTATGGTGTCCGCATGCGATGTTAGCACATTGCATTTATTACTCATAATTTACTAATATCCCCATTCCGATGGGCGCTCAGCGTGCAGCCCATCCAATAGCAGTACTTCCTCTGCATCCAGTCGGAATGGCTCGGGAAGTCACTCGATAGTAACTGCATAAATAGAGTTATGTTAGTCCAACATGCAGATAGGCCTGGCCAGTGTAGCTGCCATTTGGAGTGAATATTCACTCAATGTAAGCGTCACTTGGACTGCTCACTAGTGTGGCCGGATTAGTCAGACATCAGACACAGGTTACATATCCCCTTTGGTGAAATTGTTTGACACTGCTTTGGGTGTTTCCTCATGAAGTGCTGGAATATGATCTGGATCCCCAATTCATGAGTTGTCCCTTTATGCACCTAACATTTAGAAATACTTGAAAGACTCTAGTGATATTCATACACAAGTCTATGAGAATAAAGGCCAATCCAGTAGAGAAGAGAATTTTGTTTCTGCCTGCTCTGCAAGTGAACCCCAAAGCACCATCTGCTTGTGACAATAGCAATCAAGTCCAGGTGGCCACTCCCCATCTTCAATGTTACCAAGTCTCTTCCTCCATTTGTTTTCCTTCCATCGGAACCAATTCACTGTCCATTCCATTTCAAGTCCAACAAGCCAGAATTCCTCCGACCAGCAGGAAATACGTGCCTTGGCTCTCAGCCAGCTTACTCGATAGACTAGGGCAGATTAGTTGGACATTGAAATATGCGAGCGGAGTACATACATTCCTGCATTCGTGGACCATTTGAAGTATTGATATCTCCAATGCGCCAAAACCACGGTAGAGCATCGGACTGCTGTCCGAATCGCCGCTTGTCGGTAATATCTCCTGCCAGTTTAAGGTCCTCATCGGTAATCTCCTGCAGAGTTGCCAGATATTCCAGGTCAGTTGGGAGGTGCTGGAGGGCACTGCGAGCATGTCGATATGTGGCCCGACACTTTTGAGCCTCAGCATCCAACTTATGAACATTGTCCCAAGCTCGAGCAGTCATCCGCTGGCTATCTGCATTGCGCACCTCTGTCCTGAAACAAAGGGACTTCTCACCAAGGGCCAGGCGAAGTCCTTCAAGTGCATCGGTCACCTGCCCCTTGCGCAGTTCAGCTTCGACCATTGCGATTGATTCGAGTGAAAGGTGTTCAATCTCTCCAGGGCCTAATGCTGAGGGCAGAGTGATGCGGTCACGTTCTGGTGTGAACCAGCCATTGGGATGGGACTCCAAAGCGTCGTCCGATCCATCGGGATCAAAGTCCATTAGCTGCAGATCTTGGACCAACCATTTAGTGTCATCATCCGGTTTGATGATAACAGCCATTCACTGTTCATATGCAGTAATTCATGCTTCTAGCTTCTGCTGCCTTTCAAGAAGTTCATTTCTCTGTGCAATAGAGCATGAGCTTCCTAACGATGTCACGTGACGCTGAAGCAACAGTCTGAAATGTGATATTAGTTTGAAAGCATCTAAGTCAATAAATTCACTCCACAACTTACTGTGAGCGCTCAATGGCCAGGCCTTCCATGAGAGCGGACACAGCACCAGATAAATTCTTGTGCCGGATGTCAGCTTCCGACAGCCTTAGACAAATGTCTGCCAGCGTTGGTACTAGTCCACATGGGTCATCTGTGCCCAAAAGAGGAGTAAAGGCACCTCCTACGTTTTTCCGATGTGACTTCATAGATCTTGAGATGATCACCACGGTTCTCCATGGCAACTCATTCCTGGGCTGTCCATTCTTGAACCAATGATGGTTCAAGACATTCTGTTAACTGTTCAAATGCTGGCTTTGTCTCGGCAAGTCCCTGCTTGGCTCAGGACCACTTTCCACATAGGGAGTCTGCTTGTGGTGGTGTCAGTGCAATGTAGTAATGGACAAAATATAGATTCCCACCCATCCAAATGATTTTCCGCCAATTGCTATCATTCATGTATTCATCCAGAACCTCTTGATGATGCGCAGTGGACATTGCTTGCACAAGCCCAGCAACTTCATCCATGCCGGACCACAATGTTTCCAGGATCTCGCCTTCAACCTGACCAGCACCCTCAATGAAATTGAGTGTAAACTTTGCAAAGCATTCCGGAATGTGAGTGGCCAGGTGCCACTTCCCAACGGCACCAGTAATCTTTAGAGAATCCCAAAGTTCCAAGAATTCCGACTGTGCAACACGCTCCTGGAAATGAATGCTCCACTGGCAACATATGTCATAAATGATGAGTGCCTGATCATGGCCTGAAAACTGTTTCAGTGCCTGGCAGATTGAGTAGTCCATATTGATTTGCCTAGTGTGGAATCAGTAACACTGTGATTCCGATCCTGTCGGATATACACACCACTCTCCCTTTTGGAAATCAACGATGCAATGTGGGACAAAGGCACCATGTCTTGCACATGCACACGCCCCCTTTCCTGTTGAGTCCAAGTGTTTCCGATGCAGGTTTCCATTATTCTGGGCCCTGTGATTGTTACATCTTGATTTCTTCATGTATCTTAGCATCCAATATGCTGAGAAGTTTATGGAAACTCACAGGCTGTCTTTCCGGCGCATGCGCCAAGTGGTTTGCATAGGCTGGACGCCTAACCATAAACAGTTCACCATCGGATAATGAAACATCATCCAAGGGACATTTCATAATGAGATGGACTAATTTCATATTCCCATCCACAACCAATTGTGGCCGGTATAGCAATCTATGTGGAATAAGTGCCATAGTCAATGGTAGCATGAGGAAAGATCTTCCTCACCTGTCCTCCAGTTTCCATTCTGTCTCAGGGGGTATGTTGATATCAATTTGCGGACATGCAGGGCAGAACAATGCAAGTCCACCATCGATGGAGATATCTGGCTGATCATGAACGACTCCAGCTCTCATTCGATTATGAAGATCCCACCACTCTCTGGAGACTCAAAGCAGCTCCCGATAGTGATCCTGCATTGCACTATAAGAGCGGAAATTACGTCCACTGCTCAGATAGCTTACCGGAACTCTGGACGGAAACGCCTCATCAGTGATTCGCTGGATCTTACTCATAAAGTTCATAGCGCTGTCTTGCATTCCAGTGCATCAACCCGAAAGTGGTCGAGTACCTCAAAGGTAAATGCAGTTTTTGGATTTTTGAAACTTGCTGGAAAGAGTTTGGCGCGAAGGAGAAGCTGAGTGTATTGTGCCGGAGACTTGGCACAGGACACCATCGGATTGATCGGCGAAAGATCCCAGTAGATGAGATGATCACCAGTGAGGATCGAGATCCAGAAGTATTCTCATGCAGAGGGCTCTGAAGGCTGATTGACATCATCACCTTCATCAGAAATGTCAAGGTTCACATCATCTGAGTCTCAACATCGACTGGAATGAAGGACAATCGTCGGGATAATGACGAAGGTCAAGATGAGGTGATTAGTGAGAAGATCGGACTTCTCAAAGAACTGTCCATTCCATGTCTGAATACGATGGAATGGAGATAGGCGTGAGCGGAAACACAGCATGCATCACACCACATGTCTGAGCCAAAGCAATCTGACACCGATTTCTGGAGATGATTTCTGGCAACTTGAGCATGAGGACCTTGATGTCAATGACTCATGTCTGAGCAGCTCGATGAGAATGCTATGTCGTTGACTAAGATACTCCTCGAGGAACTCATTTTGAGTCTGTTGACACAGGTCCGATTAGCATCAATTGATAGGCAGGTTCATATTACCTTTCCAGCTGTCCGGGAACGTTTGGGCATTTGGTCCTGCAGGATAATCATAGTTCTCATGCTCCAGTCCTCCGGAGACCATGCTCGCTTCTTTGAAGGAGATGCACTCCATGAGGGTGATGATATGGGTTTAGGATCTTTGACTGGGGTGTATATACCTCTTCCCATCGGGTTTGGACAGCTTTATTTCCACATAGTCAGGCTTAAATGTGAGCTTTGGCATCAGAGGACACTGTTATGAAGGGACTGTGTCGGATGATGGTAGCAAGAGGATGGATGAAGGACAGGACTACTATTTTACCATGTACAGATCAATGACATGCTTTTTACACAAGGCACAAAGTTCATCACACATTTATCTGCTATGAGGCAGTTATTAGTATCTCTAAATGTGCAGAACTCCTGGAAAATGGGTTCTTTGTTGTTAAACCTGTTCATCTGTACATTTAATACTGCAAGAAGATACTGATGCATTATTCACATTGATGTTGTCCACCATCAAATACAGGGGAAGTTTGTATGAATCATGAATATGCCTTATATCTCAAGCCACACCACAGTTCATTTGTGCATGACGATGCTAAGAGACTGATATATGTATGGACTAGTTATGTGCCTCCTCAGCTATGAGGCATCACATGTATGCTGTATGCTTGGAGTGATGTGGTGGTTCCATCATCAGGTAAAGTTGATTTTTCTTAAAGTGTCTTAAAGTGTCTTAAAGTGAAAAATAAGACACTTTAAGACAAATTTCACTAAGCCGAACGTTGCTTAATTCAGGAGATCCATTCTTTTAAATAAGCACAATTTTCTTAATAAAGGCTTAAATAAGCCCAATATCCTTAATGAACTGCTTAAATAAGTACAATGTCCTTAATAAATGGCTTAAATAGGTATGAATAAATGCTTGATTCCACTTACTGTAATTCTAGGGACTCACAGGTTACTGGCCACACACACACACTTACACACACAGATAATTCACATGCACACAATTCAATTATTTACTATGTTCAGTAGAATAGACATAATGATATAAGTATCAGATATATAGCAGTATCAGATTGACACCGCCACCGCGACGGCGATGATGGTGTGGGAGGGGCGGTGACAGTGTGGCGGAGGCGGCGGTAACAGTGCACAACCTCGACGGTGATGACAGTGGGGCGGCAGTGCGGGCGGCGGTGCAGGCGCAACCGTGACAGCGGCAGCGGGGACAGTGCAGGTGCAACCGCGGTGGCGGGGACGGCACAGGTGCAACCGCGGCGGCGGTGGTGGGGACGGCGCAGGTGCAACCGTGACGGTGGCGGCGGGGACGGTGCAGGTGCAAACCGCGATGGCGGTGGTGGGGATGGTGCAGGCACAACCGCGACGGCAATGCGGCTGCGGGTATGCCGCAGTGACGTTGTTGGCACAGCCACAATGGCGATGGCAGTGTGGCGGGGGTGGTGATGGTGCAGCGGCGGCAACAGTGATGGTGCTGAGACGGCC
>WTXC01000211.1:0-30807 GCA_022496195.1 Lactifluus subvellereus
TGACAATCCGAAGAGATGTGTTAACAAGGAAAAGATGGCAACCATAGTACCTGAATTACGTACTATCAGGAGTGCGAAACGACATAACAGAGCAGATATAACTTACAAGGATCAAGCGCGTCAACAGTGGAGCCCGAAATCATATCCTTCTCCCAATTCCACCCGAGGCTGCATGATAATACTTGTGCTACAATAACACAGCACGAGATGAGGACGCATGATTCGCTGTGCCTGGTTACGGCATACTTGGTGACGCGTCACTTTCATCATCTACACTCATGCTGAGCCTTGACATGACTCCGAAAGATGAAAAACACCGGATACTTACAAAGTAATCAGCAACGTCATGACGTTGTCGTGCTTACAACTGAAGATCGGCACCGCCGAGTGTGGTTGTGTTAGGGGCTGGCTGTGTTGATTGGTTAGGATGATGAAGGGCCTCAGGCTCCATGAGAAGAGGGATCCGGGAATCGTCAAGTACACCGAGCGGTGGTACATTCGGTACATCGTTAGGGATCAAATCGGGGAAGGGGGGGTTGGTCAGGTCACGGTGCGAGAGAGGCTGAGGATTGTATGTTCCCTGAAAGCACGTTAGTGGGATCCGGGATAAGGTGAGATAGAGGTGACGTGCCAGGAGCTACAGGCAAGACTGTGGGGCTTGGCGATGTGTGGGGCGGCGGTACCACCAGATGAGGGAGTGAACCTTGCAGAGGGATAGATGTAGAAGCTCCCGGGGGGAAAGAGGGTGTGAAGGTGCCATCGACGAGTTGGCGGGGATGTCACGGGCGTCCTATGTTGCACTTTCCCCGAGTCCTAATATATCCAACGAAGCAGCACAACGGTGGTGGCTTTAGAGAGGTGATGGGGTAGAGTGAGACGAGGCAGCGACCATGATAGTGAGTTGTGGCGCATCAGGGACGTCACCAAGTGATGCTCCGTAATCAAGGTGTAGAGCAGAATGGCTTAGATGGAGCGCGGGAGAGGGAGGGACAGGGGACAGTGAGGGGATGGGTGTGCTCGTTGCTTCGTATATGCGTGAGCCATGTTCTGGGATGTTACACGATGCCATCGGGGCAGCAGGGGTGCCTTAATGTAAATATCGCGAGTGTATCGAAGGATAAAGATAGTAAGTTTTGCCATGCGCAGATCATGCGAATCAGTTGGTTACGAGTCGTCTTGCAGTCCAGGAAGAGCACTTCATGCGTCTAAATTGGAAACTGGTTCGAGACACTTCGACAGCCAGCTGGCACTGATGTTTCAAGTAGGCCTCAATAAAGCTTCGGCTTCGGCTTCGATCGTGCCCTGACAGATGTCTATCACTATACCCATGTATCAGGGATCAGATCTTGAAATGCCCAGCTGGCGGGCGGCGAGTTCGAACCAGCGGTCATCACCTTGGGCGGCTGTTAAAATAGCAGTGACTACCCAGTTTGAATGCTTATCAGCGTTTGGGTCCCTGTAGTTGGCTGCCGTCAGAAGGAGACCGAATTCGACAGTGTTTAAGAGTCCATCCCAGTCTTCGTAGATAACACGTTGCAAGATTGGCCGAGTGATGGGAAGAGATGCCGCATCCATTGCACTGCTGGAGATCTCGATCCTGCAATCTTTTAGACCTGGAACTATACCGGATGAGAAGGTATGGAGCATCAATTCAACCAACGCCTCCATCTTCTCATCATTCGGTGTCTTGAAAGCGTCCCGAGGTGCAACGAGGGCCTCCGAGTGGCAGACAGCAGGAATGTTTGCGAGGACCTGTTCCCGTTTGTCATATCCTTCTAAAGACTCGACAGTACATACCAGTGCACAACCATCCATCACGGATGACAGCTTCTAAGCTAATTCTTCAGCTATTTTCCGGATGCCATCTAGGAACCGTTTACGAAAACGCCCTTGCAAGTGATGAAAGCGTTCCCAGGGCGCGGAGCTGAAATACCGGAAACCTGTGAACCACGTATAATACTCCTGTCCAAACGTACCAAGCCAAAAGAAGAAAGTGGTGAATAGCAGTGTGTGTGTCATGCGAAAGCATAAATACGTTGCCTTGCAAAGTGCAACCCTCCAAACCACAGTATTGAATACCGTGCGATTGAAATTCAACAAAACCACGGTAAGGCCTGAAAAGAGGAAATGGAAAGACTCAGGAAAGTAGGTAACAGTTCAACTACCAAGGGAAGCCGGGACTTGTCATCTCCACAAAGCACGAATGGGAACTTGCTTGTTTGGGCTGTAGTGTTCCTGCGTGACTTTGATCTATCGACATGCCCACTGGTGTAGCAACGTTATCAGGGCACAGATAATGCTAATAGTCAAGCCCAAGGATCAGAGTATATTGACACAGACGGCATGCTTGGCGCAGAGAAGCCGGAAGATGAGCGAAGAAGCGTTGGAGGCATTGACAGCTGGGAAATACCGGTACAGTCCGAGGGTTTCGCTGCGCCCTTTGCCTGTTCTGGCAAGGCACATTTCACACGACAGGCAAGAACGGATAAGCAGAGTCTGCTTATAGTCCACTGTGAGGTCAATTAATGTCCAATATATTGACCACTAAGTAGATTCAGTTGTTGTCGCAAATTATATTAAGACAATTGAATGATCTGTCGACCCATCCTTATATGTCACATGATTTAAAATAAGAATACGCAAACAATTGAATATTAGTCATGTGCTTAAGAGAGAGCCCTTTATTTCCTGACGTATGTAAACTAAATTGTTATCTCACCCGACGCGAATCATCGATAAGATTATATAAACTTATTTCACTCTATTGTTTTAGTCTTAACAGGCTCTGATTAGCTTAACGCAGCGGGGCGTGGAAAGGCATCTGTTTATATTGAATAAGATGAGACATAAATAATGTCTACAAATCAGGCTACAAATTTTAAATTAGAATAGTCTGCTCATTAGCTGGAAATTATCGGGCCAATCGATCTCCATCGGCCGATAATCGCTAGCAAATTAGCAGATTATTCTAATTTAAAATTTGTAGCCTGATTTGTAGACATTATTTATGTCTCATCTTATTCAGTATAAACGGATGCCTTTCCATGCCCCGCTGCGTTAAGCTAATCAGAGCCTGTTAAGACTAAAACAATAGAGTGAAATAAGTTTATATAATCTTATTGATGATTCGCGTCGGGTGAGATAACAATTTAGTTTACATACATCAGGAAATAAAGGGCTCTCTCTTAAGCACATGACTAATATTCAATTGTTTGCGTATTCTTATTTTAAATCATGTGACGTATAAGGATGGGTCGACAGATCATTCAATTGTCTTAATATAATTTGCGACAACAACTGAATCTACTTAGTGGTCAATATATTGGACATTAATTGATCTCACAGTGGACTATAAGCGGACTCTGCTTATCCGTTCTTGCCTGTCGTGTCACACTGCGCCACGGTAGCGCCACGGTTGCCTGTGCTGCTGTTCAGAATCCCAAACACTGTAGCTCCTTGAGAGCATCCTCCTATCGCCTTCACGTTTCCTCAGCCACCCAGTTTTCACCGACTCTGATTGCTTTCCGATTTCATACGGATTATGGACAACCCGCAGGGTACGCTTTGGACCCAATCGCAGCCCCCTAATGTCCTCTTCCTGTCAATAACAACTGCTTTGTTAGGTTCTTCCACCGAACTCGACGAAGTCGATAGCCGTATTGTTACACTCCAGCTCTCGCTCTCGTCGAGCCCCTATTCTCATCAAGAGCGTCGTGCAATTCTCATGCAGCTGAGCGGTGCGCAATTCAAGCGCTACGCACTGTCGAGGCAGCCAGAAGATCTCGACAAGGCGATTCTTCACTCTACAGAAGCCGTCCTTCTTCCACTCCCTCTCTTGCCAGTAGTTGACCCGGGCGCCCGTGCATGTGTCGTATCTTGCTTCTTCCTCCTCGCACAGTTTCTTTTCACTCGCTTCCGTCTTACGAGTCAGCCTGAGGACCTCAAGTACTCCATTGACTACTTTCGCCATCTTTATCATTCTGACCTACGTCTTGACCCTGTCGGTATTCCACGTAGTCAAATCATCATCGGATTGGTCGGGGCACTGGGTACTCATGCACAGTTGGAGGTGGGCAGTGCGACTGCGACGCGAACCATCGAGGAGATAGTGGCCTTGTGCCGTGAGCTTCTAATCTCTGATATCTCGGGAGATGACCTAGTTTATGCCATCGTTATCTTGACGGATTCATTTTCTATCGATATACATGGAGAAGCCATCGATCAAGTCGTTGAATATATACGAGAAGCCATTCCAAGGTGTCCTCCAAGATCCCACAGAGTTTCCAGTGCCCTAGCCGAAATTCTCGCTCTTCGTTCCATGATGAATTCTTCGATTGAGGATTCTCAGGAAGCAATAGCCTTGCTCGACCAAATTGCAGCTCCCCAACCCTTGGGAGACAAGACGAATCCATCCCGGAGTCATGCACTCCTCTGGGCAGCAACAGTCGCTAAAGACCAATTTACTTTATATCCAAATCTGGAAACTCTCGAGGGGGCCATGTCCCGCGTTCGCACTGCGATTGCCGATCCTTCTCTAGAGGACAATCCTGACCTTACTCGGTATCTGGAAGAGCTCATGAAGAAACGTGCAAAGTACTTTCATCTCACGGAACACCCCCAGATGGTGGGTTCCGGCCCTGCACAAGGGGCCGCCCCCTCATCACTCCAACACATGAGCACACCAGACGAAGGTTCGATCGGATGGGACGCCATTCGGGATGTCCGAAGGGCTTGCTCAATGACTACAATTGAGCGCCAAATTCAGCTCCTACCGGACCTTATCTCCAGTGCTCTTCCGGGGACGGCTGATCACGGGAAATACCTCCGAGCCCTCGCAGATTGGTATAAGGCCAAGTTTGAGCGTACAGATGACACGACATATTTAGAAAAGAGCATCGATTGGCACAAAATAGCGCTCGCTTCAATTCCTAGTGATATGATTTATATCCGTCTCGACGACTCGGAATTGGCTTTAGATCTTCTTCGGGCCTACTATCGCAATCATGATATTTCCTTCCTCGAGGAGTCGATTTCTTTTTCGCGCCATGTCCTCAAATTGTCAGATACACAAGGGTGGAACCACACCTTTGGCCTTAAATTGCTTCGTCAAGGCCTACTTGATCGCTTTCGGCTCCTTCATCACCGAGAGGACTTGGACGAAGCTGTCCTTCTACTTCAAATGTCCATTGATTGCATATGCACAATCCCTCCCGACAAACTACGACATGCATGCACCTGGGTAGTTATTGCGCGAGTGTCTGGGCACCCTTCTGTCTCAACTGCGTATGAGACTGCCATGTCATGGTTGCAAACCTCTCTCGTTTTCGCACCTACCCTCCATACGCAGCATGCTCATCTCCTCGCCATCGAGCAAGCAAACAAGATCCCGTTGGAGTATGCCTCTTATCAAGTCCGAACAGGTCGCCTGGAAGAGGCCATCCAGACTCTCGAACGGGGACGAGCACTGCTCTGGTCAGGAATGCGTGGTCTCCGCACATCAATCGACCAACTTTCTAGCGCCCACCCGGCCCTAGCGACCAAGCTCACGATCATCAACCAAGATCTCGAGACTTTGATGACGTCTATTCCGCCAGGTTCGACTGGAGATATAGACGAAGATGTTGCCCCGGGCGAGGCAGGGACGGACGCGTTTAGCAATTTTTTGAAGAAGCAACGAACCCTCTTGAATGAGCGTGATGCGCTCACTTCTCAAATCCAAGGATTACGCGGCTTTGAGAATTTCTTGAAGATGCCATCATTCGACATGCTTCGTGCCGCCGCATCACGAGGTCCGATCATTATAATCAATCATTGTTCATTACGCTCCGATATGATCCTCGTCTTACACAACTCTCCTCCTTCCTTAATCCCTACCGCCGAGGATTTCTATCACAGAGCGAATGAATTGGCGGATCGTCTATCGGACACACGAAAGAGACACGTTCTCGAATCGATGCAATATAAACGTGCTTTACGATATGTACTCGAAGAACTTTATGAACTCGTTGGACAACCAGTCATAGACAAGCTCCACGAGTTGAACATACCCGAACAATCACGAATTTGGTGGTGTCCGACGTCAGTTTTCTGCTCTCTCCCTCTGCATGCGATGGGCCCGATTCCGTCGAAGGACAAGGTCAAAAGGTATTTCTCAGACGTATACATATCCTCATATACCCCAACACTCTCTGCACTCATCAAGTCTCGCGAACCTAGCGTACAGACATCGGATCCGGTCTCATTGCTGTTTATCGCGCCACCCGACACGTCTCTCATTGGAGTGGGAGAAGAGATTGAGGTCATCAGACGCACTTTAGGAAGTTCAATCGATAGTGCAGTTTTAGAGGATGCAACATCGGAAACTACGATAGAAAGTCTTCGGCATCATCGCCTTGCCCACTTCACATGCCATGGGGTCTTAGAAGAGGGAAAACCATTCGAGGCCTCGTTCATACTTCACGGTGGCAGTCGTCTTACGCTACTGGACATCGTGCGCTCCCGACTTGCCACTGCCGAATTTGCATTCCTCTCTGCTTGCCACACTGCAGAGCTGACAGATGGGAGTATTGCTGATGAAGCACTGCATCTTACGGCAGCGATGCAGCACCTTGGATTCCGAAGCGTTGTCGGGACAATGTGGGCGATGGCGGATACGGATGGACGGGACCTGGCGGAACATTTCTACACGTCGATGTTCTCTGGTGAAGATGAAAGCCTTCCTTACTATGAGCTGTCAGCCAAAGCGCTTCGGGATGGAGTTCAGAAGCTGAGGCGAGAGAAACGAGTGAGTCTGGAACGTTGGGTCAATTTTGTGCATTATGGGGCATGATTGGCGAATAATCCCCTCACCTTTCCGGTGAGTAATTGGGCCCCTTTGCACGCAAGTCGCGCCATTGATCCTTGTCCGAGAAAGATCGAGAGGTTATGTCAGATTTGGATGAGACAGTGCGAAGCGGGAGTACTATGTAAAAAACCGGCGTGTGATAGAGGTTCGGCTTCGCTGGCGACAGAGTATCTGGAGTGTTGCATTTTAGCTTCTCTCGAGACTCCCGTGTGTGTGAGCCATGTAGATGAAGGAAGGATACACAGCCTACAATGGTTCAATTCTCATAAACTACGCACCCATTCATATTCAAGTTCATACCCGGGGGGGTTCGGTCATCACCCCGACGCGTCACTATCCACTTCCCTTCCGATGAAGAGCACTCGACACCCTACCAGCTACGTACGTGCCTAACAATCTCTTCTCCCATATTCGCAACGTTGCGGATAAGAGTACCCGGAGGGCTGCTCCAAGTTTTTCTAACGGTTCGGAGAGTGTGTTGGCCGAGATCACGTGGAGAAGGAGGTACCTCGGCGCCCAAGGTGCACAAAGCTCAAATTGCGTGCAGTCAAGTATGCCAGTACAGTACTGTAGTATAAAACAGTCTTGTCATGGTCGCATCGACACTGGACAAAAAAGGTCAAGAAAATTGGTGTCAGTCAAAATCGACACCAGTGTCATAAGTGTCGGACTGATGTGTCAAAGACACCACTGTTCGCTAGTGTTCCAAAAATGGTAACCACTGCCGGCCCGTGTGCCGGGCCTATAGTGTCGGCATATCGGACATGGTCCGACCCAGGTTCGTCGTGACAAGACTGTACATGTGTGGCAAGGGTATCGCACTCCCTTCCGCGAATACGAATATGCTTGTGTTACACAGTAACAAACCCCACAACAATAAATTACCCATGCGCACCCTTCCCTTGGACCTTAGATGACGCCCGCGATCCTTAGTAGTACATAAGCCCCACAACAATAAACTTTGCTCGGGGGCTCCTTGAACCGCTACCACCACCATGGTACGGATTCCCACGGTATCAGCCGGGGCAAGGATTGATGAGGAACGTCCTCACCATCGAAACACCATCGGCCCCCCACGAGTCATACCAACTCACACCGTCCCATCATGGACACCCGCCCACCGGCGACAATCTTAATTATTATATACCATACAACCCATGTACCTTACCAAACCCCCCGTGAAATACAGACTAGTAAACCTCCACGACCGCATCCCCCCAGACCTACTGACCCACCAACGGCACCAACTCCTTGACGCCCCACCACCACAACCGTTGACCCTGCCAGAACGACCAAATCCTAATCCACCACAATGCCACCAAGGTACCTGACAAGACCAGCGATGAAAGACCACCCACGCGAGCGCATCGACAAAGGCGCTGAGCCTGAATACCCTCTATTGTTCAATGCCACACACACGTACACGCACACACACCCGTGCCCCCCCCTCACCAGGTCGATCAACAGATGGCACCACACCATCAACGCACGTCTCACCGATGACAAGATACTCGCCACAAAAATCAAACGGGACAATCCGGACAAGAAGTCCGCCCAGACAGTCAAAAGTACTTGGGAACATGTCCTTAGAAAAAACACGGACCTCCCAAATGACTGGATCACCAGTCGAGAGGTTTTAGTGGGTAGGAGGACACGACACACCTTGCCCCCGTAGGACGCGTGCCCTGAGTCCCACACTATCCCCCAATCGGGATGTGCATAAGCGCATTTTACCTCAACCGGTCCCATCGGTCCGGCTACAGCGTGTTAGGCAGGGTTGATCCTGGCAATCTCCCGCTGCCTAACATTTATTTCGGTAGATAGCGGTAGATAGCTAACTACCAAAATAAACGCTTTCCAAAAAAAAAAAAAAAAAAAAAAAAAAAAAAACTTTGCTCATCTAAGCATGTGCGCCCTTCCCTTGGACCTTAGACGACGCCCGCGATTCCTGGTTCCTCTACGGTGATCACAGCCGCCTTCTCTCCGATGACCAGCGCAGTTGAGTACGTGTTCGCAGCAACGTTGCCCGGCCCGATGGACAGGTCCGCAACTTTAAGGCCCTTGACGCTATAGACGTTCAAGCGCGAGTCGATGACGCCGCCCTGCTCGCGCGGCTTCATCGGGCAAGTGCCGAGCTAAAATAGCGAGAAACATAAAACCCGACGCGTATATTCGTCAGCCATCCCATTCCATCGCCAATACACCACACACAACGGCAGAAAGGACGAGCGGGACTCACCGCATGCCAAGTCGTGCTCGCTGGGCGTTGCCAACAACCAGGAATCAATCGTCCATGGTATGGAGTGAGGAGAAGACACGTTGCCACGCACTCGTCGCACCCGCGTACGTCTCAAGCGCACGCTCGTCCTCTTCCGAATACACGATCGGGGTCGCGTCAAACGCAATGGGGCCCTCCGCATGCTCGACGATCGCAGCAGTACCGCCCGGGTTAAATGCGGGATGCATCGCGGGCGGCTCACCGCGGAAGTGCGGCATACGCCGCGCAATCTCACGCGTGAATTTGTACCCCCACGTCAGAGGTTTGACATCCGCCATCCTGGGGAGTGGGGACAAGTGTCAGTACATTTGCGAGCAGGTGCTGAACTTTTGGGGCTGACGATTTGAGGTAGCCAGGAACAAAGTCGATTAGTGCGGAGACGTCCTTGCCATCGGTGATGTGCACGTGTCCGCGAGCGATGGGATATTTTCCTATTGTAACAACTTGAAGGTGTATGTCGGGCGTCTCAGGCATAACGAACAATGTCATGGAGGCGCAGGGTCATCGTGCTCACAGTGGAGGCGCCAAGTGTGAAGTATTTACGCGGCGGTCTCAGAGGTAGATGGCCAGTGACCCTGCATCATGTGTATCAGCAGCGCAAACAGCCTTAGCGGACCTGTCGAGGGACGTACGCAGAGAGGACCCCGATCCACAAGACAGACTTGTCAGGCACGTTGGCAAAGTAGGAATCCCACACCTCCTTGAATTCAGGACCCAACTCGGCCAGTTCAGATGGCTTGGGGTGCCATTTGATCCCCGCGTCGATACCGCTGGTGCTATGGTCAGCGAGGGAAAGACAAGAAAGAGAGAATTAGACAACTTATGCGCTAGGAGACCCTTCTTAGTCTTAGCAAATTCGGCGGTGGCAGCTGAGGTGCAAATTATTATTTAAAAACGTGAGCCCCTAAGTGTAGTAAGAGGACAAATCGTCGATCGCTCCTTCGCCATTACGGAAAATCGCATCGAGCGTCTGTGCCTCGTCCGCAGCAAAGTATGGAAGGAACAAGATGTTGTGATCTGCACATATACAAAGTCAGAATCATGGCCGATTCCTAGTAGCTATCACGCAGCGGACCCTGGTAATTCTCGCCAACGCCAGGCAAGTCCACGCGCTGCTCCACTCCAACCTGCTCTAGCACTCCCTTGAAACCTATCCCAGAGCGCTCCAGTATGCCCGGGGTACCAAAAGACCCAGCAGAGAGAACTACCAGTTTCGTCCCGTGGACTGTACGTGTTTCCTTTGGGCCATCCGGGTGAAATAGTGGGTTGAGTGCGAAGGCAACATTGGTGGCGCAGTTCTCACTGCATAGGTTAAAGCTCTGCTCAAGAAGAGGGACAAACCAGTTGGACTTACCTGTCGAATGTAACGTGCTGAACATGTACGCCTGTCAAAATGTGGAGGTTTGGATGCGTCTCCTTGAGAGGGTAGATCATGTGGTGTGGCACATCGGAGCGATTGCCCGTCTCCGCGTTTAACCACCTGTCCGCAAGGCACGAACATTAGCACTCCCGTGTGGAGCGCAGCAGAGACCATGAACGCACTCGGGCCATCGCTGCGTGCGATCCGATGTCAACACAGAAGATATAGATATATCAGGTAGCGATAGGATAGGGTGAGAGCACGCACGGTGTATACATTGATTGTTGAGAGGTCATCAACCCACCTTCGGAGACCTTAAGCGGGCCGTTGGAACGATTCGTTGTGCCTATTTACGGCATACTGGGTGACTTCAAAATGGGTGACTTACAAAATAATCACCAACGTCATGACGTTATCGCGCTTACAACTGAAGATCGGCACCGCCGAGTGCGGTTGTGTTAGGGGCAGGCTGTGTTGGTTAGGATGATGAGGGGCCTCAGGCTCCATGAGAGGAGGGATTCTGGGAATAGCCAAGTACACCGAGCGATGATACATTTGGTACACCGTCAGGGATCAAATCGGGGAGGGGGGTTGGTCAGGTCACGATGTGAGAGAGGCTGAGGATTGTATGTTCCCTGAAAGCGTATTAGTGGAATCCGGGATAAGGTGAGATGTGATATGCTACGAGCTACAGGTGAGACTGTGTGGGGCGACGGTACCACTAGATGAGGGAGTGAAACTTGCAGAGGGATAGATGTAGAAGCTGTCGGGGGGAAAGAGGGTGTGAAGGTGCCACCAACGAGTTGGCGGGGATGTCAGGGGTGTCCTATGTTCTACTTTCCCCAAGTACTAGTATATCCAACGAAGCAGCACAACGGTGCTGGCTTTAGAGAGGCGATGGGTAGAGGGAGACGAGGCAGCGACCATGATAGTGAGTTGTGGCGCATCAGGGACGTCACCAAGTGATGTTCCGTAATCAAAGTGTAGAACAGAATGGCTTAGATGGAGCGCGGGAGAGGGAGGGACAGGGGACAGTGAGGGGATGGGTGTGCTCGTTGCTTCGTATATGCGCGAGCCATGTTCTGGGATGTTACACGATGCCATCGGGGCAGCAGGGGTGCCTTAATGTAAATATCGCGAGTGTATCGAAGGATAAAGATAGCAAGTTTTGCCATGCGCAGATCATGCGAATCAGTTGGTTACGAGTCGTCTTGCAGTCCAGGAAGAGCACTTCATGCGTCTAAATTGGAAACTGGTTCGAGACACTTCGACAGCCAGCTGGCACTGATGTTTCAAGTAGGCCTCAATAAAGCTTCGGCTTCGGCTTCGATCGTGCCCTGACAGATTTCTATCACTATACCCATGTATCAGGGATCAGCTCTTGAAATGCCCAGCTGGCGGGCGGCGAGTTCGAACCAGCGGTCATCACCTTCTTGGGCAGCTGTTAAAATAGCAGTGACTACCCATTTTGAATGCTTATCAGCGTTTGGGTCCCTGTAGTTGGCTGCCGTCAGAAGGAGACCGAATTCGACAGTGTTTAAGAGTCCATCCCAGTCTTCGTAGATAACACGTTGCAAGATTGGCCGAATGATGGGAAGAGATGCCGCATCCATTGCACTGCTGGAGATCTCGATCCTGCAATCTTTTAGACCTGGAACTATACCGGATGAGAAGGTATGGAGCATCAATTCAACCAACGCCTCCATCTTCTCATCATTCGGTGTCTTGAAAGCGTCCCGAGGTGCAACGAGGGCCTCCGAGTGGCAGACAGCAGGAATGTTTGCGAGGACCTGTTCCCGTTTGTCATATCCTTCTAAAGACTCGACAGTACATACCAGTGCACAACCATCCATCTCGGATGACAGCTTCTAAGCTAATTCTTCAGCTGCTTTCCGGATGCCATGTAGGAACCGTTTACGAAAATGCCCTTGCAAGTGATGAAAGCGTTCTCAGGGCGCGGAGCTGAAATACCGGAAACCTGTGAGCCACGTGTGATACGCCTGTCCAAACGTCCCAAGCCAAAAGAAGAAAGTGGTGAATAGCAGTGTATGCCATGCGAAAGCATTGGCATAAAGATGACACATAAATACGTTGCCTTACAAAGTGCAACCCACCAAACCACAGTATTGAATACCGTACGATTGAAATTCAACAAAACCATGGTAAGGCCTGAAAAGAGGAAATGAAAAGATTCAGGAAGGTAGGTAACAGTTCAACTACCAAGGGAAGCCGGGACTTGTCATCTCCACAAAACACGAATGGGAACTTGCTTGTTTGGGCTGTAGTGTTCCTGCGTGACTTTGATCTATCGACATGCCCACTAGTGTAGCAACGTCATCAGGGCACAGATAATGCTAATAGTCAAGCCCAAGGATCAGAGTAAATTGACACAGACGGCGTGCTTGGCGCAGAGAAGCCGGAAGATGAGCGAAGAAGCGTTGGAGGCATTGACAGCTGGGAAATACCGGTACAGTCCGAGGGTTTCGCTGCGCCCTTTGCCTGTTCTGGCAAGGCACATTTCACACAGCGCCACGGTGGCCTGTGCTGCTGTTCAGAATCCCAAACACTGTAGCTCCTTGAGAGCATCCTCCCATCGCCTTCACGTTTCCTCAGCCACCCAGTTTTCACAGACTCTGATCGCTTTCCGATTTCATACGGATTATGGACATCCCGCAGGGTACGCTTTGGACCCAATCGCAGCCCCCTAATGTCCTCTTCCTGTCAATAACAACTGCTTTGTTAGGTTCTTCCACCAAACTCGGTGAAGTCGATAGTCATATTGCTACACTCCAGCTCTGGCTCTCGTCGAGCCCCTATTCTCGTCAAGAGCGTCATATGAATCTCATGTCGCTGAGCATTGAGCGACTCAAGCGCTACAACCTATTAGAGCAGCCAGAAGATATCGACAAAGCGATTCTTCACCTCACGGAAGCCGTCCTTCTTCCACTTCCTCCCCTGCCTGACTCGGGCGTCTGTACATATGTCGTATTTTGCTTCTTCCAACTCGCACGTTCTCTTTTGGCTCGCTTCCATGTTACGCGTCAGCCTGAGGACCTCGAGTACTCTATTGAGTACTTTCGCCATTTTTATCATTCGGACCTACGTCTCGACCTCATCGGCGTTCCGCGTAGTCAAATCATCATCGAACTTATCGAGGCACTGGGTACTCATGTAGAGTTGGAGGTGGACAGTGCGGCTGCGACGCGGATCATCGAGGAGATGGTGGCCTTGTGCCGTGAACTTCTAATCTCTGATATCTTGGGAGACGACCTAGTCGATGCCATCGTTATCTTGAAGGATTCATTTTATACAGCAGTGGGAAGTGTACCTGTAGACGCCATCGATCAAGTCGTTGAATACATACGAGAAGCCATCCCAAGGTGTCCTCCAGGATCCCACAGAGCTTCCAATGCCCTGGCCGAAATTCTCGCTCTTCGCTCCTCCATGAATTCTTCGATTGGGGATTCTCAGGAAGCAATAGCTCTGTTCGACAAAATTGCGGCTTCCCAACCATTGGGAGACAAGACAAATCCATCGCGAAGTAATGCACGCCTCTGGGCAGCAATGGTCGCTGACAGCCAATTTACTTCATATCCAAATCTGGAAACTCTCGAGGAGGCCATGTCCCGCGTTCGCACTGCGCTTGCCGATTCTTCCCTAGAAGACGATCCTGAGCTTACTCTGTATCTGGAAGAGCTCATGGAGGCGCGTGCAAAGTACTTTCATCTCACGGAACACTCCCAGATGGTGAGTTCCGGCCCTGCACAAGGGGCCGCCCCCTCATCACTCCAACACATGAGCACACCAGACGAAGGTTCGATCGGATGGGACGCCAGGCGGAATGTCCGGAGGACTTGCTCAATGACGACAATTGAGCGCCAAATTCAGCTTCTACCGGACCTTATCTCCAGTGCTCTTCCGGGGACGGCTGATCACGGGAACTACCTCCGAGCCCTCGCAGATTGGTATGACGCCAAGTTTGAGCGTACAGATGACACGACATATTTAGAAAAGAGCATCGATTGGCGCAAAATAGCGCTCGCCTCAACTCCAGATGTGTTGATTTGTATTCATCTCAACGAATTGGCTTTAGCTCTTCTTCTGGCCTACCATCGCAATCATGGTATTTCCTTCCTCGAGGAGTCAATTTCTTTTTCACGCCATGTCCTCAACTTGCCAGGTACACAAGGGTGGAACCACACCATTGGCCTTCAATTGCTTCGTCAAGGTCTACTTGCTCGCTTTCGGCTCCTTCATCACCGAGAGGACTTGGATGAAGCGGTCCTTCTACTTCAAATGTCCATTGATCACATATGCACAATCCCTCCAGACAAACTACGAGATGCATGCACCTGGGTCGCTATTGCGCGAGTGTCCGGGCACCCTTCTGTCTCAACTGCGTATGAGACTGCCATGTCATGGTTGCAAACCTCTCTCGTTTTCGCACCTACCCTCCATACGCAGCATGCTCATCTCCTCGCTATCGAGGAAGCAAACAAGATCCCGTTGGAGTATGCCTCTTATCAAGTCCAAACAGGTCGCCTGGAGGAGGCTATCCAAACTCTCGAACGGGGGCGAGCACTGCTCTGGTCGGGAATGCGTGGTCTCCGCACTTCAATCGACCAACTTTCTAGCACCCACCCGGCCCTAGCGACCAAGCTCACGATCGTCAACCAAGACCTCGAGACTTTGATGACGTCTATTCCGCCAGGGTCGACTGGAGATATAGACGAAGATGTTGCCCCGGGCGAGGCAGGGACGGACGCGTTTAGCAATTTTTTGAAGAAGCAACGAACCCTCTTGAATGAGCGTGATGCGCTCACTTCTCAAATCCAAGGATTACGCGGCTTTGAGAATTTCTTGAAGATGCCATCATTCGACATGCTTCGTGCCGCCGCATCACGAGGTCCGATCATTATAATCAATCATTGCTCATTACGCTCCGATATGATCCTCGTCTTACACAACTCTCCTCCTTCCTTAATCCCTACCGCCGAGGATTTCTATCACAGAGCGAATGAATTGGCGGATCGTCTATCGGACACACGAAAGAAACACGTTCTTGAATCGATGCAATATAAACGTGCTTTACGATATGTACTCGAAGAGCTTTATGAACTCGTTGGACAACCGGTCATAGACAAGCTCCACGAGTTGAACATACCCGAACAATCACGAATTTGGTGGTGTCCGACGTCAGTTTTCTGCTCTCTCCCTCTGCATGCGATGGGCCCGATTCCGTCGAAGGACAAGGTCAAAAGGTATTTCTCAGACGTATACATATCCTCATATACCCCAACACTCTCTGCACTCATCAAGTCTCGCGAACCTAGCGTACAGACATCGGATCCGGTCTCATTGCTGTTTATCGCGCCACCCGACACGTCTCTCATTGGAGTGGGAGAAGAGATTGAGGTCATCAGACGCAGTTTAGGAAGTTCGATCGATAGTGCAGTTTTAGAGGATGCAACATCGGAAACTACGATAGAAAGTCTTCGGCACCATCGCCTTGCCCACTTCACATGCCATGGGGTCTTAGAAGAGGGAAAACCATTCGAGGCCTCGTTCATACTTCACGGTGGCAGTCGTCTTACGCTACTGGACATCGTGCGCTCCCGACTTGCCACTGCCGAATTTGCATTCCTCTCTGCTTGCCACACTGCAGAGCTGACAGATGGGAGTATTGCTGATGAAGCACTGCATCTTACGGCAGCGATGCAGCACCTTGGATTCCGAAGCGTTGTCGGGACAATGTGGGCGATGGCGGATACGGATGGACGGGACCTGGCGGAACATTTCTACACGTCGATGTTCTCTGGTGAAGATGAAAGCCTTCCTTACTATGAGCTGTCCGCCAAAGCGCTTCGGGATGGAGTTCAGAAGCTGAGGCGAGAGAAACGAGTGAGTCTGGAACGTTGGGTCAATTTTGTGCATTATGGGGCATGATTGGCGAATGATCCCCTCACCTTTCCGGTGAGCAATTGGGTCTCTTTGCACGCAAGTCGCGCCATTGATCCTTGTCTGAGCAAGATCGAGAGGTTATGTCAGATTTGGATGAGACAGTGGGAAGCGGGAGTACTATGTCAGCTTTACAAAAGCCGGCGTATGATAGAGGTTCGGCTTCGTTGGTGACAGAGTATCTGGAGTCGTTTTAGCTTCTCTCGAAACTCCCGTGTGTATTCAAGTTCATACTTGGGGGTGTTCGGAGAGTGTGTTGACAGGGATCACGTGGAGAAGGAGCACAGAGTTCATATTGCGTGCAGTCAAGAAGTACGGTATGCCAGTACAGTAGCGTCACTACGGTAGTAAAAAGGCGCAGAGCTCCAGCCCGTTGAACCGGACCAGAGTTGCGGACCGGGACCACACGGGATTTCTGCCACGTGGCACGGGTACCGTATGATAACACCCTTCCGCGAATACGAATATGTTCAGAAACAAACCCCACAACAATAAACTACCCATGCGCACCCCTCCCTTGGACCTTAGATGACGCCCGCGATCCTTAGTATTACAGTACATAAGCCCCACAATAATAAACTTTGCTCATCTAAGCATGTGCGCCCTTCCCTTGGACCTTAGACGACGCCCGCGATTCCTAATTCCTCTGCGATGATCACAGCCGCCTTCTCTCTGATGACCAGCGCAGTTGAGTACGTGTTCGCAGCAACGGTGCCCGGCCCGACGGACAGGTCCGCAACTTTAAGGCCCTTGACGCTATAGACGTTCAAGCGCGAGTCGATGACGCCGCCCCGCTCGCGCGGCTTCATCGGGCAAGTGCCGAGCTAAAATAGCGAGAAACATAAAACCCGACGCGTATATTCGTCAGCCATCCCATTCCATCGCCAATACACCACACACAACGGCAGAAAGGACGAGCGGGACTCACCGCATGCCAAGTCGTGCTCGCTGGGCGTTGCCAACAACCAGGAATCAATCGTCCATGGTATGGAGTGAGGAGAAGACACGTTGCCACGCACTCGTCGCACCCGCGTACGTCTCAAGCGCACGCTCGTCCTCTTCCGAATACACGATCGGGGTCACGTCAAACGCAATGGGGCCCTCCGCATGCTCGACGATCGCAGCAGTACCGCCCGGGTTAAATGCGGGATGCATCGCGGGCGGCTCACCGCGGAAGTGCGGCATACGCCGCGCAATCTCACGCGTGAATTTGTACCCCCACGTCAGAGGTTTGACATCCGCCATCCTGGGGAGTGGGGACAAGTGTCAGTACATTCGCGAGCAGGTGCTGAACTTTTGGGGCTGACGATTTGAGGTAGCCAGGAACAAAGTCGATTAGTGCGGAGACGTCCTCGCTATCGGTGATGTGCACGTGTCTGCGAGCGATGGGATATTTTCCTATTGTAACAACTTGAAGGTGTATGTCGGGCGTCTCAGGCATAACGAACAATGTCATGGAGGCGCCAAGTGTGAAGTATTTACGCAGCGGTCTCAGAGGTAGATGGCCAGTGACCCTGCATCATGTGTATCAGCAGCGCAAACAGCCTTAGCGGACCTGTCGAGGGACGTACGCAGAGAGGACCCCGATCCACAAGACAGACTTGTCAGGCACGTTGGCAAAGTAGGAATCCCACACCTCCTTGAATTCAGGACCCAACTCGGCCAGTTCAGATGGCTTGGGGCGCCATTTGATCCCCGCGCCGATACCGCTGGTGCTATGGTCAGCGAGGGAAAGCCAAGAATTAGACAACTTGTGCGCTAGGAGACCCTTCTTAGTCTTAGCAAATTCGGCGGTGGCAGCTGAGGTGCAAATTATTATTTAAAAACGTGAGCCCCTAAGTGTGGTAAGAGGACAAATCGTCGATCGCTCCTTCGCCATTACGGAAAATCGCATCGAGCGTCTGTGCCTCGTCCGCAGCAAAGTATGGAAGGAGCAAGACGTTGTGATCTGCACATATAAAAAGTCAGAATCATGGCCGATTCCCAGTAGCTATCACGCAGCGGACCCTGGTAATTCTCGCCAACGCCAGGCAAGTCCACGCGCTGCTCCACTCCAACCTGCTCTAGCACTCCCTTGGAACCTATCTCAGAGCGCTCCAGTATGCCCGGGGTACCAAAAGACCCAGCAGAGAGAACTACCAGTTTCGTCCCGTGGACTGTACGTGTTTCCTTTGGGCCATCCGGGTGAAATAATGGGTTGAGTGCGAAGGCAACATCGGTGGCGCAGTTCTCACTGCATAGGTTAAAGCTCTGCTCAAGAAGAGGGAAAAACCAGTTGGACTTACCTGTCGAATGTAACGTGCTGAACATGTACGCCTGTCAAAATGTGGAGGTTTGGACGCGTCTCCTTGAGAGGGTAGATCATGTGGTGTGGCACATCGGAGCGATTGCCCGTCTCTGCGTTTAACCACCTGTCCGCAAGGCACGAACATTAGCACTCTCGTGTGGACCGCAGCAGAGACCATGAACGCACTCGGGCCATCGCTGCGTGCGATCCGATGTCAACACAGAAGATATAGATATATCAGGTAGCGATAGGATAGGGTGAGAGCACGCACGGTGTATACATTGATTGTTGAGAGGTCATCAACCCACCTTCGGAGACCTTAAGCGGGCCGTTGGAACGATTCGTTGTGCCTGTTTACGGCATACTGGGTGACTTCAAAATGGGTGACTTACAAAATAATCACCAACGTCATGACGTTATCGCGCTTACAACTGAAGATCGGCACCGCCGAGTGCGGTTGTGTTAGGGGCAGGCTGTGTTGGTTAGGATGATGAGGGGCCTCAGGCTCCATGAGAGGAGGGATCCGGGGAATAGTCAAGTACACCGAGCGATGGTACATTTGGTACACCGTCAGGGATCAAATCGGGGAGGGGGGGTTGGTCAGGTCACGATGTGAGAGAGGCTGAGGATTGTATGTTCCCTGAAAGCGTATTAGTGGAATCCGGGATAAGGTGAGATGTGATATGCTACGAGCTACAGGTGAGACTGTGTGGGGCGACGGTACCACTAGATGAGGGAGTGAAACTTGCAGAGGGATAGATGTAGAAGCTGTCGGGGGGAAAGAGGGTGTGAAGGTGCCACCAACGAGTTGGCGGGATGTCAGGGGTGTCCTGTGTTCTACTTTCCCCAAGTACTAGTATATCCAACGAAGCAGCACAACTGTCATGTTTGTGCATGCCGAGATCGGACTCTGCTCTAGGTGTGCACAAGGGGGTCATGTACGCTTCATTTTTCACTTATTCCACTCTTCCCTCATCGCGCTTATGGACTGCCAGGCCCCTATGGCCTGAGACTCTGCTTGAGGCCATGACTTGGCCGCTTTCGCTTACATCATGCCTACCTGCCTATTATAGTAGGTGTTCCCACGCTTCGCCTCAGGTGCGCATTCCACTAGTGCTACATTTGCATACCTCTGCGCATGTGCTGCCTCGACACCTACTGACTCATACTGTACGATATGACTCACGCGTCGGCCTGCTTACTGTACGATGACTCAAAGCTTACTGTGTCCGCTTACTAGTGTCCTAGGGACACTATGACTCGATCTGACTCGCCCCTCTGATGTCCTTATATTGCGTTGTATCGCCTTAGAGCAGACCCTAAGTCTGTTCTCTTGTAATCTCAGACAAGTTAACCGTCTTCAGGCCTTTACTTGTGAACCACCGCTCCTCTGGCTTATTGCCAGACTTCGCATCGCTTGCACAAGTGTCACTAGCATATGGTCAAAGGACTTAAGATCAAACGCCATCTTAGCTCCCCAGCGAGAGCTCGTTATCAGGACTTAGGACCCTCACGTCCAAGATCCCCTACTCCCCCGCTGTTGTCGCCGCCGCCGCCTCCAACGCCAGTGGAGGTACGCCCAGAGCCTGGGCGTGACATTAGAACAGACTTTCCCAGTCAAACCACAATCGTGGAGTCGCCAGTAGACCCCAAGTTCAAGCCCTTCACACTCACCCTCTGCAAAGAGGACGATAAGAAGGACGACAACCATGTCATCTGGCTACGAGAAGGGGACACCTACTCTGGATTCGAAGGAACAATCCCTTGGACTGGACATTATTTCATCAGCATCCTCCCAGGAAGGAGCAAAGCTGGAGCATACCCAGTACACCACATAGCAGGATGGTGGTACGAAGTAGCATTTGACAACAAGACAAACAAGTATTTCGCCTACGCGGACGCAGCAACCAGATTCCCAGTACTAGATGAACCAGTAGAGCCAACAGGACCTGAGTACGTCGCCCCATTCACTAAAGATATCAGGGAAGCTCTCGCCGGAGCAGCATCACAAGAAATCAGAGACCCCAGTCCTATTGAAGAAGAACAGGTCCCAACAACGACCATGACGACTCACACTATCGCACCGGCATGCTTTGCCATTGGAACGGGGGCGTCATATGCAGCCATTGCTAGGATTAACCCTTTCGCCCCAGCAGAACCCAGAGCGGGCCCTCCCAGAGATGGAAGGGGCCCACCCGGAGGAGGCCCGCCAGGAGGAGGTCCACCAGGAGGAGGCCCACCAGGAGGAGGTCTGCCAGGAGGAGGTCTGCCAGGAGGGGGCCCGCCAGGAGGAGGCCCACCTGGAGGAGGCCCACCAGGAGGCGGATGGGACCTCCCAGGATTCAACCTTAACGCTCCAAACCCCCAAGGGGCAGACGCTAAACTAGTAGGGCAACCCCCTGCCATCTTTACTGGAATACGAGATGACGCAGAAAAATGGATGCTGGAGCTCGAGAACTACCACTATCTAAACAGGAACGCACCCGCCATTGCCCAAGCAGACAATCGTGTCTCGCATGCCCTCACCTTGATTAAAGGCCCCCAGGTAGATGGATGGGTACGCCAACGCCTCAAGTGGCTCCAACAGATCTCCAGGGGAGAAATTCTGGACAATGACCCCTGGGAATCCTTTAGGGAACGATTCATCCTCGATTTCCATGATATCGCTGCGACCCAGAGGGCGCAACAAGACCTCTTAACCCTCCGCATGATACCAGGACAGAGTGTCGATATGTACATCATCAAGTTCGAGGAACTGGCTGACAAAGGAGGCTTTGACCTTGACACCCCGGCCACTGCCTGGTACTTCTGGAAAGGGCTCAATAGAGGACTCCTCAATGCATGCCTCAAAGAGCGACCCATGCCCATGACCTTCGAGGAATGGAAGCACGCAGCCCGCACTAATTACCTCAACTGGCAGATAGAGCAAAGCATCCTGAGCCAGCAAATGCACCCCCAAGAGGGTCAGCAACGGCGTCCATTCCCTTTCCAAAGGAGGCCGCCCCAACAGCGTACTCAGCAGTACCAGGGATGACAACAGCCACTACGCCCTAGCCAGATGGGTCCAGTCCCTATGGAGGTAGACCGCCTCAGGGCCATCACCGATGCAGAGAAGGTACAGCTCCAGAAAGAAGGATGCTGCTTTGAATGCAAGAGGCAGGGGCACCTCGCACGAAACTGCCCTCGCAAGGGAAGGAAACGCGACACCATCAAAGTCGCTCAGCTACAAGGGGAACCACAGGAGGAAGCCGAAGGAGGGACCTCCAATGCCCTCACCACTCCAGACGCAATCCTAAAAGCAATGGTCACGCTAAACGATGAGGAGCTTAACAAAGTGGGACAGATGTGGGAGGCCCAGGGTTTTCAAACCGCCTGAATACACCGGCCAGTATTCGGGCCATGTTTTGTCGTGATGTGTATCTACCAAGAATCAAATCTTTGCATATCCCTGCTCAGTTACACACCGCAGAACTTAAGGCCGAGCTCCCTGTCTTTGTGGACAGTGGTGCAACAGAAAACTTCATCAGCCCCAGCTTCGCAGAAAAGAACGACCTTTCTATGATCAAACTCAGACGTCCCAGAAGACTTCATAATGCGGACAGTAGCAAAAACAGCATTGGAGAAATCACTCGATTCACTGACCTCGAAATCGTCACTGGAAAAGACAGCCACATTTACCGCTTCTACGAAGCAGAGCTGGGAGGAGACGACATCATTCTAGGATACCCCTGGCTGGCAGCTACCAACCCACAAGTAGACTGGACAGAGGGGACTATTAACCAAAAGGTGATCATATGCACCCCAGAAACGTCACTGTTACAGCCAACACCCCCTGCCTATGTCTCTGGCCTATGGATCGAGATTCCCCCTGAGGAACCTCTCCTAGAACCAGGAGATGAACTGATCATGCGCCTCTACAAGGTCACGGTCTCTCAACGCATCGCCAAGGAGGTGCAGCCTACTGAAAGGAAGACATGGGATCAAATCATCCCAGAACATTACCATCGCTTCCGCAAAGTGTTCAGCGAACAAGCGGCCCAACGCTTTCCTGAATCACGTCCCTGGGATCACGCCATTGACCTCAAACCGGAGGCGCCAGACACCCTAGATTAGAGCTTTGAGGTCCGGTCCAGTCCGGTTTTTTGGCCCTGCTGACAAAGAACCAGGACCATAACTGGTCCTCAGATTCAAGACCCAAAGGCAAGACCAGACTGGACCTGGTAAGACCGGTTAATGCTAGTTGGACCGCGGTTCACAGACCAGTCATAACCAGTCCTTAACCGGACTAGTGGTAAACCGGTTGTGACTGCCATTGCTGCTGTAGAGACGGTGGTAAATGGCTTATGCGTGGCAGCCCCGGCCTGAGAAGGAAGGAAACAAGACATCTATCAAATTTATTACCCTAATTCTAGTAATAAATGCTATGGAGCCTATGGTACTGTACTCATTAATCCCAATCTTCAAAAACTACTTCTGTACCTGCTTCATCAACTGCAAGCATCTCACAGTACTCATCTAGGTCCACCTCCTCAACTTGCAATGAGTTCCATGCAGTAAGATCAGTGATGTTCCGGCGCCACGCGAACTTCATAATTTGCAGCTCTTCGAAATGCTTTGCCCCAAGAGACGCCCGACGATCATCCGCTGCCTGCTTACTGGCTGAGAAGAGACATTCACAAGGGACCGATGACGCCTGGCAGGGGAGGACGTCAAGGGCTATGGCCGTGAGGGTGAGATACAGCCGTGTGTGGTCCTGTAATTAGGTCAGGGGAATGCTCAGTTGAAGCATCGGAACGAACTGTTACGATCTCCCCTTATGGACTGAGCGGACCGTCTCCCCCTTTTCTTTTCGTACGATACCTAGCCTGCGTCTCGCCCCATGTTCCAGACCAGATAGCTATGACTCGTTGCGCTCCACTGGACGTGGAGCGCATACTATATTTAGCCATGACTCAATCCTGACTCACCCCGCCCCACAGTGGCCTGTGGGGCTGGTACTATACTTAGCGGACTACTCCACTGCCCTCGTTATGACTCAGTAGTAGTAGCATGTGACTCCCCTGTACCAGGCCTATAAAAGGGCCTTAGTTTGCGTAGAGTCAAGCCCTAAGCTTGACTTCGTTTCCCAATTCGATTGTCTTGCCTCCTCACTTGAGCTCGCCGCTCTAAGCCACTTTGCCTTTACTTGAACTTGCCGCTTCAAGTCGCCTTTCGCGTTCATCGCTCAGCAAGGCTCTGCTTCGCTCTCACGCCACTCTAAGTCGGCTGCAACGACTTAGCTTTGGGTCTTCGCACCAAGTCATGTGCTCGCCCTACTCCGAAGAACTTAGTTTCACTCACGCGTCGACGTGACCACCGGAAGTGTCACGCTCAGGACCATGTGCTCGTTGCCTCGCACGTGTTCACTCTTGCCCACGCCCAAGTCGCACAAGTCGTGCTCACGGCCCGTCGAGCCGTAACATAAGTCAAGCTTCCCACTAACCACCAGGAACGCCCCGCCCTGGACAACGCAGACTACTGGGAACGCCTCAGCGATCTTAACAGAAGACGCGCACACATCACTCAGTGGAGAATCCTCCTTGACAACGCAGTATATCGTCACAACGCTGCTTGCTTCCTGTCCTGTGCCGAAGGACCATCAGAGCAACATCACGCCCTTTCAATCGAAGTAGAAAACTTTTGATTCATTGAAAATAAGTGGCTGGAAGACTTCACAGCGTTTGAAGCAGCCCTCACCATCTTACAGCTATCGCTAGAGCCCTGGAGTCTACTCGACGACCGCGTTTAGGACCCCTCCATGAGATTAGCTTGCCAGAAATCCTCGAAGCCGTCCTCTGGACACGAGAAGCCACAGACCAACTTGAAAGCGATGTTAACCGTCACCGCCACGAGTGCCCAAGGACCTGTGCCAATGGCCCAAACAGACACCACCATAACCTCAATCAGATCGCACAAGAGCTTGCCGAAATCGTCGCCGAAGTTGATTTCGTCTGCACCATCTTTGTCCACCAAGTAGAGCTCATCCTACAGGAAGAAGGACAGTAATCGTGGCGACCCTTCGAATACAGATCTCAGAAACCAGAGACACCCCAGTCGCACCACGAAAGAACGCAGACTTACCAGACTACATCTGCGGAGGAGCCTATTGGAAAGACACTGACCGAAATCACAGAAAGTGGTGCTACCACCACACAATCCGAGCCCCTGACGGAAGTGAAAAGCACTTCCCCATCAAATTCATCAATGACCACTGGTACATCCTCGAGTGGGCAGAAAATCGTTACTGGACAAAGCCAGACAACTGCATCCCCCACGACAATACCACAGGATTAGGACATCCCGGCAAAGCTCCAGAGAGCATTGAAGTAGACCCACCTTCGCCGTCACTAGCCCCCTCTACGTCAAAAGGGAAACAAAAAGAAACAGAGCCGCTCGAAGAATTTCTGAGCACCGGACTTCAGGACGTCGCCACACTCCAAGGAAGTCACCCTCTCACCCAAGAGACAACAGCCACACCGCAGCTACTCCACCTAGCACACCAAGCCGCGCAGCCAACGCCGCCACCACCCATTCTCCAGCAACCCATACCACCCCCGCCTCCACCACAGCAGACCAGCATGGCAACAATTTCCGTGCCACAAGGAAATGGCAACAATTCCATGAAGGGGAACGCGCCAGCAATCTTCGATGGAGATCGGAGTAAAAGCGCCAAATTCCTGAAAGAATTCAAGTTATATCGGATTCTCAATGGGAAATCAGACAACGTTACCATCCCCTACAATCGAGTAGCGCTAGCCATTGGATACATCAGAGGCCCCAAGGTGGACGACTGGACTGATGCGCAAACCGTGCTCCTAGAAGAGAGAACCACCTGAGCAGTTAACCGCGTCCAGAAGACGGACGAAGCACTATGGGCTAGCTTTGTCCAAGACTTCACAAATGCCTTCACAGACACGGCCAAGGAACAGAATGCTTTCAACAAATTGGTCAACCTCAGGATGCAGGAAAACGACGTCGATGGCTTCATCACCACCTTCAACCACCTTGTCCTAGCAGCAGGACGATCCCCTACAGACCTAGGAACGCTAGACCTCTTCAAAAAGGGTCTTCGTCGAGGAATAGCGCTAAAAATCCTCAATAAAGAAACCATACCAACGACCCTAGACGATTGGCAGGAGGCAGCGCGGAAGGAAGTCATTAGGAGCGCCCAAATACTTGCCGACCTAGGACCCGCTCCCAACCAGCAGCGCTTCACCCCCAAACCCCGTTTTATTCCCAGAGCGCCAGCCCCTGCCCAGCGCCCCAGAAACAATGCCCCCGTCCCCATGGACGTGGATGCCGCACGTATGGGAGGACCACTAACAGACGCAGAAAAGAAGAAGCTCATGGACGAGCGAAAATGTTTCTACTGCAAAGAAAAGGGACATCGCGCCGCTCAATGCTTCAAGAAAAAGGGGAGGCAAAACCAGCAAGCCCCCTCCCAACGCGCCACACTCGTAAGAACGACGAGCCAAGAAAGCCTGACCATCATCCCCGACGATAGCGCCAGCCAAGCACCAACGGACGTCATGTCCCAGCTTCGCGCCATGAGCGCAACAGAGCGATCAGCAGCCTTTGATCGCATCATCCAGGAAGACTTGGATTTTTAAAGCAGCTTGACCTAACAGCCTGGGATCAAGCCTCGCGTATTTGTACCATGTATGTCTCGAATCGGAATAGTATCAATGTCAATTTTACGTTTTCCGCCATACATGGAAAGGCTGAAGAAAGTGCGCTCATAGACAGTGGTGCCACCGACAACTTTATCGACCAGAAAACCGCCCAAAGGCTGCGTCTAGTGCCCAGACGACTCCCCCAACCACGCCTCCTCTACAATGTAGACGGATCCGAGAACCGCAGTGGCCACATCACCACCTACTGTGATCTAACAATCCGACAAGGAAAGAAAGAAAGCATGCAGCGCTTCTTCCTCGCTAACCTAGGATGAGATAGGACGATCCTAGGGTTCCCCTGGTTCCACACCTTCAACCCCGATATCGACTGGAGCACCAAGACCGTCAAAGGAGGACCAATCTCCCTCGCATTGACCAGCAGAAGGGCATTGGAGCAGCCCCGAAGCCTATTGCGATACGCCCAACTCCTTGGACATGCCCTCCAGGCAACTACGATGGAGGAAGGAGACGCCTTAGTCCTCCAGATCAACAGGACGAACATCGCCCAAGAATGGGCGATTAAGGAAAGCCAAGAGCGATCCGCCCCTACAGCAGCGGATGTACCTCCAGAATATTCGCGACACTGGAGAGTCTTTTCGGAGAAGGAAGTGCAGCGCTTCCCACCAAGCAGAGAAGACGACCACGCCATCAGATTAAAGCCTGACGCCCCTGCGATGCTAGACTGTAAGGTCTATCCACTAAACCCCAAAGAAATGATCTGTCACACCCAGACTCTGGGCATACCTCCACTGGTGTTGGAGGCGGCGGTGGCGACGACGGTGGGGGAGTAGGGGATCTCGGACGTGAGGGTCCTAAGTCCTGATAACGAGCTCTCGCTGGGGAGCTGAGATGGCGTTTGATCTTAAGTCCTTTGACCATACGCTAGTGACACTTGTGGGAGCGACGCGAAGTCTGGCAATAAGCCAGAGGAGCGGTGGTTCACAAGTAAAGGCCTGAAGACGGTTGACTTGTCTGAGATTACAAGAGAACAGACTTAGGGTCTGCTCTAAGGCGATACAACGCGATATAAGTACATCAGGGAGGCGAGTCAGGTCGAGTCATAATGTCCCTAGGACACTAGTAAGCAGACACAGTAAGCTTCGAGTCATCGTACAGTAAGCAGGCCGACGCGTGAGTCATATTGTACAGTATGAGTCAGTAGGTGCCGAGGCAGCGCATGCGCAGAGGTATGCAAATGTAGCACTAGTGGAATGCGCACCAGAGGCGGAGCGTGGGAACACCTACTATAATAGGAAGGTAAGCATGATGTAAGCGAAAGCGGCCAAGTCATGGCCCCAAGCAGAGTCTCAGGCCATAGGGGCCTGGCAGTCCATAAACGTAACGCGGGAGGAGTGGGATAAGTGGAAAATAAAGCGTACATGACCCCCTTGTGCACACCGTGAGCAGAGTCCGATCTCGGCATGCACAAACGTGACATGATCGCTGCCGATGCCTGGCTCAAAGAGCAACTCGATAAAGGATACATCAAACTGTCGAGCTCCCCCTATGCCGCCCCCTTCTTCTTTATTAAAAAGAAAGACGGATCCCTTCGCCCGGTCCAGGACTACCGCACATTAAACAGCTGGACAATACGAGATGTCTACCCCCTCCCTGACATTAGCATCCTAACCAGAGACCTTGAGGGACGTGCCCTGTTTACGAAGTTCGACATTCGATGGGGATATCATAATGTCAGGATAAAGGACGGCGATCAATGGAAGGCAGCCTTCAAAATGCCACAAGGGCTGTTCCAACCATGCGTCATGCTATTCAGACAGTGCAATGCGCCCAGCACCTTCCAACGAGTCATGGATCGACTCCTGCGCCCACTAAAGCTCAAATACCCGAGGATGATCTTCGTATATATGGACGACATCCTTGTTGCCACACCTTCAGACCATGCATTACACTGATGCGTGGTCCACGAGCTGCTCGACATCTTAGAAGCAGCATCATTCTTCCTAAAGCCCCAGAAGTGCCAATTCGAACAGCGACGCGTCGAATACCTGGGACTGGTCATCGATGGGGACTCGCTGCGCATTGAGTCCAGCAAACTGAAAGGTATCAAGGAGTGGCCACGAGTACTCACCAGTGTTAAACAACTGCGATCAACGCTTGGTGTCTTGGGATACCAACGCCCCTTCATACCTGGATTCGCCGAGATTGCCCGCCCCCTGACTAGCCTCCTAAAGAAAGGAGTTCCTTTCATCTGGACGGACGAGTGTACCGCCGCGGTTGATCAGCTCATCAAGATCGTCACAAGTGACCCGGTTCTCTGGCAACCAAGCCCAGCACGCCCATATGAGCTGGAAGTAGACGCCTCCCAGAATGCTACAGGCGCCATCCTGTACCAATATGACGCTCAAGGGCGCCGCCGACCAGTGGGGTACGACTCCAAGACATTCACAGCCACAGAACGTAACTACCCCATCTGGGACAGGGAATTCCTCGCCATCGTCAGAGGGTTAGAACACTGGCATCACCTACTCATGGGAGCCCAGCACCAAGTCACTGTGATCACTGATCACAAAAACCTTCAGTACTACCAATCACCCCAGAAAATCAACTGCCGTATTGCACGATACATCCTCACGCTCGGGGATTATCATATTACCCTCATACACCGCCCAGGGGCCACAAACAAAGCAGACACTCTTTCTCGCCGCCCAGATTTTGATCATGCGGGCCAGGACAATGCCGAAGTCCTTGCCCTACCACCCGCTCTATTTACTAATGCCGCAACAAGTGTCGACCTTGAGGACCGCACCTTTGCCCTCCAAAATGACCATAAAGACACTCTTGCCACCTGGGCCTCCACCTACCCCATTGAACGATGCCCTGGAGGAGGCTGGTGGCATGCCAATCGCCTTGTTGTCGTGGCAGACAACGACCTTAGGAGGGGAGTGATCTCTCTATACCATGACTCGCCAACTGCCAGGCACCCCGGAATTTTAAAAACCTGCCTACTCATCGCCAAGGACTACTGGTGGCCCAACATGAAGCAAACTGTCCTCGCCTATGTCAAAGGATGTGCCACCTGCCAAGCCACCAAAGTAAACACCACCAAGCCGGCACCACCCCTTATGCCATAACGACCATCCCAAACGCCTTGCCATTCGAAACCATCGCTCTTGATCTAATCATTAAGCTGCCCCCATCAGGAGGATTTGACTCTATCCTCATGATCACTGACCATGACTGCTCAAAGGCCACCATATTCATCCCCTGCAACGAGGCGATGACCGCGCCAGAACTTGTCACGTTATACGCCAAGCACGTGTTCCCCACTACGGCATCCCCCTGGAAAATCATCAGTGATAGGGGAACACACTTCGCCTCGCACTTCCCACGAGAACTATGCAAAACGCTGGGGATTGAACAGAACATTAGCACCGCATACCACCCCCAGACGGACAGACAGTCCGAACGAACCAACCAGTGGCTCGAGCAGTACCTTCGCATCTATGTGAACCACCAGCAGAACAACTGGTCTGCCCTCCTGCCCATTGCCCAATACGTCCACAACGCCTGGCCCAGCAGCACCACCAAGCAAGCGCCTTTCCAGCTTCTCATGGGGCACATCCCACGCGCCCACCAGCCACAACGATCCGAGAAAATGCCGATCGCTCCAAGAACGCCTAGACCTCGTCCATCAAGGACAGATAGCAGCGCAGACCGCCATTACCAATGCCCAGACCCTTGTTAGCGCCAGAAGGGGAGCGCGATTTAAGCCATTCGCGAAAGGACAAAAGGTCTGGCTTGATGGAAGGAACATCCACATCACCCAGCCAAGCGCAAAACTCGCGCAAAGGCGCTATGGCCCCTTCCAGATCACTGACGTCATCTCCCCAGTAGTATACCGAGTCGCAATTCCCCCTCAGTGGAAATTATGTCGTGTCCATGACGTGTTCCACGCCAGTCTCCTCACCCCGTACGTAGAAACTAAAGAACATGGCCCCAACTTCACAGAACCGCCTCCTGATGTCATCGATGGAGAAGCAGAGTACGAAGTCGAGGCCATTCTAGAATACCGCACATTTGGAAGAACAAAGCAGCCGCAGTACCGAGTCAGATGGAAAGGGTACTCCGCAGCAGAAGACACGTGGGAACCTCGGAAGAACCTGAAAAATTCACTGAACCTAGTCTGCCAGTTCCACCGAGATAATCCCACAGCGATAAGGAAAGCCCATATAAGACACGCCCTGACCCGCCCTCAAGTCATCATCCCCCTCTCTGGCCTCTACCACACCCAGCACACCCCCACCAGCTTACTCTCGCTCATGTCCTCCGATGGCTCGCAGAAAACCAACTTGCCAACCAAAGGGAAAGGAAGGGAAGCCCCCATCGCCCCGGACTCGCCCACGCCCT
>WTXC01000212.1:0-30781 GCA_022496195.1 Lactifluus subvellereus
AATTTATTGAAGGCATTTTGTTCGTTGGCTGTGTCCGTGAAGGCGTTGGTGAAGTCCTGGACGAAGCTAGCCCATAGCGCCTCGTCTGTCTTCTGGATGCGGTTGACTGCTTGGGTGGTTCTTTCCTCTAGGAGTGCGGTCTGTGCGTCGGTCCAGTCATCCACCTTGGGGCCTCTGATATATCCGATGGCTAGTGCGACTCGGTTGTAGGGGATGGTGATGTTGTCTGACTTTCCATTGAGGATTCAGTACAGCTTGAATTCCTTCAGGAATTTAGCACTTTTGCTTCGGTCCCCATCGAAGATGGCTGGCGCATTTCCTTTCATGGAGTCATTGCCGTTCACCTGCGGTGCAGAAATTGTTGCCATGCTGGTTTGCGGGGGTGGTATGGGTTGTTGAAGGATGGGTGGTGGTGGCGTAGGTTGGGCGGCTTGCTGTGCTAGACAGAGTAGCTGCGGTGTAGCTGTTGTTTCCTGGGTGAGGGGGTGACTGCCTTGGAGCGTGGCAACGTCCTGTAGTCCGGTGCTCAGGAATTCTTCAAGCGGCTCTGTTTCTTTTTGCTTCCCTTTTGACGTAGAAGGGGCTAGTGGTGGCGAAGGCGGATCTACTTCGATGCTTTCTGGGGCTTTACCTGGATGTCCTAATCCTGTGGTGTCGTCGTGGGGAATGCAGTTGTCTGGTTTTGTCCAGTAGCGATTTTCTGCCCACTCTAGGATATACCAGTGGTCATTGATGAATTCGATAGGGAAGTGTTTTTCACTTCCATCGGGGGCTTGGATTGTGTGGTGGTAGCACCACTTTCTGGGGTTTCAGTTGGTGTCTTTCCAGTAGGCTCCTCCACAGATGTAGTCCGGTAGGTCTGCGTTTTTCCGCGGTGTGACTGGGGTGTCTCTGGTTTCTGAGATCTGTATTCGGAGGGTTGCCACTTTTACTGTCCTTCTTCTTGTAGAATGAGCTCTACTTGGTGGACGAAAATGGTGCAGATGAAGTCGACTTCAGCGACGATTTCGGCGAGTTCTTGTGCGATTTGATCAAGGTTATGGTGGTGCCTGTTTGGGCCATTGGCACAGGTCCTTGGGCACTCGTGTCGGTGGTGGTTAATGTCACCTTCAAGTTGGTTTGTGGCTTCTCATGTCCAGAGGATGGCTTTGAGGATTTCTGGCAAGCTGATCTTGTGGAGGGGTCCTAAACGCGGTCGTCGAGTAGACTCCAGGGCTCTAGTGATAGCTGTAAGATGGTAAGGGCTGCTTCAAACGCTGTGAAGTCTTCTAGCCACTTCTGTTCGATGAATCGAAAGTTTTCTACTTCGATTGAGAGAGCATGATGTTGCTCTGATGGTCCTTCAGCACAGGACAGAAAGCAGGTGGTGTTGTGGCGATAGACTGTGTCGTCAAGGAGGATTCTCCACTGTGTAATGTGTGTGCGTCTTCTGTTAAGATTGCTGAGGTGTTCCCAATAGTCTGTATTGTCCAGGGTGGGGCGTTTCTGGTGGTTAGTGGGAAGCTTGACTTATGTTACAGCTCAACGGGCTGTGAGCATGACTTGTGCGACTTGGGCATGGGCGAGAGTGAACACATGCGAGGCAACGAGCACGTGGTCCTAAGCGTGACACTCCTGGTGGTCACGTCGACGCGAGAGCGAAGCTAAGATCTTTGGAGTAGGGCGAGCACGTGACTAGTGCGAAGGCCCAAAGCTAAGTTGTTACAGCCAACTTAGAGAGGCATGAGAGCGAAGTAGTGCCTTGCTGAGCGACTAAGGCTAAAGGCGATTTGAAGCGGCAAGTTCAAGTAAGGCGATGACTTAGAGCGGCAAGCTCAAGTGGAGGCAATGGCTTAGAGCGGCGAGCTCGAGTGAAGAGGCAAGACAATCAAATTGAGAAACGAAGTCAAGCTTAGGGCTTGACTCTACGCAAACTAAGGCCCTTATATAGGCCTGGTACAGGGGAGTCACGTGCTACTGCTACCGAGTCACAACGAGGGTAGTGGAGTAGTCCGCTAAGTATAGTACTGGCTCCACAAGTGACCTGTGGAGCGGGGCGAGTCACAACGAGTCAGCGTGCTAAGTATAGTACTACACGCTCCATGTCCTCATGGAGCGTCATCAGTCATCATTACTGAGTCACAGTGAGAGGCGTAAGCATAGTATCGTAATGAGAAAAGAGACGGTCCGCTCAGTCCGTAGGTGAGATCGTAACATCCTGCTTGATCTGGAAGTGGAGCTTGTGCACCACAGTGCGATACCTGTGGATTTCAGCAACTACTCCCTGGTCATCGAGCCTGTCGATGAGCCTGTCGACATGACGGCAGAATTGGTGGCTGCCCTCCAAGGCGAAGAGGTCCCAGTCGTCTACAGCTGGGAGGTGAGCGTCGGGGCACGGTTTAGCATGGAGGGGCTCAGCGAATATGTGGGACGTCGGTGTCAGGTGTCCCAAGATGAGGGGCTCATTGAGGAAGGGCAGGTGGGCATAGTACGTGGCGGGGACTAGTCGATTGTTGTGATCGGGGACAAGGACAACATTCCGTTCACCTGGATTGTCGACAAGTCGATTCCATCGCAAGAAATAACCATTGTAGCCGAGCGTGTCGTCCGGCTGACCATGGCCTGGATTCCCTCAGGCACTGTCAGCGCGTGGAGTTGTGGTGCGGGGCTCTCTTCCTTGATTGGTGTGGGCGGCGGCGACATCTGCGTAGCTATGGAGGATAGGAGGGGCTGGGAGCCACGTCGGAAGCCGGCGGGCGTTCTGGCGGCAGTGACGTTTGGCGGCTGCAGAAGCTGGAAGGTGCTGGCAAGGTCATCGTCCGTACCTGTCTAATGGATGTGGAAATAGCGGGGGCATTGACCCCGGTCGGCGAAGTGGGGGCACGGGTGTTGGCGGTCGCTGTGTCGCTGCTCAAGATGGGGGAGGCGCTCCAGGTGGGTGGCCATCGTCCATCTTAACGGGGCGTTGCACACTCCACAGAAATTGTCGCAGAGAGGGGGTGGTCAAACTTTGCACAGCTGTGGAGGTCAGGGAGCGGAGAAGCTCGCTCAAGAGTTGGTCCGCCTGTTCTTCGATCGTTGGCGGTCCACTGGTGTTGCTGCTGGCATCGCTGCTGTCGTCGTTGCTGCTGTTGTCGCCTCGCACGGTGAATACCTTGGTGGTGACATAGATCTGCACGGGGCACTTGCGTCGTCATTCTTCGAGATGGAGGGCGTGGGTGAATCCAGGGTGATGGAGGCTTCCCTTCCTTTCCCTTTGTCGGCGAGTTGGTTTTTCTGTGAGCCATCAGAGGACATGAGGGAGGAGTAGGCTGGTGGTGGTGTGCTGGGTGTGGTAGACATGAGAGAGGGGGATGATGACTTGAGGGCGGTCAAGGCATGTCTTATATAGGCCTTTCTTATCGCTGGGGGATTATCTCGGTGGAACTGGTGGACTAGGTTCAGTGAATTTTTCAGGTTCTTCTGAGGTTCCCACGTGTCTTCTGCTGCAGAGTACCCTTTCCATCTGACTCGGTACTGCGGTTGCTTTGTTCTTCCGAATGTGCGGTATTCTAGAATGGCCTCGACTTCGTACTCTGCTTCTCCATTGATGACATCAGGAGGCGGTTCTGTGAAGTTGGGGCCATGCTCTTTAGTTTCTACGTATGGGGTGAGGAGACTGGTATGGAACACGTCATGGACACGACATAGTTTCCACTGAGGGGGAATTGCGACTCGGTATACTACTGGGGAAATGACGTCAGTGATCTGGAAGGGGCCATAGCGCCTTTGAGCGAGTTTTGCGCTTGGTTGGGTGATGTGGATGTTCCTTCCGTCGAGCCAGACCTTCTGTCCTTTTGCGAATGGCTTAAATCACGCTCCCTTTCTGGCGCTAACAAGGGTCTGGGCGTTAGTGATGGCGGTCTGGGCTGATATTCGTCCTTGATGGACGAGGTCTAGGCGTTCTTGGAGTGACAGCATTTTCTCGGATCGTTGTGACTGGTGGGCACGTGGGATATGCCCCATGAGGAGTTGGAAGGGTGCTTGCTTGGTTGTGCTGCTGGGCCAGGCATTGTGGACGTATTGGGCAATGGGCAGGAGGGCGGACCAGTCATTCTGCTGGTGGTTTACGTAGATGCGGAGGTACTGCTCGAGCCACTGGTTAGTTCGTTCGGACTGTCCATCTGTCTGAGGGTGGTATGCAGTGCTGATGTTCTGTTCAATCCCCAGCGTCTTGCATAGCTCTCGTGGGAAGTGCGAGGCAAAGTGCACTCCTCTGTTGCTGATAATCTTTTGGGGAATGCTGTAGTGGGGGAACACATGCTTGGCATATAATGCGACGAGTTCTGGTGTGGTCATGGCTTCATTGCAGGGGATGAATATGGTGGCCTTTGAGCAGTCATGGTCGGTGATCGTGAGGATAGAGTCAAATCCTCCTGATGGGGGCAGCTTAACGATTAGATCAAGGGCAATGGTTTCGAATGGCAAGGCGTTTGGGATGGTCGTTATAGGTATGAGAGGTGGTGCCGGCTTGGTGGTGTTTGCTTTGGTGGCTTGGCAGGTGGCACATCCCTTGACATAGGTGAGGACAGTTTGCTTCATGTTGGGCCACCAGTAGTCTTTGGCGATGAGTAGGCAAGTTTTCAAAATTCCGGGGTGCCCAGCGGTTGGCGAGTCATGGTATAGAGAGATCACTCCCCTCCTAAGGTCATTGTCTGCCATGACAACAAGGCGGTTGGCATGCCACCAGCCTCCTCCAGGGCGTCGTTCAATGGGGTAGGTGGAGGCCCAGGTGGCAAGAGTGTCTTTATGGTTATTCTGGAGGGTGAAGGTGCGGTCCTCAAGGTCGACACTTGTTGTGGCATTAGTAAATAAGGCAGGTGGTAAGGCGAGGACTTCGGCATTGTCCTGACCAGCATGGTCAAAGTCTGGGCAGCGGGAGAGGGTGTTGGCTTTATTTGTGGCTCCTGGGCAATGTATCAGGGTGATATGGTAATCCCCAAGTGTGAGGATGTATTGGGCAATGTGGTGATTAATTTTCTGGGGCAACCGGTAGTACTGGAGGTTTTTGTGGTCAGTGATGACAGTGACCTGGTGCTGGGCGCCCATAAGCAGGTGACACCAATGTTCTAAACCTCTGACAATGGCAAGGAACTCTCTGTCCCAGATGGGGTAGTTTCGTTCAGTGGCTGTGAACGTCTTTGAATTGTACCCCACTGGTCATCGGCGTCCTTGTGTCACGGTTACAAGGGACCGTGGCTCTAAGTGAGCGCGTTGTTCGGGGTCACGTGATCATGTGGATGTATCACGTGTTCTTGCCGTGGCTCGCTATGGTCACAGGGATCGGGGTCACGGACTCGCTGTGGTAACGTGACGCTCGTGGCACGCTGTGGTCACGAGGGTATCGAGGTGGGCCGAGATGCCCGAGTACTTGGTTCCGGTAGGTGTGCCTTAAAGCACCTGTTTGGCAACGTTCCACGTGTTATAGCACACGATGACAAGCTTCGATGTGGCTTACTAAGCCGGAGCGGTGGTAGAGACAAAAAGAGAAGGTTGTTGCCACCAAGGTCTGATTGGGTAATCAACTTGTATTGGAGACGAAGTTGAGACTGGGGATTCCAGCTCAACTTCCTACTGTTCTTATAGTACTAAGTCCTAGTCACTATGAGTCGTAAGTAAGAGTCAGTAGTACTCAGCAAGAGTCACTACTATGAGTCGCGTATCAGTCAGTATCAGTCACTAGCGAGCGACTCATAGGGAGTTGCTCTGAGTCGCGTACCAAGTCGCGTCGCGTCGCAGTCACAAGGAGTCAGGCATCACATGACATACAGTCATGTGATAGGTAAGGAAGTCAGCGTGTCACATGACATAGGGTCATGTGACAGTACAGGTCACGTGTCAGCTCGCGAAGCGAAAGATAGAGACCTGAAAGCAAGGGCCAGAAACCGTAACACTACCCCCACTCACACCCAGCACCCTCAGCACCCTACCATCCCTCACGCCAAGCCCACTTGGGTCAAGTCCAGCAATCCTGAGCCCCCTCAGTGCACTGCCTGTAACACTCACCGCACCCAACCCCTGGCCAGCGCACGTCCCTCAGCCAGCACCCAACCCTCAGCCAGTGCCCAACCCCCAGCCAGTGAATACCATGGCAGCCAGAGCAGGAGCGACCGGACAGGTGGAAACGTTTGGAGGATGGCCTGAGCAGAACTCCTGGGTCTTCCTCTGGAACCTTGAGCGGCAGATGGTGCTCAGCACCATCAGCACGGCTGCAGGGAAAGCCAGGTTCCTTGAGCTATGCCTTGAGGTCGACTCACCAGCAGACACGTGGTTCCAGGTGCTCGATGTGGCAGCATGAGCAGACTGGGACCTGCTCGAAGCTGCATTCAAGCAATGCTGGGCCCTGTGCGCACCTCCAGCCACCTCAGACATAGAGAAGACCAAGTGGCTCTTGAATCACAAAATCAAGCCAGAGGACATGGGCAAGCTAATCCCCTTCCTAGGCAGGATGGAGTATTCACACGTCGTCTGGGCGGAGGCCATCAGGTAAACCAAAAAGTGCTTAATGGATCTTAATTGGCCTTAAATTTTTTCTAAGACCAATTTAAGACCAATTTTTCCTAAGACTGATTAAGCAAGGTCACCTCTTAATTAAGACATCATTCTCTTAATTTACCACTTAGCAACCTTGTGATGCCTTAAATTTTCATGGCTGTGTGAACTTAAGCTTTTTAAGTAATGGCTAAGACAATTTTAAGCCTGCTTTAATAAACATTTACACACATTTAAGAGGCTCAAAATTCATCATGTATTGTTTACTACTTTATTTTACAGGAGAATGTATAATAATTAATTAACCTAATAAAAATATGGTAGTCATTGGCCTGCAGCGACGATGCTGGCACAGCGGCGGCTGTGGATAGCGTGACAGCAGTGGCGCCGTCACGGTCGTGGTCATGGTGTCATTGTCATGGTGTCGTTGTCGTGGTGTCGTTGTCGTTGTCGTGGTGTCATGGTGGTCGTCATTGTCGCGGTGTCGCGGTCGTCACGGTCATCGCGGTGTCACAGTGGTCGCGGTGGTCGTCGTCGTCATGGTGTTGCGGTGGTGGCCATGGTGGTCGTAGTCGTAGTCGCAGTGGTGGTCGCAGGGTTGCAGTGGTCGTGATCATGGTCGTGTGGCGGTCGCAGTGTTGCGGTTATCGTGGTCATCGTCGCGGTGTCGCGGTGGTCGTGGTCGTGGTCGTGGTGGTCGCGGTGTCACCATCATCGTCGTTGGTCGTGCCCCCATCGCCGTTGGTGCTGCTGCCGTCGTCATCAATTCCTGTAGATTAAGTGGCTAAATACATAAAAGACTTGGCAGGGAAAGGGGACATACCTGTGAGCTCGGGAGACAATGCTTCCCGAGCTCATGTTGCCCCTGTCTTTGCTCAGGAGGCGAAACGCTGGTGTGGCGTGGCCGGTATGAGGTGGTGGTGGTGACAACGATGAGGTGGTGACGACGACGAAGAGGCGGCGGCGGCGATGTGGTTGGTACAAGGGTGGTGGTGACGAGGAGGGACCTGATGGTGGGGGTAGAGATGGTGACGTGGCCAGTATGAGGTGGTGGTGATATTCATACTCACCTTGCCCTCGTTCTGTTCGTTGTTCATTGTTCACCCCCGGCACCTGTTCGTCCCAGGGAATGGGGGCCACGATCGTGGCAAACGACGTGGATGTGCATGCAGGGGCTAGACGGCGATGCAGCGGGGCCTACCCCAGGGCTGTGGGCACAACAGTACCTGTAGAATAAAGAATCATTAGCTACGAAGGGTTGTTGCAGTACTCACTTTACATTTGTGTGTTGGTGTGGCGTGACAGGCAGTTGACTTGTTCGTGTTGATTATTTTTTTTGTGTTTATGTCTGTTTGTTGTTACTCACGAAAAAAATTTGTCAAGTCCGTTTCGTGGCTTCAGTTATGTGATTATGTACCACGCCGCTCTCTTTTCCTCCATGTCACTAACAGTATTCACTTGTCTTAGGTTTTACTTGTCTTAGGAAAATACAGTACAAGCACAAAGTAAGTATATATAGTTAGTGTTATATGCTGACTATGTGTTTCAGGTAATCAACAATCTTGGGCCCAGGCCCATGCGAATGAAGTGGTGGTGGCGGCGGCGGCTGCGATGGCTCAACCACTCCAGAGGGGCACGGCCGCCTCCTCGTGCCACCGCGGCGACGCACAACGGGCTGAGATCCACAGCGACGGCTGCGGATACAGATATATGGTGCGCTCGCATCTCCCTTACACTGCCTCACACGCAGCAGCAGCAGCAGGCGTTGCACGACGACCAGCAGAGGCAAGGCGCGTGGCCCGGTGACGGTACGCACAGCAACAGCGGCAGCAGCAGAAGCAGGTGCTGCGCGACCGAGTGATGGAGGCAAGAGCGCACACGGCGCGCACGACATTGCGGGCACATGGCCCGGCGGGCGGCACGCACAGCAGCAGCCGCCTTCGCCGGCGCTGCGCGACGACCAGCGGAAGCAAGATGCACACGGCGCGCCCGTGGCCCGGCGGCAGCACGCATACAACAACAGGAGATGAGAGCGCACACCGCACCGGTCCGCGCGCGCGAGACCGCGGGCACATGGCCCGGCGGGCGGTACGCACAGCAGCAGCAGCAGCCTTTGCAGGTGCTGCGTGACGACTGGAGGAGCAAGAGCATACATGGTGCACGGGCGAGATTGCGTGGGCGTGGTACACGCATTTTATCATTATTATACTTGTATTAGCTAGGTTTCCCTACATAGAACAAATTCTATCTAGAGTGCATGCATGGCCCTGTGACGGCACGCGCAGCAATAGTGACGGCGGGTGCTGTGTGGCGAGTGGTGGAGGATGTGTGCGCATCATGCGCGCACGAGATCGCGAGCGCGTGGCCCGGCGGCAGCATGCACAGCAGCAGCAGCAGACACCCCCGGGCCGCAACAAGCAGCGGAGGTGAAAGTGCATGCGGCCGGCAGCGGCACGCACAGCGGTGGTGGCATTGGCGGCAGCAGCGGCAGCGGCAACGGATATTGCTTACATCATACAGCCTGTCATTGTGCACTCAGACTTATATCACCTTTATGGACTTGGCAGCTTCTTACTTCTTAGTAGCCACTTGGTTTATTGTTATTTATTGACTTCATCCCTTGGTGTTCTTAACTTTGTCTTAGTGCTATATTTCTAAGTTCAATTTAAGTCAACAATCTGCCTTAACAGACTTAGTTGCCTTAATGGCAAAATTAAGGCCATCAAGCAAAATTAAGCACTTTTGAGTCTTGCTGATGGAGGAGGTGCTAGTGCTGGCACAACAGCTCAGCCTGGAGAGTCGCTCAGAGTACCTATACCAGGTCAAGGATGCCCTGCCCGACGCTGTCAAGGATAACATAGAAGGCCAGACAACAAACTGGATGACCTTCACAATGTCGGTAAAAGACATTAAAATAGAAAACCTCAAGCACCAGGCCAGGAAAGAAAAGGAGCAGTGGGAGCGCAAGAAGGCGATAGAGACACACATCAAAGAGCTGAATGCAGAGATCACCTGGCTCAAGGTGAAGAGCAACGACCCAACCACCACAATCCAAGCACAACTGAAAAAGCTCAGCCTCCAGAAACCGGCCATCAGCACCACGAGCACAGAACAGGCAGCCCCGGCATCCCCAGGGCGCTATGAAACCCAGCAAAGCAGAAGCAGGCCACCAAGAGAGTCAGCCATGGATGCGGAGAAAGCGGCGCTCCAACAGCAGCTCAGGAAGTACCCGCACCAACCTGACACAGACAATGGGCAAGCGACATACAGATGGCAGATCACACAGTAGTTGGCAGGCAGAAATGCCAACGACCCTGTCACAGACGCCACACCCGTCCCACTCTGCCCAGGAACCACCGCCATCTGCAGCGGTGAGTGCTTCAGGTGCGGAACACATGGGCACAGAGCAGTCCAGTGCAGGCTGCTGGAGGGTCACCCGAACCGCCTCACACAGGAGGAGTTGAAGTGGCGGTCCATCTGTGGTGCGAGGCTCGGACCAATCAACAGAGTGATGGCAGCAGAGGTACACTGTTACAACACCACGGGTCGTTCTGGTGTAACAGCGATTATAACCGGCGAGTCCACTTGGGGCAACAGTGGGCAGAGAGCTCTTGATACGAGAGTAGTTTGGCATTTGCTGATAAGTCACTTGTATGTCTTGGTCTTGCACGTGTGGCGGAGCACGTGATCGTGAGAGGGGCGAGAGGCACGTGACCGTGGAGAGGTGCACGTGATCGAGCTGAGTCACTTAGCATGGACTCAGAAAGGACAACAGGCAGTACACTTCGAGGCAGCAAGCTCGAAGGGTGAGAGAGGGGAAGCCGACTGAGACTGAGACTCAGAGGCAGAGGCAATGAGGGGCAGGGCGAAGGAGGCGGCGACGGCACACAAAGAGGGCAGAGTCTTTATGGGCTTTATTCGTTTACTGTGTGGATAGTTAACGAAGTCAAGGATGAGGCCATCATTGCTTGACTTGACGCTTTATATACAAGTATGCTACTGCGTGGGAAGGCTGAGCTCTAATGTATATAACCAACATGCTCCACCGTTGGAGTTGTGATCTAGTCCCTTCTAGTGTTTGGAAGTCCAGTCCATAGGACCAGAAAAAAACCGGAACCGGACCGGACTGGACCGGTGGCAACCAGACTTTCGGTTGTGGTTGCACAGGATTTCAGAATGCCCCGGTTGCAGTCCATCCTCAAATTTGGATTCCAATAGACCGCCTAAAGACCGGCCGCAACCGGTCTTAGACCGGACTTTCGGTTGCAGCACGTCCTCACACAGTCACACTTGTCCGCACCGGCTTCTTCTTCGGCGACAACCAGCTCATTTCCACAAACTTTACGAAGCGGACGAGTTTGTCGAGAAGGGCGGTCGCTAGCTGGGACCACAATCGCCTCAAAGTATACCGCGGCCTTCGCCCTCTCTCCATCCGCCTGTTCAGACCTGTGAGCGCCCTCCCGTTGATACACTCTCAACATTCACAGCCACAGAATTACTGTCTTACAACGACTTTGTGTTGCTCTCAGTCTTTTCAGGTGCGTACGCAGTGGATGTGGGTTTATTAATGTATCAGCCCAGGCCTACAGTGCTATGCGTGCCGCCGGCATCGTCATCGCCGTCACGCAAGCACCATCATCACCGTCGCGCCAGGACCGTCTCCTCGTCACGCCAGGACCATCTTCCCCATCGCGCTAGCACCCCCACCGCAACCGTGCCAGCACCACCATCGCACAGCACCAGGACTGTCATCGCCTCGTACCCACACCGTCACCTCCCCGCGGCAGCACCGTCACCTCCCTGCGGCGGCAGCACTGTCACCTCCCCACATCCCCTCCACCGCACCGTCACCTCCCCACAGCAGCACCGTCATCGCCTCGCACCGGCACCGGCACCTCCCCACGCCAGGACCATCACTTCCCACGCCCCCATCGTGCCAGGACCGCCATCGCCCTGCGATAGGACCGTCATTGCCACTGCCCGCGGCAGCACTGTCACCTCCCCGCGGCAGCATTGTCACCTCCCCACGCCAGCACCGCCATCGCTGCCGCCGCGGCGCCAGCGCCGTCACTGCCGCGGTGCCAGCATGTCACCACCCCGTGCCACACCATCCCAGCCGCGGCGCAAGCACCATCATGCCAGCACCATCGCCGCCGCCGCCGCCGCCTCGCCAGCACTGTCCCAGCCGTGGCGAAAGCACCATCACGCCAGCATCATCGCCGTCGCCGCCCTAGCACCGTCCCAGCCACGGTGCAAGCACCATCTCACCAGCACCATCGCCGCTGCGCCCCCAGCACCGTCCCAGCCGCGGCGCAAGCACCGTCACGTCAGCACCCCCTCAGCACCACCGTCCTGGCCGCGGCGCAAGCACCGTCACGCCAGCACCATCGCCAGCACCCCAGCCACGCCAGGACCGCCACCTGCCGCCGCGCCATGTCCCGCGACCCATGTCTTTATTGGATGTTATTGTAACTTATTACCTGTTATTCTACTGTATCCATGTGTTGTTGTATTACAAGAATAACATATCATTGATCCATTGTTCAAAAGACTGGTGAAAAAAGCTTGTCCAAAAAGGTCAAAGACCGGTCCCAACTGGTTGTGGACCGGTTGTGTCTGCAACCGGTTACAACCAGTTATGGACCGCAACCGGACCGGAAGCAACCAGTTTATAACGGTCCGGTTGCGGTTGCATCCAGTTGGGGTGGAGTGGCAGTCCGGTTGCAGTCCGGTTGCCCCATTTGGAAGGCCAAAAACCGGACCGGACCGGACTTTTAAACACTAGTCCCTTCTGACGTCACCTATGAGTCAGGCTACCATATGGAGAGAATGGGCATAAGGGCAGAGGGCGTAAGTGGCATAAGCGTAAGAATAGAAGTGGAGTGAGGGGGAATCCCTAGGGGAATCTCTGGCATACTGTGGAGTAGTGGGGTGGTCTAGACTGTGAGTCATTCTCAGTCAGTCTGAGTCATACTGAGTCCTTGGAGATCTCCACTGGAGATCTCTGGCAAGGCCTAGATCCTTATGACGGAATGCTCTACGTCATAGGTCACATGTCTTGTTCTTTGGGTGGTCACGTGGTGGCACATCACATGACATCTTGGGCGGGGAACCAGGCCAGATACGAACTACGGCTTGAGGCAGCTGAGTGCTGTGACGGGGCAAGGTGGATCGCATGTGGCAATGCACTGGTGACTAGGACAGCGAGGGATTTCGTAACAGTACTCCCTTCTCTAAGGCGAGACTGCCACGTCTCGTAGTCTTCAGTTGAATGTCTGCCACAGGAATTTGGCAGCATAGTCAGGGTCTTCGAGGTCCAGGACGGGCAATGTCCTTATGTGTGCAATGCAGGCGGCGGTGCGATCCTGATCAGAGAGGCAGGCTTGCTCTGCTTCATGATTGATCGTGGTTGCAGTTTAACGTCCTGCCCAGGACGATGGCTGTAGGAGGGGGTGGGGACTGAGGTACCACTGATGGAGATGATCGGCGGGCTAGATGGGGGAAGTGGGGCAGCGGCCGCTTCTCTTTCTGCAAGGCGCACCAACTGCTGGGCGCACCCTCTGTTGATGGCAGCTTGGTCGTAGGAGGGCAGGGCAGGGAACTCTCGTGCTTTTTCTTGACAGGCACAGCTGAGTTGTCTTGCAAGTCCTTCAACTTGCGATGGGCTACAGGTCAGCTTGGGTGTTAGGCTCAAGCGTTGGCCTTCTGCATGATGTGTGCGACTGGTTGGTTCGTTAACTTGGTCTAGTGTTACGATCTCACCTACGGACTGAGCGGACCATCTCTTTCCATTATGATACCATGCTTATGCTTCGAACTGTGACTCGGTGGTGATGACTGATGACACTCCATGAGGACATGGAGCATGTACTATACTTAGCACGCTGACTTGTTGTGACTTGCCCCACTCCACAGGTCACTTGTGGAGCTGGTACTATACTTAGCGGACTACTCCACTACCCTCGTTATGACTCGGTAGCAGTAGCACGTGATCCCCTGTACCAGGCCTATATAAGGGCCTTAGTTTGCGTAGAGTCAAGCCCTAAGCTTGACTTTGTTTCTCAATTCAATTGTCTTGCCTCCTCACTTGGGCTCGCCACTCTAAGTCGCCTTTAGCCTTAGTCACTCAGCAAGGCACTGCTTCGCTCTCATGCCTCTCTAAGTCGGCTGCAACGACTTAGCTTTGGGTCTTTGCACTAGTCACGTGCTCGCCCTACTCCGAAGAACTTAGCTTCGCTCTCGTGTCAACGTGACCACCGGAAGTGTCACGCTCAGGACCATGTGCTCATTGCCTCGCACGTGCTCACTCTTGCCCACGCCCAAATCGCACAAGTCGTGCTCACAGCCCGTCGAGCCATAACATCTAGCCCAAGTCTAGGCTTCTGTGGACTCTGGAGGGCCTGGAATGCACAGGCGAAGTGTGATTCACAAGGAGAGTGGACAGTCCCTTCAGTGCGATGTTAGATATGATCGAGGGATTGTATCTACACAACGCAATGAGAGAAAAGCAGATCGACACTTCAAGGGGTAGGGCACAAGCTTGGCAAAGCTCCTGCCTCTGCGCCTTGAGGGGAAGTGCAGGCTAAGGTATCACAAGACAACCTCAGCTTGCAGAACAGGGGAACTAGCTTGATTGCTCAAGAAGTCGAGTCTGGGTACATACAGACGAAGCGAAGCACTATAAGTACTAGGTAGGGTTGAGGGTAAAGCTATGATGTCATGTACAAGGGTAGAGGGTTAACGCGTCATCGTACAGGGTAGAGGGCAAGTGTGTCATCGTACAAAGGCCTAGGGCCCGTCATCAGTAAGCAATAGGTAGCCTCATGGTTCACATGAGGCGGTGTGTCAAGGGGAAGGCATATAGGGAATGAAAAAGTACCGTACCCAGTCCAGAGCAGTCCAGATTGTAACATCACCCCTTTCTTAAGGAGGAAGTCCCCGACTTCCTAACTAGATTGTAGCCGTTCTCTCCGGCTTTGTAAGAGTAGTGAGGGTCAACAGTGCAATCATGGTCATCCCAATTGGGGCGGCTGCAGTCAATAGTGCAGCCATAGAGGCGGTGGTTTCAAGGTACTGGGCAGTCACGATGGACTGAACAGTTGCAATGAGGGTGGGTGCAGGCAGGGCCAGTGTGTCCCCAAGCGTGGCAGTAAGAACAGTACTTGTTCTTGTAGCAGTCCTTGGTGAAGTGGCCAACCTTGCCACAGGTGTCACAGCATGTTCGGGCCTCTTTGTTCCTTGGACATTCGAGGCGCACATGTCCAGGCATACCGCACATGGTACAAGCGAGAGGGGGAGGAGTAGGAGGTCACTTTGGTGGTCCCTTGCCCTTTGGCTTGTGTCCTCCTGAGCGAGGTCCGTTATAGGCCTTTCTTTTTCTTCCACCGATGCGTGCACCAGAGGGACGGACAGTGGATGGGGTAGAGGCAGCGGACTGGTTGCTGGAGGCATGGGAGGTGGGTTCGTCATGAAGGGAGGGTAGTTCGTGGTAGGTGGAAGTGCCAGAGGTGCTGAGACCGAAGGCAGTCGATCTATAGTGTAGGCGAGGGGGAACACGAAGGGGTAGGTGCAGTTCAAGCTTCTCCCACGCCCTGTGTTGTTCGAGGCGTACTATGCAGCTGTCTCACCTTTGTATTGCACTGGTGAGGTGGTCCTGGTACTTCTTGATGAGGAGAGTATTGGAACCCATGGCCACCGTGGCCCACCTGTATCGTTCGATCTCTGCACGCATTGGGAGGTCTCCGAGGTCTCTAAGGGCCTCATCGACACTGGATTCTCTGGGGGAAGTGAATAGGAGTGATTCTCGTTGCTCCTGAGTAAGGGGGAGACTAAAAAGGTTGAAGGGGCACAACAACACCTGCAGAATAAAAAACCATTAGTTAGGAAGGGTTGTTTTACTTTTTACTTACTTTACAGTGTTGATGTGGCCACCATTGGGGCATGCGTGATTGGGCTGTTGACTTGTTCAATTTTTTTTTTTTGTGTTTGTGTCTATTTGTTGTTACTCACGAAAAAAATTCTAAGTCCGTTTTACCATGCCACTCTCTTTTCCTCCAAGTGACTAACTAAGTGACTAACTAGTTTGACTTGTCTTAGGCAAGTACAGTGCCACAATCTTAGGGAAGGTAAGTATCATAGTTAGTGTTATATGCTGACTATGTGTTTCAGGTAATCAACAATGGCAGGCTGAGGCACACGTGAACGAAGGAGCGTGCGTGCGCAGCGGCGGCTGCAACGGCTGGACCGCTCCAGAGGGGTGTGGCTGCCCCCTCGTGCCACCATGGCGACACGCAACAGGCCCAAGATCCAAAGCGACAGCTACGGATACAGATACACAGTGCGCTCGTATACCCCTTACACGCACTGCCTCATGCACAACAACAACAACAGCAGCAGCAGCAGCAGCAGAAGTAGCGGAGGCAAGAGCCCACGCGGTGCGTGCGAGATCGTGAGCGCATGGCCCGGCATCGGCACGCACAGCAGCAGATGCTGCGTGACAACCAGCAGAGGCAAGGCGAGCACATGGCCCGGCGACAGTACTCCCAGCAACAGTGGCAGCAGCAGAAGCAGGCGCTGCGCGACCAAGTGATGGATGCAAGAGCGCACATGGCGCACGCAAGATCGCGTGTCACATTTGTGCATGCCGAGATTGCTCTCTGATCACGGTGTGCACAAGGGGGTCATGTACGCTTCATTTTTCATCCACCTTACTCTTCTCTTGCCGCACTTATGGACTGCTAGGCCCCTATGGCCTGAGACTCTGCTTGAGGCCATGGCTTGGCCGCTTTTGCTTACATCATGCTTACCTTCCTATTATAGTAGGCGTTCCCACGCTTTGCCTTGGTGTGCACTTCACTAGTGCTACATTTGCATACCTCTGCACATGCGCTGCCTCGGCACCTACTGACTCATACTGTACAATATGACTCACACGTCAGCCTGCTTACTGTACAATGACTTGAGGCTTACTGTGTCTGCTTACTGGTGTCCTAGGGGCACTATGACTCGATCTGACTCGCCTCCTGATGTACTTATATCGCGTTGTATTGCCTTAGAGCAGACCCTAAGTCTGTTCTCTTGTAATCCCAGACAAGTCAACCATCTTCAGGTCTTTACTTGTGAACCACCGCTCCTCTGGCTTATTGCCAGACTTGCGTCGCTTGCACAAGTGTCACTAGCGTATGGTCAAAGGACTTAAGATCAAACGCCATCTTAGCTCCCCAGTGAGAGCTCATTATCAGGACTTAGGACCTTCACGTCCAAGATCCCCTACTCCCCCGCCGTCATCGCCGCCGCCGCCTCCAACACCAGTGGAGGTACGCCCAGAGCCTGGGCATGACATTAGAACAGACTTTCCCAGTCAGACCACAATCGTGGAGTCGCCAGTAGACCCAAGTTCAAACCCTTCACACTCACCCTCTGCAAAGAGGACGATAAGAAGGACGACAATCGTGTCATCTGGTTACGTCAGGATTCGAAGGAACGATCCCTTGGACCGGACACTATTTTATCAGCATCCTCCCAGGAAGGAGCAAAGCCGGAGCGTACCCAGTACACCACGTAGCAGGATGGTGGTACGAAGTAGCATTTGACAACAAGACGAACAAGTATTTGCCTACGCAGACGCAGCAACCAGATTCCCAGTACTAGACGAACCAGTAGAGCCAACAGGACCCGAGTACATCGCCCCATTCACTAAAGATATCAGGGAAGCTCTCGCTGGAGCAGCATCACAAGAGATCAGAGACCCCAGTCCTATCAAAGAAGAACAGGTCCAACACGGACCATGAAAACTCACACTATCGCACCAGCATGCTTTGCCATTGGAACCGGAGCATCATATGCAGCCATTGCTAGGATTAACCCTTTCGCCCCAGCAGAACCCAGAGGGGCCCTCCCAGAGATGGAGGAGGTCCACCAGGAGGAGGTCCGCCAGGAGGAGGTCCGCCAGGAGGAGGTCCGCCAGAAGGAGGCCCACCAGGAGGCGATGGGACCTCCCAGGATTCAACCTTAACGCTTCAAACCCCCAAGAGCAGATGCTAAACTAGTAGGACAACCCCCTGCCATCTTTACTGGAATACGAGATGACGCAGAAAAATGGATGCTGGAGCTTGAGAACTACCACTACCCAAACAGGAACACACCAGCCATTGCTCAAGCAGACAATCGTGTCTCACACACCCTTACCTTGGTTAAAGGCCCCCAGGTGGACGGATGGGTGTGCCAACTGTTACGATCTCACATACGGACTGAGCGGACCGCTTCTCTTCCTCTTACGATACCGTGCTTATGCCCCAGCCTCACGTTCTAGACCCTGATTCGATAGCTGACTCGCCGTGCTCCACCGTGCCGTGGAGCACGTACTATACTTAGCACTGACTCGATCCTAACTCACCCTGCTCCGCAGTGGCCTGTGGAGCCGGTACTATACTTAGCGGACTACTCCACTACCCTCATTATGACTCGGTAGCACAGTAGCACATGACCTTCCTGTACGGGCCCATATAAGGGCCGCACTTTGCGTAGAGTCAAGCCTTAAGCTTGACTTCATTCTAATTCAATTGTCTTGCCTCCTCACTTGAGCTCGCCGCTCTAAGCCATTGCCCTTACTTGAACTTGCCGCTTCAAGTCGCCTTTCCGTTTATCGCTCAGCAAGGCCTTGCTTCGCTCTCACGCCTCTCTAAGTCGGCTGCAATGACTTAGCTTTGGGCTTCGCACCAATCACGTGCTCGCCCTACTCCGAAGATCTTAGCTTCGCTCTCGTGTCGACGTGACCACCGGAAGTGTCACGCTTAGGACCATGTGCTCATTGCCTCGCACGTGTTCACTCTTGCCTACACCCAAGTCGCACAAGTTGTGCCACAGCCCGTCGAGCCATAACATAAGTCAAGCTTACCACTAACCACCAGGAACGCCCTGCCCTGGACAACACAGACTATTGGGAACGCCTCAGCGATCTTAACAGAAGACGCGCACACATCACCCAGTGGAGAATCCTCCTTGACGATGCAGTTTATCGTCACAACGCCGCTGCTTCCTGTCCTGTGCCGAAGGACCATCAGAGCAACACCAGCCCTCTCAATCGAAGTAGAAAACTTCGATTATCGAACAAAAGTGGCTAGAAGACTTCACAGCGTTTGAAGCAGCCCTACCATCTTACAGCTATCGCTAGAGCCCTGGAGTCTACTCGACGACCGCTTTAGGACCCCTCCACAAGATCAGCTTGCCAGAAATCCTCGAAGCCATCCTCTGGACACGAGAAGCCACAGACCAACTCGAAAGTGACGTTAACGCCACCACACGAGTGCCAAGGACCTGTGCCAACGGCCAAATAGACACCACCAGAACCTTGACCAGTCGCACAAGAACTCGCTGAAATTGTCGCTGAAGTCGACTTCGTCTGCACCATCTTTGTCCATCAAGTAGATTCTTCTACAAGAAGAAGGACAGTAAAAGTGGCGACCCTTCGAATACCAATCTCAGAAACCAGAGACACCCCAGTTGCACCGCGAAAGAACGCGACTTACCAGACTACATCTGCAGAGGAGCCTATGGAAAGACACTGACCGAAACCCCAGAAAGTGGTGCTATCACCACACAATCTGAGCCCCTGACGGAAGCGAAAAACACTTCCCTATCGAATTCATCAATGACCACTGGTACATCCTCAGTGGGCAGAAAATGCTACTGGACAAAGCCAGACAACTGCATCCCCCACGACGATACCACAGGATTAGGACATCCCGGTAAAGCCCCAGAAAGCATCGAAGTAGATCCACCTTCGCCACCACTAGCCCCTCCACGTCAAAAGGGAACAAAAGGAAACAGAACCGCTCAAAGAATTCCTGAGCACCGGACTTCAGGACATTGCTACCTCCAAGGCAGTCACCCCTCACCCAGGAAACACAGCCACACCGCAGCTACTCCGCCTAGCACAACAAGCCGCCCAGCCAACGCCGCCACCCCATCTCCAGCAACCCATACCACCCCCACCTCCACCACAGCAGACCAGTATGGCAACAATTTCGCACCACAAGGGAACGGCAATGACTCCATGAAAGGAAATGCGCCAGCAATCTTCGATGGAGACGAAGCAAAGTGCCAAATTCCTGAAAGGAATTCAAACTATACCGAATCCTCAATGGGAAGTCAGACAACGTCACCATCCCCTACAACCGAGTAGCGCTGCCATTGGATATATTAGAGGCCCCAAGGTGGACGACTGGACCGACGCACAAACTGCACTCCTAGAAGAAAGAACCACCGAGCGTCAACCGCATCCAGAAACAGACGAAGCGCTATGGGCTAGCTTCGTCCAGGATTTCACCAATGCCTTCACAGACACGGCCAAAGAACAAAACGCCTTTAATAAGTTGGTCAACCTCAGGATGCAGGAAAATGATTGACGGTTCATCACCACCTTCAACCACCTTGTCCTAGCAGCAGGACGATCCCCTACGACCTAGGGAAGCTAGACCTCTTCAAAAAGGGTCTTCGCGAGGGATAGCCTAAAATCCTTAACAAAGAAACCATACCACGACCCTAGATGATTGGCAGGAGGCAGCGCGAAAGGAAGTCATTAGGAGCGCCCAGATACTCGCTGACTGGACCCGCCCCCAACCAGCAACGCTTCACCCCAAACCACGATTCATCCCCAGAGCACCAGCCCCTGCCCAGCGCCCCAGAAACAAGCCCCAGTCCCCATGGACATAGACGCTGCACGATGGGAGGGCCACTGACAAATGATGAAAAGAAGAAGCTCATGGACGAGCGAAAATGCTTCTACTGCAAAGAGAAGGGACATCGGCCGCCCAATGCTTCAAAAAGAAGGGGAGACAAAGCCAGCAAGCCCCCTCCCAACGTGCCACACTCGTAAGAACGACAAGTCAGGAAAGCCTGACCATCGTCCCGATGACAGCGCCAGCCAAGCACCAACAGACGTCATGTCCCAGTTACGCACCATGAGTGCAACAGAGCGATCAGCAGCCTTTGACCGCATTATCCAGGAAGACTGGATTTTTAAAGCGGCTTGACCTAACAGCCTGGGATCAAGCCTCGCATATTTGTACCATGTATGTCTCAATCGGAATAGTATCAATGTCAATTTTACGTTTCCACCATACATGGAAAGGCTGCAGAAAGTGCGCTCATAGACAGTGGCGCCACCGACAACTTCATCGACCAGAAAACCGCCCAAAGGCTGCATCTTGTGCCCAGAGACTCCCCAGCCACGCCTCCTCTACAACGTAGACGGATCTGAAAACTGCAGTGGCCGCATCACCACCTACTGCGATCTGACGATCCGACAAGGAAAGAAAGAAAGCGTACAGCGCTTCTTCCTCGCCAACCTAGGACAAGACCGAATGATCCTAGGATTCCCCTGGTTCCACACCTTCAACCCCGATATTGACTGGAGCACCAAACCGTCAAAGGAGGACCAATCTCTCGCACTAACCAGCAGAAGGCACCAGAACACCCTGAAGCTGACGCCAACTCTTCGTTACGATCTCCTCGGATGAGCGGACCTCTCTTTCGCTTACGATACCTGGCCTGCGTCTCGCCTCATGATCCAGACCGATAGCTATGACTCGTTGCGCTCCACTGGATGTGGAGCGCATACTATATTTAGCCCTGACTCGATTGACTCATCCCACTCCACAGTGGCCTGTGGGGCTGGTACTATACTTAGCGGACTACTCCACTACCTTCGTTATGACTCGGTAGTAGTAGCATGTGATCCCCTGTACCAGGCCTATATAAGGGCCTCAGTTTGCGTAGAGTCAAGCCCTAAGCTTGACTTCGTTTCAAATCGATTTGTCTTGCCTCCTCCTTGAGCTCGCCGCTCTAAGCCATTTACTTGAACTTGCCGCTTCAAGTCGCCTTTCGCGTTATCGCTCAGCAAGGCCTGCTTCGCTCTCACGCCTCTCTAAGTCGGCTGTAACGACTTAGCTTTGGGTCTTCGCACTAGTCACGTGCTGCCCTACTCCGAAGAACTAGCTTCGCTCTCACGTCGACGTGACCACCGGAAGTGTCACGCTCAGGACCACGTGCTCGTTGCCTCACACATGTTCACTCTTGCCCACGCCCAAGTCGCACAAGTCGTGCTCACGGCCCGTCGAGCCGTAACATAAGTCAAGCTTCCCTAACCACCAGGAACGCCCCGCCCTGGATAACACAGACTATTGGGAACGCCTCAGTGATCTTAACAGAGACGCGCACATATCACTCAGTGGAGAATCCTCCTTGACGACGCAGTATATCCATAACGCCGCTTGCTTCTGTCCTGTGCTGAAGGACCTTCAGAGCAACATCACACCCTTCAATCGAAGTAGAAAACTTTCGATTCATCAAAAAAGTGGCTGAAGACTTCACAGCCTTTGAAGCAGCCCTCACCATCTTACAGCTATCGCTAGAGCCCTGGAGTCTACTCGACGACCGGTTAGGACCCCTCCACGAATTAGCTTGCCAGAAATTCTTGAAGCCATCCTCTGGACATGAGAAGCCACAAACCAACTTGAAGGCGACGTTAATTGCCACCGCAGCGAGTGTCCCAGAACCTGTGCCAACGGCCCAAACAGACACCACTGTAACCTCGATCAAATCACACAGGAACTTGCTGAAATCGTCGCTGAAGTCGATTTCGTCTGTACCATCTTTGTCCACCAAGTAGAGCTCATCCTACAGGAAGAAAGACAGTAAACGTGGCAACCCTTCGAATACAAATCTCAGAAACAAGGGACACCCCAGTCGCACCATGAAAGAACGCCAATTTACCAGACTATATCTGTGGAGGAGCTTATTGGAAAGACACTGACCGAAACCCCAGAAAGTGGTGTTACCACCACACGATCCGAGCCCCTGACAGAAGTGAAAAGCACTTCCCTATCGAATTTATCAACGACCACTGGTATATCCTAGAGTGGGCAGAAAATCGTTACTGGACAAAACTGGACAACTGCATCCCCCATGACGATACCACAGGATTAGGACACCCTGGTAAAGCCCCAGAAAGCATCAAAGTAGATCCACCTTCACCTCCACTAGCCCCCTCCACGTCAAAGGGAAAGCAAAAGGAAACAGAACCGCTTGAAGAATTTCTGAGCACCGGGCTCCAGGACGTTGCCACACTCCAAGGCAGTCACCCTCTTACCCAGGAAACATGTTACGAAATCCCTCGCCGTCCTAGTCGCCAGCGCATTGCCACATGCGACCCTCCTTGCCCCGTCACAGCACTCAGCCGCCTTGAGCCGTAGTTCGTATCCGGCCCGGTTCCCCGCCCAAGATGTCACGTGATGTGCCACCACGTGACCAAAAGAACAAGACATGTGACCTATGACGTAGAGCATTCCGTCATAAGGATCTAGGCCTTGCCGGAGATCTCCGGCGGAGATCTCTGATGACTCGCTATGACTGAGACTGACTGAGAATGACTCACAGTCTAGACCGCCCCACCTACTCCACAGTATGCCAGGGATTCCCCTAGGGATTCCCCCTCACTCCACTTCTATTCTTACGCTTACGCCACTTACGCCCTCTGCCCTTATGCCCGTTCACCCCATACGGTAGCCTGACTCATAGATGACGTCAGTAGGGACTAGATCACGACTCCAACGGTGGAGCGTGCCGGTTATATACATTAGAGCTCAGCCTTCCCACGCAGTAGCATACTTGTATATAAAGCGTCAAGTCAAGCGATGATAGCCTCATCCTTGACTTCGTTAACTATCCACACAGTAAACGAATAAAGCCCATAAAGACTCTGCCCTCTTTGTGTGCCGTCGCCACCTCCTTTGCCCCACCCCTCATCGCCGTCGCCTCTGAGTGTTGCGCTCAGTCGGCTCCCCTCTCTCACCCTTCGAGCTTGCCGCCTCGAAGCGTACCGCCTGTCGTCCTCTCTGAGTCCACGCTAAGTGACTCAGCTCGATCACGTGCACCTCACCACGGTCACGTGCCTCTCGCCCCCTTACGATCACGTGCCCTGCCACACGTGCAAGATCACAAGACATACGAGTGACTTATCGGTCAACGCCGAACTACTCTCGTATCAAGACAAGCCTTCTGCCCACAGTTGCCCCAAGTGGACTCGCCGGTTGTAATCGCTGTTACACCAGAACGACCCGTGGTGTCGTAACAAAACAGCAGCCACACCGCAGCTACTCCGCCTAGCACAGCAAGCCGCCCAACCTACGCCGCCACCACCCATTCTCCAGCAACCCATACCACCTCCGCCTCCGCCACAACAAACCAGGATGGCAACAATCTCAGCGCCGCAAGGAAATGGCAACGACTCCATGAAAGGGAATGCGCCAGCAATCTTCGATGGAGACCGGAGTAAAAGTGCCAAGTTCCTGAAAGAGTTCAAACTGTACCGAATCCTCAATGGGAAATCGGACAATGTCACCATCCCCTACAACGAGTAGCGCTAGCTATTGGATACATTAGAGGCCCCAAGGTGGACGATTGGACTGACGCACAAACTGCACTCCTAGAAGACAGAACCACCAGAGCAGTCAATCACATCCAGAAAACGGACGAAGCACTATGGGCTAGCTTTGTCCAGGACTTCACCAACGCTTTCACAGACACGGCCAAAGAACAAAACACCTTTAATAAGCTGGTCAATCTCAGGATGCAGGAAAATGACGTTGATGGCTTTATCACCACCTTCAACCACCTTGTCCTAGCAGCAGGATGATCCCCCGCAGACCTAGGGACGCTGGACCTCTTCAAAAAAGGACTGCGTCAAGGAATAGCCCTGAAAATACTCAATAAAGAGACTATACCCACAACACTAGATGACTGGCAAGAAGCAGCGTGGAAAGAAGTCATCAGAAGTGTGCAGATACTTGCTGACCTAGGGCCCGCCCCCAATCAGCAACGCTTCACCCCTAAACCACGTTTTATCCCCAGAGCACCTGCCCCCGCTCAGCGTCCTAGAAACAATGCCCGGTCCCCATGGATGTAGACGCTGCACGCATGGGAGGACCACTGACGGATGCAGAGAAGAAGAGGCTCATGGACGAGCGAAAGTGCTTCTACTGCAAAGAAAAGGGACACCGTGCCGCCCAATGCTTCAAGAAAAAGGGGAGACAAAGCCAGCAAGCCCCCTCCCAACGCGCCACACTTGCAAGGACAACGAGTCAAGAAAGCCTGACTATTGTCCCTGATGACAGTGCCAGCCAAGCACCAACGGACATTATGTCCCAATTACGCGCCATGAGTGCAACAGAGGATCAGCAGCCTTTGACCGCATCATCCAGGAAGACCTGGATTTTTAAAGTGGCTTGACCTAACAGCCTGGGATCAAGCCTCACGTATTTGTACCATGTATGTCTCAAATCGGAATAGTATCAATGTCAACTTTACGTTTTCCACCATACATGGAAAGGCTGCAGAAAGTGCGCTCATAGACAGTGGCACTACCGACAACTTCATCGACCAAAAAACCGCCCAAAGACTGCATCTTGTGCCCAGACGACTACCCCAGCCACGCCTCCTCTACAACGTTGATGGATCCAAGAACCGCAGTGGATGAATCACCACTTACTGCGACCTAGTGATCAAGCAAGGAAAGAAAGAGAGTGTACAACGCTTCTTCCTTGCCAACCTAGGACGAGATCGGACGATCCTGGGATTCCCCTGGCTTCACGCCTTCAACCCCGAAATCGATTGGAGCACCAAGACCGTCAAGGGAGGACCAATCTCCCTCACAATAACAAGCAGAAAGGCGCCAGAACAGCCCCGAAGCCTGCTAAGATACGCCCAGCTCCTTGGACACGCCCTCCAGGCAACCACTCTGGAAGAAGGAGATGCCTTAGTTCTCCAGATCAACAGGACGAACATTGCCCAAGAATGGGCTATTAAGGAAAACCAAGAACAACCTGCCCCTACAGCAGCAGATGTGCCCCCAGAATATTCGCGACACTGGAGGGTCTTCTTGGAGAAGGAAGCGCAGCGCTTCCCACCAAGTAGAGAGGACGACCATGCCATCAGATTAAAACCCGACACCCCTGCAATGCTAGACTGCAAAGTCTACCCATTAAACCCCAAGGAAATGATTGCCACCGACGCCTGGCTCAAAGAGCAGCTTGACAAAGGATACATCGAACTGTCAAGCTCCCCCTATGCCACCCCCTTCTTCTTTATTAAGAAAAAGGACGGATCCCTCCGCCCGGTCCAGGACTACCTGTTACGGCTCGACGGGCCGTGAGCACGACTTGTGCGACTTGGGCGTGGGCAAGAGTGAACACGTGCGAGGGCAACGAGCACGTGGTCCTGAGCGTGACACTTCTGGTGTTCACGTCGACGTGAGAGTGAAGCTAAGTTCTTCGGAGTAGGGCGAGCACGTGACTAGTGCGAAGACCCAAAGCTAAGTCGTTGCAGCCGACTTAGAGAGGCGTGAGAGTGAAGCAGTGCCTTGCTGAGCGACTAAGGCTAAAGGCGACTTGAAGCGGCGAGTTCAAGTGAAGAAGGCGACTTAGAGCGGCGAGCTCAAGTGAAGAGGCAAGACGATCGATTTGAGAAACGAAGTCAAGCTTAGGGCTTGACTCTACGCAAACTAAGGCCCTTATATAGGCCTGGTACAAGGGAGTCACATGCTACTGCTACCGAGTCATAACGAGGGTAGTGGAGTAGTCCGCTAAGTATAGTACCAGCCCCACAGGTCACTGTGGAGCGGGGTGAGTCAGGGCCGAGTCAGAGCTAAATATAGTATGCGCTCCACACTCAGTGGAGCGCAGCGAGTCATAACTACCGAGTCTAGGACGTGGGGCGAGACGCAGGCTAGGTATCGTAAGGCACGGGGGAAAAGACGGTCCGCTCAGTCCTTAAGGGAGATCGTAACAGTACGCCCTCCCCTAAGGGACAGCTGCCACGCTGTTAGTCCGAAGTGGCAGGCTCACCGGATAAAGCTCGTCCGGCATCGTTGGCATCGGGGGAGGACTCAGGGGGACAGGGGCGCTTGCGTCGGAGGGCATGGATAGCGGCACGTTCACGGACGGGCAGGGGGCGTGCATTCATGAAGTGGGTGTGCGGCGGCACGTGGACGGGGAGGGTGGAGACCATGTCTGTTTGGTGAGTAGCGGGGCGCCCCCGCATGAAGTAGGACATAGAGGGAAGGATGGGGCGCTCCAGGATCTGGTCCAGCTTGGGCCCGATGCGCGACATAACCACGGCTTCGTATAAGCGCACCTCGATGCCACGCAGCTCATCCCTGAGCTTATGGCGGCAGCGGACTAGGTCAGCGTCCCTTTGCAGTTGGAGGGCGGTATACTCGACTTGTCGCTCCGGGGTGGTCAGCAGGTGATGGTATTCCTGCTCAATCTGGAAGTGGAGTTTGCGTACCACAGTGCGGTATCTGTGGATTTCAGCAACAACTCCCTGGTCATCAAGCCCCTCGACGAGTCTGTCAACATGGCGGCGGAACTGGTGGCTGCCCTCCAGGGCAAAGAGGTCCCAGTCGTCTACGGCTGGGAGGTGAGCGTCGGGGCACGGTTTAGCATGGAGGGGCTCAGCGAAGATGTGGGACGTCGTCGTCAGACGTCCCAGAACGAGAGGCTCGTCGAGGAAGGGTAGGTGGGCGTAGAAGGTGGCGGGGACTAGTCGATTGTTGTGATCGGGGACAAGGATAACGTTCCGTTCACTTGGATTGTCGATAAGTCGATTCCATCGCAAGAAATAACCATCGTAGCCGAGCGTGCTGTCCTGCTGACCGTGGCCTGGATTCCCTGGGGTACTGTGGGTGCGTGGAGTTGTGGTGCGGGGCTCTCTTCCTTGATTGGTGTGGGCGGTGGCGACGTCTGCGTAGCTACGGAGGATAGGAGGGGCTGGGAGCCACGTCGGAAGCGCGGCGGGCATTCTGGCGGCAGCGACGTTTGGCGGCTGCAAAAGCTCGAAGGCGCTGGTAAGGTCATCGTCCGCACCTCGTCTAACGGATGCGGAAATAGCGGGGGCATCGATCCCGGTCGGCGAAGTGGGGGCACGGGGGTTGGCGGTCGCTGTGTCGCTGCTCGAGACGGGGGAGGCGCTCCAGGTGGCGTGGCCGTCGTCCATCTTAATGGGGGCGTTGCAGACTCCACAGAAATTGTCGGCAGAGAGGGGGTGGTCGAACTTGCTGCAGCTGTGGAGGTCAGGGAGTGGAGAAGCTCGCTCAGGAATTGGTCCGCCTGTTCTTCTATCGTTGGCGGTCCACTCGGTATTGCTGCTGGCCTCGCTGCTGTCGTCGCTGCTGCTGTCGTCGCCTCGCACGGTGAATACCCTGGTGGCGATACGGACCTGTACGGGGCTCGGCGTGTCGTCATTCTTCGAGATGGAGGGCGTGGGCGACTTCGGGGCGACGGAGGCTTCCCTTCCTTTCCCTTTGTCGGCGAGTTGGTCTTTCTGCGAGCCATCGGAGGACATGAGCGAGGAGTAGGCTGGTGGGGGTGTGCTGGGCGTGGTAGAGGCAAGAGAGGGGGATGATAATTTGAGGGCGGTCAGGCATGTCTTATATATGCCTTTCTTATCGCTGTGGGGTTATCTCGGTGGAATTGGCGGACTAGGTTCAGTGAATTTTTCAGGTTCTTCCGAGGTTCCCACGTGTCTTCTGCTGCGGAGTACCCTTTCCATCTGACTCGGTACTGTGGTTGCTTTGTTCTTCCAAATGTGCGGTATTCTAGAATGGCCTCGACTTCGTACTCTGCTTCTCCATCGATAACATCAGGAGGCGGTTCTGTGAAGTTGGGGCCGTGCTCTTTAGTTTCTACGTACGGGGTGAGGAGACTGGCATGGAACACGTCATGGACACGACGTAATTTCCACTGAGGGGGAATTGCGACTCGATACACTACTGGGGAAATGACGTCAGTGATCTGGAAGGGGCCATAGCGCCTTTGCGCGAGTTTCGCGCTTGGCTGGGTGATGTGGATGTTTCTTCCGTCAGCCAGACCTTCTGTCCTTTCGCGAATGGCTTAAATCGCGCTCCCCTTCTGGACTGACAAGGGTCTGGGCTTGGTAATGGCGGTCTGCGCTGATATCCGTCCCTGATGGACGAGGTCTAGGCGTTCTTGGAGCGACGGCATTTTCTCGGATCGCTGTGGCTGATGAGCGCGTGGGATGTGTCCCATAAGGAGTTGGAAAGGCGCTTGCTTGGTGGTGCTGCTGGGCCACGCGTTGTGGACGTACTGGGCAATGGGCAGGAGGGTGGACCAGTTGTTCTGCTGGTGGTTCACGTAGATGCGGAGGTACTGCTCGAGCCACTGGTTGGTTCGTTCGGACTGTCCGTCTGTCTGGGGGTGGTATGCGGTGCTGATGTTTTGCTCAATCCCCAGCGTTTTGCATAGTTCTCGTGGGAAGTGTGAGGCGAAGTGCGTTCCTCTGTCACTGATAATTTTTCGGGGAATGCCATAGTGGGGGAACACGTGTTGGCGTATAACGTGGCGAGTTCTGGCGCGGTCATTGCTTCGTTGCAGGGGATGAAGATGGCTGCTTTGAGCAGTCATGGTCAGTGATTGTAAGGATGGAGTCGAATCCTTCTGACGGGGGCAGCTTAACAATCAAGTCGAGGGCGATGGTTTCGAATGGCAAGGCGTTTGGGGCAGTCGTTATGGGCATAAAGGGCGGTGCGGGTTTGGTGGTGTTTACCTTGGTGGCTTGGCAGGTGGCACATCCTTTGACGTAGGCGAGGACAGTTTGCTTCATGTTGGGCCACCAGTAGTCCTTGGCGATGAGTAGGCAGGTTTTTAAAATTCCGGGGTGCCCGGCAGTTGGCGAGTCATGGTATAGAGAGATCACTCCCCTCCTAAGGTCGTTGTCTGCCACGACAACAAGGCGGTTGGCATGCCACCAGCCTCCTCCAGGGCGTCGTTCAATGGGGTAGGTGGAGGCCCAGGTGGCGAGAGTGTCTGTATGGTTATTTTGGAGGGCAAGCGTACGCTCCTCAAGGTCGACACTCGTTGCGGCATTAGTAAATAGGGCGGGTGGTAGGGCAAGGACTTCGGCGTTGTCCTGGCCGGCATGGTCGAAATCTGGGCGGCGAGAGAGAGCGTCTGCTTGTTTGTGGCCCCTGGCGAGTGTACAAGGTGATATGATAATCCCCGAGCGTGAGGATATAGCGGCGATGCGGCGGTTGATCTTCTGGGGGACCGGTAGTATTGGAGGTTCTTGTGGTCCGTGATAACTGTGACCTGGTGCTGGGCTCCCATGAGTAGGTGGCGCCAGTGTTCTAATCCTCTGACGATGGCGAGGAATTCCCTGTCCCAGATGGGATAGTTGCGTTCTGTGGCTGTGAACGTCTTTGAGTCGTATCCCACTGGTCGGCGGCGTCCTTGAGCATCGTGTTGGTACAGGATGGCACCTGTGGCGTTCTGGGAGGCGTCTACTTCCAGCTCATATGGGCGTGCTGGGCTTGGTTGCCAGAGAACTGGGTCACTTGTGACGATCTTGATGAGCCGGTCAACCGCGGCGGTGCACTCATCTGTCCAGATGAAGGGAACTCCTTTCTTTAGGAGCTCGTCAGGGGTCGGGCGATTCGGCAAATCCAGGTATGAAGGGGCGTTGGTATCCTAGGACACCAAGTGTTGACCGCAGCTGTTTGACACTTGTGAGCACTCGCGGCCATTCCTTAATGCCTTTAGCTTGCTGGACTCGATGCGTAGCGAGTCTCCATCGATGACCAGCCCCAGATATTCGACGCGTCGCTGTTCGAATTGACACTTCTGGGCTTTAAGAAGAACGACGCTGCTTCCAAGATGTCTAGCAGCTCGTGGACCACGCGTCGGTGTAATGCATGGTCTCGGGGTGTGGCAACAAGGATGTCGTCCATGTATACGAAGATCATCCTTGGGTACTTGAGCTTTAGTGGGCGCAGGAGTCGATCCATGACTCGTTGGAAGGTGCTGGCGCGTTACACTGTCCAAATAACATGACGCGTGGTTGGAACAATCCTTGTGGCATTTTGAAGGCTGCCTTCCATTGATCCCGTCTTTATCCTGACGTTGTGATATCCCCATCGAATGTCGAATTTCGTGAACAGGGCGCGTCCTTCAAGGTCTCTGGTTAGGATGCTAATATCGGGGAGGGGGTACACATCTCGTATTGTCCAGCTGTTCAGCGTGCGGTAGTCCTGGACCGGGCGGAGGGATCCATCCTTCTTTTTGATAAAGAAGAAGGGGGCGGCGTAGGGGGAGCTCGACAGCTCGATGTATCCTTTGTCGAGCTGTTCTTGAGCCAGGCGTCGGCGGCGATCATTTCTTGGGGTTTAGCGGGTAGACCTTGCAGTCCAACATGGCAGGGG